>CM059190.1:13600700-13756317 GCA_030323885.1 Branchipolynoe longqiensis
GGAGTGTGTGTGGAGGAGGGTAGTGTCAGGGAGTGTGTGGAGGAGGGGAGTGTCAGGGTGTGTGTGGAGGAGGGTAGTGTTAGGGAGTGTGTGTCTGAAGGACGGTAGTGTCAGGGAATGTTGTGGAGGAGGGTAGTGTCAGGGAGTGTGTGGAGGAGGGTAGTGTCAGGGAATGTGTGGAGGAGGGTAGTGTCAGGGAGTGTGTGTGAGGAGGGTAGTGTCAGGGATGTGTGTCTGAAGGACGGTAGTGTCAGGGAGTGTTGTGGAGGAGGGTAGTGTTAGGGCATGTGTGGAGGAGGGTAGTGTCAGGGAGTCTGTGGAGGAGGGTAGTGTTAGGGAGTGTGTGTGGAGGAGGGTAGCGTTAGGGAGTGTGTGGAGGAGGGTGGTGTGAGGGCATGTGTGTAGGAGGGTAGTGTCAGGGAGTCTGTGGAGGAGGGTAGTGTTAGGGAGTGTGTGTGGAGGAGGGTAGTGTCAGGGAGTGTGTGTGGAGGATGGTAGTGTTAGGGAGTGTGTGGAGGAGGGTAGTGGGGTGTGTGTGTAGTAGTTCAGGGAGTTGTTGTGGGAGGGTTGAGTTTAGTGTTAGGAGTGTGTGGAGGGGGTATGTGGATGGGGACAGGTGTAGTGTGTGTGAGGAGGTAGTGTCAGGGAGTGTGTTGTGGAGGAGGGTATGTGTGTCAGGGAGGTGTGTGGAGGAAGGGTTAGGTTTGTATTAGGGGGGAGTGTGTGTGGAGGAGGGTAGTGTCAGGGAGTGTGTGTGGAGGAGTTGTAGGATAGTGTCAGGGAGTGTTGTGGAGGAGGGTAGTGTTAGGAGTTGTGTGGTGTGAGGAGGGTAGTGTCAGGGAGTGTGTGGAGGAGGGGTAGTGTTCAGGTGTGTGTGGAGGAGGGTAGTGTGGGGGTGTGTGGGGAGGGGGAGTTGTGGAGGTGGGTAGTGTTAGGGAGTGTGAGTCTGAAGGACGGTAGTGTCAGGGAGTGTTGTGGAGGAGGGTAGTGTCAGGGAGTGTGTGAAGGAGGGTAGTGTCAGGGAATGTGTGGAGGAGGGTGGTCTAGGGAGTGTGTGGAGGAGGGTAGGGTCAGGGACTGTGTGTGCCGGGTAGTGTCAGGGAGTGTGGAGGAGGGTAGTGTCAGGGAGTGTGTGGAGGAGGGTAGTTTCAGGGAGTGTGTGGAGGAGGGTAGTGTTAGGGAGTGTGTGGAGGAGGGTAGTGTCAGGGAGTGTGTGTTGAGGGGTAGTGTCAGGGAGTGTGTGGGAGGAGGGTAGTGTTAGGGGAGTGTGTGGAGGAGGGTAGTGTCAGGGAGTGTGTGTGGAGGAGGATAGTGTCAGGGCATGTGTGGAGGAGGGTAGTGTTAGGGAGTGTGTGTGGAGGAGGGTAGTGTTAGGGAGTGTGTTTGAAGGAGGGTAGTGTCAGGGAGTGTGTGGAGGAGGGTAGTGTCAGGGAGTGTGTGTCTGAAGGACGGTAGTGTCAGGGAGTGTTGTGGAGGAGGGTAGTGTTAGGGATGTGTGGAGGAGGGTAGTGTCAGGGAGTCTGTGGAGGAGGGGAGTGTTAGGTGTGTGTGGGAGGTGGGTGTCGTTTAGGGAGGTGTGTGGAGGAGGGTGGTGTGAGGGCATGGTTGTGGGGAGGGTAGTGTTCAGGGAGTCTGTGGAGGAGGAGTGTTAGGGTAGGGGGTGTGTGTGTGGAGGAGGTAGTGTCAGGGAGTGTGTGTGGAGGATGGTAGTGTTAGGGAGTGTGTGGAGGAGGGTAGTGTTAGGGATGTGGTGTGTCGTGGGGACGGTGTGGTGTGGTAGTGTTGTGGAGGTGTGGTGTGTCAGGGAGTGTGTGGAGGAGGGTAGTGTCAGGGAGTGTGTGGAGGAGGGTGGTGTCAGGGAGTGTGTGTGGAGGAGGATAGTGTCAGGGCATGTGTGGAGGAGGGTAGTGTTAGGGAGTGTGTGTGGAGGAGGGTAGTGTTACGGAGTGTGTTTGAAGGAGGGTAGTGTCAGGGAGTGTGTGGACGAGGGTAGTGTCAGGGAGTGTGTGTCTGAAGGACGGTAGTGTCAAGGAGTGTTGTGGAGGAGGGTAGTGTTAGGGCATGTGTGGAGGAGGGTAGTGTCAGGGAGTCTGTGGAGGAGGGTAGTGTTAGGGAGTGTGTGTGGAGGAGGGTAGCATTAGGGAGTGTGTGGTGGAGGGTGGTGTGAGGGCATGTGTGTAGGAGGGTAGTGTCAGGGAGTCTGTGGAGGAGGGTAGTGTTAGGGAGTGTGCGTGGAGGAGGGTAGTGTCAGGGAGTGTGTGTGGAGGATGGTAGTGTTAGGGAGTGTGTGGAGGAGGGTAGTGTCAGGGCATGTGTGGAGGAGCGTAGTGTCAGGGAGTCTGTGGAGGAGGGTAGTGTTAGGGAGTGTGTGTGGAGGAGGGTAGTGTTAGGGAGTGTGTGGAGGAGGGTGGTGTCAGGGCATGTGTGGAGGAGGGTAGTGTCAGGGAGTCTGTGGAGGAGGGTAGTGTTAGGGAGTGTGTGTGGAGGAGGGTAGTGTCAGGGAGTGTGTGGAGGAGGGGAGTGTCAGGGTGTGTGTGGAGGAGGGTAGTGTCCGGGAGTGTGTGGAGGAGGTTGGTGTTAGGGAGTGTGTGGAGGACGGTAGTGTCAGGGAGTGTGTGGAGGAGGGTAATGTCAGGGAGTGTGTGTGGAGGAGGGTAGTGTCAGGGAGTGTGTGGAGGAGGGTAGTATCAGGGAGTGTGTGGAGGAGGGTAGTGTCAGGGAGTGTGTGTGGAGGAGAGTAGTGTCAGGGAGTCTGTGTGGAGGAGGATAGTGTCAGGGAGTGTGTGGAGGAGAGTAGTGTTAGGGAGTGTGTGTGGAGGAGGGTAGTGTCAGGGAGTGTGTGAAGGAGGGTAGTGTCAGGGAGTGTGTGAAGGAGGGTGGTGTTAGGGAGTGTGTGGAGGAGGGTAGTATCAGGGAGTGTGTGTGGAGGAGGGTAGGGGGTGTGTGGAGGAGGGTAGTGTCAGGGAGTGTGTGTGGAGGAGGGTAGTGTCAGGGAGTCTGTGGAGGAGGGTGGTGTCATGGAGTGTGTGGAGGAGGGTAGTGTCAGGGAGTGTGTGAAGGAGGGTGGTGTTAGGGAGTGTGTGGAGGAGGGTCGTGTCAGGGAGTCTGTGGAGGAGGGTCGTGTCAGGGAGTCTGTGGAGGAGGGTAGTGTTAGGGAGTGTGTGTGGAGGAGGGTAGTGTCATGGAGTGTGTGGAGGAGGGTAGTGTCAGGGAGTGTGTGAAGGAGGGTAGTATCAGGGAGTCTGTGGAGGAGGGTCGTGTCAGGGAGTCTGTGGAGAAGGGTGGTGTGCGCGAGGATAGTTTTTCGGGGAGGGTGATGTGTGTCAGTGCTTTACTAGGTCTGAGGGAGTGTTGTGTTCACTTGAAGTGATGTATGCTTTACAGCTGTAGCGCTGATACACCTGGTCCGGATCTGGAGGTGCTCTCAGTCCTCCTGCACTCCTCAGTTACTGACCCTCCGTGTTCACCGAGTCCTGCGGGAGTTTGTGTGCTGCCCATGCAACTACCATCGGAAACAAGATGGCTTCGCGACGTTGACCACTAGTTAGTTTTATTCCAGGGTGATTTATTCCAGGGTTTTTTCCTTTAAAAAAAGAAGAAATCTCTTTAATCGCTTACCTTCATTCTGCAGTTTTCATACCTAATACGAATTCTATATGTGACAATCTTTATCATTAACAGGTACTACCGGTGGCTGGAAAAGAGCTCTGACTAGCTTCATGTGCGGGAGGTGTGGGTTCAAACCCTGATTCCGTCAAACCAATGACTTACTAAATTTATTCTTATTGCTGTTTAGCCTGGTACTCAGCTTCAATAGAATTGGGCAAGGATAAGTTTTATCAGTGTCAAGATAATGTGACTGAGTGGGATATCAGGTTATGGTGCTAGCGACATGGTCTCCCAGTGAGACAGCACTATGTAGTCATCATGAGTGCACATACATATGAGTCGGTACCCGCCTTGATATGACCTTAGATGCTGAAAGGACGGTAAACCCCAACTAACAAACTTGAGAGTATTGCTGTTTAACGATGAAAACAAGCCGCGATCCAACTTAGTTATAATCCTTATATGTTAAGGACAGGGTAAATTAACCATCACCAAAAAAACGCACCCAAAAACCACTTGGGCGATTTTGGAAGAACCACAGGCGGAAGGTATATACTGCTGACTCTTATGGTGGATACTGTAATAATTCTTATACTCAAACAATTCAATTAGTTGTTTGCTGATGGATAAACCATGCCTAGTGCATTCTTCTCACGCAGATGTGGTAGATTAAAATGCACATACATTATTGCTATGGGGTGGGTTTTGCTGTATATTCCAGGATGCCTTTTGGGGGTGGGGAGGGGGGTGCAAATAGGCATGTGTTGGGGGTGGGGGAGAATGCACTGTGGGGTGCGTGTTGGCAGAGCGGCGTAGTTCGGGCACTCTGCCAGTCGGGACGGTGTCGGGTTCATGCACAGCGGTGCACGGTTTGGGCTTGTTTGTTTAGCACAACGAGAACATGCGAGTAGGGTAGGTTGGGTTCATGAGTAGAGTTGTGAGTCAAATCGTCCACAGCATTCCACTCCCTTTGTACGACGTGGACGTCAACATGGGATTGTGGTCCGATATCTGTTTCCTGTAACAGAAGGTGAGTGGTTCGATCCCCCTCCCAGTTCAACCCAAAACTTAATCAACTTGCTACCTTCTCGCCTGACGCTGGGTATTAATTAGATAAAAGATTCACCCCTTACTGACAGTACAGGGGTGAAAACCAACCCATCAGAAAAGCTGACGAAGAATTTCGACCTGCTGGGGAAATTAAGTGAGTGAATAATTGTCTTAATTTAAGAAGCAATATTTATTCTTTATATATGTTTTTATATTTCCCCGCTACCTTTGAGTTGAAAAATGTAATAAAACATGCAGTTTAATAGACTTTAAAAGTGAAATCGACAGCGTTCTATGGCCGCCATCTTGTCTTTTTGCATTCTCTCCCACTTCACCAACTCTGTGCCGATATAAGTAACCATTTGACACTGGCGCCAGGCATTCTACTTCCTGTGCCATACTAAAGCTATTTTCGCCCGTATTTAGACTACGTTGTTGTTCACTCCTGTACTGTAAGTACGGGGTGAATCTTTTATCTAGGTATTAATAGGATAAGGCTGAGCGAGCTAAGCATATCATGTTGTTAGTAGCACGGTTGCTTAGTGGGACAGCATGATGGCCTGTGCGGAAGGTTGGGAGTTTGAATACTGGCCGAGTCAAACCAATGACTTACAAAATGTATTCTTGTTGCTGCCTAGCTTGGCACTCAGCATCATTAAAATAGAGTAAGCACTGGTTAGCTCAGTATCAGAATAATGTGATTGAGTTGGAAATCGGGTCATGGTGCTGGCAGCCTGCTCTCCAAGTGGCACAGCGAAGGGTTCGAACTGGTTCTTAAAAACCTATAAAGTACTTAAACTGAAGTCCTTCAAATGTGTGGTTACGGGCCAAATGCCATAACAAGACATGAAAATATAGTTGCCTAAAAATTTGAAATCATGTTTTAATTTTGTAACCTTCATTTGAAAATAATGATTTATGTGACCCTTGTTGGTAAATTCTCCATGATTCATTTACTTTTGAATGGTCAGGGGATGATTCCAGCATGCAACATTTCATAAGGATGGCCATAGTATTTCTGTATTTGGTCCTGTATTTGTCTCTAGTCCTGAAAAGTTTGTGAAAGTCATGAGAGAAAAAAACTCATAAAGAGAGGGAACCATGTAGCACTATAAAGTCATTGCTGTGCACTGTCACAAGTCGGCCTTATGACCTTAGATGTTGCCAAGACATAAAATCCCAATAAAGAAGTTATTTAGAAACCATTGCCATGTGATTGTACATAACCACACAATGGTATCTTACTTTCTGCACTATTCTCTATATAAGCACACCAGACAGTAGAGGTTAGGTGTCTATTCCAAACATCAATGCTTAGTCATAATTACTGGGTAAATTCACCAACATTGCCCAGCTCAAGCTGTGGATTGCAATAACCCGTTGTAGATAGACAGCAGCGTGTTACTAGCATTCTACTGAAACCAATGTAGCAATTAGAAACACTATAGCAGACAACATTTTAACGTAAAGAGAGGAGGTGGAAAACGGGAGCAAAACTAACCTATGGGATTTTTCATAGCTCTTCCGTTTCCACGGCAACCAAGACCAATGGGTTGCACATGGCTTGACTTGCTGCCTTTTTTCTGACGCTCGGGGTGCTTCAACAATTTAGTTATCAGCTATGTAAGTGTGTGTGGGAGGGAAGGTTTGGGGGGGGGGCACTTATTTTTTTTGTTTTAAAAAAAGGGGGGGGGGGGGAAAGCTGAATCTATGCTAGGTTTGTTTTTCCATTTGCTTTTCACTCCCACATCTAGCCGCTTCCGCCAGCAGTACTAAGGACTTTGTAGGGCGGGGCGGGTTTTTTCAGATGGAAAGCGTGGGGCCACATTCTTTATGAACCAAAAGGTTTTTTTGTCTTCTGCGCTCCCTACCCCTCCCTCCCTCCCTCCCTCCCTCCCTCCCTCCCTCCCTACCCCTCCCTCCCTCCCTCCCTCCCTCCCTCCCTCCCTCCCTCCCTCCCTCTCTCCCACCCTCCCACCCTCGCTCGCTACCTCCCCTCCCTCCCTTCACTCCTTCTACCTGCCTACCTCCATTTGCGCTTCCTCTTAATATCCTTATATTTCTCCAGCCCTTGGTCCTCCTCTTCCTCCAGCCCTTGGTCCTGCTCTTCCTCCAGTCCTTGGGTCTCCTCTTCCTCGTTCTGCCTCTGCCCCTGCCCCTCCAGCCGCTCCCGCTCTACCCCCCCCCCCCCCCACCACCACCACCACCACCAATCACCAATCACACACCCGGCTACGCGTGCGTTGGTAACAGCATGTAAATCTAAGTGCCGCGCATGGCGAACCAGCCCGGGGAGAATGCGGGGTTTGTAGCGCTGACCTTTGGATGGCTCGCGGCACCGCCTCTTGAGTTCCTCTTGAACCGCCCGAGTTACAAATCAGTGTACCAGACGCCCCTAAACCACGTTCCTCCACACCCCACCCTGCCCTCCACACCCTCCTTGTATTCACTCGCACACCCACCCTCCTAGGACCCAGCCGTCCTATTAAAGCCCCAGTCACACATACCCGGATCAGGGGCCGGACAAGACCCGGACTGCCATCCAGGGTGGTTTGGGGTGATCCGTGGGTCATCCATGGCGACCCCCCCCTGATCCGTGGCTCGTCCGGCGCCGTCTGGGCTCAGCCCCGGATGTTTTAAAATGTTTAAAACATCCGGGGCGGTCTGGGGATTTTGCGATCCGGCTCAATCCGGGGTGGTCCGGGTAATTCGGGGGTGGTCCAGGGTCATTTTGAGCCAATGTTTGACCCGAACGATCCCCGGACTATCCAGGACTACCCCCGGCCTAGCCACGGACCACTCCCGGACTGTCCGGGGGTGGTCCGGGGCAGTCCGGGGGGTGGTCTGGCCTCATCCGGGTTAGTCAGGGGCCGGTCCGGGCTCGTCCAGGGCCGTTCCGGGGGTGGTCCGGGGCAGTCCGGCCTTTGGTCCAGGGCTCATCCGGGAAGGTGTGACTGCGAGGCAAAAATCGACGAAAACAGTGATTTTATCCGTGGCGGGCCGGGGCAGTACGGGCCGTTGGTCCGTGGGTGGTCCGGCTCAAAATCCGGGGCTCGTCCGGCTATGTGTGACGGGGCTTTAGCGAAGCTCCCCTTACCCACCGACTACTCGTTTATTAATGTCACCAAAAGCTCTCACCTGCACACCCATCCGTGAGCACACAACGATCTACTGTTTGGTGTGATCTATGTATAAACGGTGGCCACGGAGTACTTCCTCTGGACTCGTTGTGTAAGAGATTATATTACAACTCGCGATGTCCACCCTCACCCTCCCACTTTCTGCTCTACTCCCCCCACCGCTCACACCCGAAGTCTGTACTGGTAGTAGAGGCCTCACCACCACCAGAGATCTATGATAAGTACGATATGATAAATACGCTAGCCAATAGTGTCACATGCATTTGGTGTCATGTGGTTCACAGCCAGTTTACAGTTTCAAGTCAGATCATCAGTACATTTGTGTAACGTTGGAAACGCTAAAACCACACAGGTAAGATAACTCATGTGCTGTACATATAAAAAGTGAATCTGAAACACGAGTGGTTGGTGGGTGTACATGGCTAATTGGCATGTCTGCTATCAAAAGACATTCGCCCATGCATGACTTGTTCGCTTGTGAGTAGATTGCCCACTAAAGTGTGTGCATGAATATGTCGATGGTGAATTCTGTATGGCCCACAATGCAGGTTCGTGTACGACAAATTGCCAACAAAGTTTCAATCAAGCCCCAAATTTGAATTGTTGAAAACTGCGGGCGGTGTAAGTAAAACAAAAGTCAGTTATTCACACAGTGCGCTGACTTGTTCTTTTTCTTTCTCTTTTAAAAACAAACAAACTTAAAGCTGCATAGTGTGATGAAAACATCAAACTTTAGAAACCAAAATGCTTATCTAGATTTGATCCTACTTTGACACTGGTGAATAATTTATTCAACATGTCTTGCTGCATAGAATTAGAATAGAAGCGAGTACGAAGTCAATTTAATAGAACTGTTTACTGCTGAAGCCTATGGTATCCAGCATGTTGTGTACGACAACATTAATTTAGCATGTTTTCACTTTAAATAGCTCCAAAATGAACCCTTTAAAATACAAATGAAGTAAAGTAGATTCTACCTATTTAAAAAATAAAGAAACTAAAAACGATAGGATTATGCACCTTTAAGAATATGGGTAAATAGAACAGGACGCCTGGGTGGATTATGGAGGTTGCCTTGTGTGTCCTGCCCGGATATCAGCCGGGTGTAGCGGGGTGCTGCGCCTGGTTCCCGGCGGTACATCATGACTACCACAGCTGCTCGGTGAGAGGTCCCCAGGTGAGGGTTGCCCAGAGCGCACCTGGCCAACGCCTCGTCACAGAGCCGACGGTCCGGTACGCGCCGCCCGGCCGGCCGCGCCTTGGATCACCACGCCGCCCCCCCCCCCCCCCCCCCCCCCCCCCCCACCCCACCCTCATGGTGCGCTTTCACGCAACGCCGTCGTGTGGACGTAAAAACTGCACAACGGGAGACTATTAATGTCCGTGCCTGGATGCCGTAATACGCGCACTCAATATGACGCTCCGTGGGCTACACCAGGGCCGCGTTCAGGGTCCGTCTCGGAGGCGCCTCGGCGACGTCTCGGCGATGCTTTTTGGCCTATTTGCGTTCAGGGTCTGTCTCGGCGACGCCTCCCTTTTCAGGTTGGAGACAAAAAGCGTCTCGAAAATGGCCGCCGGGCTCAGTGGTTTCATCCAATCAGAGCACAGCATTTCGATTGCAAATGGCCGCCGCCTATGGGGGCGGCCATTTTCGAGGCGACCAACTGCTATTGTTGTTCAGACTAGCCTGACGTCACGGGCGCCTCCGAGGCGCCTCTGAGACGGAGCCTGAATGCGGCCCAGGCAGCCCGTCACACACACATGCACACACGCACATGCGTACAAACGCATATACCCATTTCAATGTTTACTCACATCGTGCATGCGCGCGCAGCTTGGCTGCAGAACGAAGGCACACTGCCATTGAGTTTGCCGATACGCGTAATGAAAAACGTCAGTTTTATTCAGAATATATAGAATTGCAGAAGCCTAACCTTATAGATTTAATATAATCTATTTGTTGAATATGTTTTCTATATGTGTTCCAAGTGGTTTGTTTCTAAGTGTTGTAGTTTTAGAAATATTTCACTTTTTCTGTATGAAGATTGCCCACGGCCATTGACAATGCATTGAATTTGCCGATACGCGCAGTTCAAAACGTCAATTTTATTCAAAATTAATAGAAATTCAGAACCCTAACCTTATAAATTTAATATAATCTGTTTGTTGAATATGTTTTCTATATGTATTCCAAATAGTTTGTATCTAAGTGTTGTAGTTTTAGAAATATTTCACTTTTTCTGTATGAAGATTGCCCACGGCCATTGAGTTTGCATTGAGTTTGCCGATATGCGCAGTTCAAAACGTAAATTTTATTCAAAATTAATAGAAATTCAGAACCCTACCCTTAGTGTGACAGTGTGTCATCCTGCAGCCAAGCAGCGCGCGCACTGACCTAAATACCCATGCTGACATAATATTAAATAGGTATACACACACACACGCACGCACGCACGCGCACGCGCACGCGCACACGCACACGCACACGCACACTCACACTCACACTCACACTCACACTCTCTCACACTCACACTCTCTCACACTCACACTCTCTCACACTCACACTCTCTCACACTCACACTCTCTCACACTCACACTCTCTCACACTCACACTCTCTCACACTCACACTCTCTCACACTCACACTCTCTCACACACACACACACACACACACACACACACACACATGTATATATATTTTACCTCGGTAAACAGCCTCAGGCTAGCCTCAGGCTAGGGAGAGGTAAGCACGTCCGGTACCAGCAATTAGCATATACAACTCACGACTGGATAACGTGTCGTTGGGTTGCTCCGGCAAAATTAGTCTACATACAAGCAAATACGCAGTAAGTATAATAAAAACTGTGGTTAGCTTAATTATGATGCATTAGAGCATCAATATGGAAAGTTTAGACTTTCGTTGGTCCAATTTGGACGAGTTATTTGGTTATAAACAACCAAGGATAGAACACTCGAGTGGGTTTCTCGAAGGAACCAAACCGGTCATTAGCGGTTATGTCAACACCCGGGTCACCGTGTGACTATGGGTAGAGATGTGGGTTTCGCCCTATCTCATGTGGAAATTCTCTCGTACTCTAATAGAGAGTAATGTTGGAGATGCTCCTGGGTTTCTTTTATAGACTCCCCTAGACAAAACTTTTTCAGGCGTTTCTCCGAGTTTCGTAGCATTTTCTCCAACTTGTTGACGTAGTAGTCACAGGTGGGAGAAGTGTGCGGAACAGAGGGATGGGCGGGCCGATACACTGGTCCCGACCCCGCGTAAGGTTTGGGCTTGACCCACAACCCACGCACAAATTTAGCTTATTACGCCTGTGTTATAACGGTATAAACACGTTCTTTAACACCAATAGATGTCCAAATGAGTTTGAAACAACCATATTGTGACATATATATATACCGGGACTGACCAAAAATGTTTGTTTCAGTTCCCGATGGCCACGAAGCGGAGTAAGCGCGGTGCAGCAGCAGCCGAGGGGCGTGTTCCGAGTGGAGTGGACGAGGAGTACGACTCCTCACCTGTGTTGTCGGCAGGGCCGTCGACACAGCCCCGGGCGCATATCCTCTCCGACCCGGACGAGGACGCAGTGCCTGATGTGCCTGCGCCTCCAGATTGGGAGGCTCGCTTTGCAAGATTGGAAAGCCACATCTTGACTGCCAAATCGCCTGTGTCTCGGAAGCGGCGTAGGCCGAGTGTCCAAGAGGATTCATTTGAGGATTTCTTGGACACAGACTCGGCGGTGGAGCTTAAGGCTCCTCCTCCTCCTTCTCCTAAACGGAGGAAGAAGAAGAAACAGGTGATTTCTTCGGGTGATGAATTCACCAAGGAGCGGGCAGAGACTGGTTTTCGCAAAAAGCGGAAGACTAAGTCCAAAAAGAAGAAGAGGAAGAGGAAATATTCTTCTTCTGAGTCGTCCACTGAGTCTACTTCTACGGAATCAGACTCAGACACCGTATATGAAGGGGTCTATGCGGACATTGGCACTAAAGTGGCTAAGAAGGTGGAGAAGCCAAAGGCTAAGCGGGTTAAAACCACTACGCTTATGCGCGAGACCGTGAATGGTCATTTTCGCACGTTCAAACCGGCGGAGGTTATCTCCAAGTTAGGAGATGAGTTAACAGGCATAAAGGGTGTTCCCAACTCCATCATTAAAGAAATGGATCGGGATGTCAATATGACGGATGACCGTAAGAAGTTTGAGGATGTGTTGCACACAGTGCATAAGGCAGTGTTGGCTACCCTAACAGCTATTGTTCCTGTGGCTAATAGGATGCAGAGTGAAAATAAGTTCTCGTCTTTGGCTAAGACAATGGACAAAGGCATTGCAGTGCTAGCGGCGGCAGGTAATTACCTGTCGTTTCGAAGATATGAAAATGTCTTCAAGTCAGTTTGCACAGATGCTGGCAAAGAAGTGGCTCGCTCTAAGAAGGTTACCGATAATGAGGGGAAGGAGTTTACGCTCTATCTTGCTCCAGAGCCGATTAAAGGGAAACCTTTAGATAATACCAAGATGTTTGGCGGTCAACTACAATACCTCTATAAAGAGGTAGAGACTGCAGCCAAGAGTGGCAAAAACATGGATGGCAAGAAGAAACAGGAAGTTCCTCGTTTCAAAAAGTCACGAGGGGATTTTCGTCCACGACGGTTCACCAGAGGAACCAGACCGAGTTCAAACTTCGGTCAAGGGTTTCGGGGCCGGGGCGCTCGCCCAGGCTGGACCGACAACACCGCACGGCCAATAGGCCGAGGGTTCAACTCGTCGAGACCTTTCCCCAGGGGCGGGTCCAAGTAGAGGTCCAAACACAAACTTTACAAGTCCCTGCAGCCTCTAAAAACACACAAACTGTAAGCAACTTTGTGGCTGGTAATATTAGTAATCATATTTCTGAGTGGCACAAAATTACTAGTGACCAAGAAATTATAGAAATAGTTAGGGGTGTTCAAATTCCCTTTACACAAATTCCTGTACAAAGTATAATACCTTTTCCATATAACATTCAACCAGTTGAACGAGACGCACTAACTAAACAGGTACATAAATTCTTTGAGAAAGGAATTATACAAAAAGTGACACACTGTTCAGGACAGTTTATTTCAAACATTTTCTCGAGACCGAAGCCTAATGGTGATGTTCGAATGATCCTGGATTTAACAATCCTTAATAAAAGGGTGGAATATCGACATTTTAAAATGTTCTCTCTAGATACGGCACGAGATCTGATTACACCAGATGCGTGGATGGCTAGTGTTGATTTACAGGATGCATATTATACGCTTCCCATAATGGAACAATACCGAAAATTTCTTCGATTTATTTGGGATAACCAACTCTATGAGTTTACCTGCATGCCGAATGGCTTAGCTTGTGCGCCACGTTTATTTACTAAATTGCTTAAACCTGTTTTCTCGGTAATGGCGAGGAAGGGTCACATAATGTTTCCATACATAGATGATTCTTTTATTATAGCTTCAACACAAATTGGTTGTGTGAATGCAGTTTTGGATTTATGTGCATTACTCACTAAATTGGGGTTTTATGTACATCAACAAAAGTCAGTGTTTAAACCAACAAAACAACTCAAATGTTTAGGGTTTATTCTGGATACACAGTCCCTTACAGTGTCGATAACAGAACAAAAACTAATTAAGTTTATGACTACAGCGACTCAGCTTATTAAGTTATCAAAGCCAAAAATTAGACAGGTTGCTGTTCTTATTGGCATAATGACCTCATATGCACCTGCTGTGTTATATGGGAAGGCCCATATTAAGTCGCTAGAAATAGATAAAAATTTAGCGTTAACACGAACTAAAGGCAATTTTGAGCGAAAGATGTTTATTTCGCAAGAAGGGTTACAGGATATTGGATGGTGGATGCAACATATAGCAAGTTCACCAAATCCAATCCGCATGGCGGAACCTAATACAGTAATTACTACTGATGCTTCGTTAGAAGGTTGGGGAGCTCATCGAGATGGGGTCACAACAGGAGGTAGATGGCTTGATGATGAAAAATCAGACTATATTAATGCACTAGAATTGCGTGCTATTTATCTGGGCTTACGTAGTTTAGTAAAGATAAATAAATCACAGGTTAGAATACTAACTGATAATACTACTGCCATGGCATATATTCGTAACATGGGTGGAACCAAATCAAAGTCTTGCAATCAGTTATCTAAACTGATTTGGAACTGGGCACAGGCTCAACAAGTCTGGCTGACTGTAGCGCATATTCCAGGGTCACAAAATACACTTGCAGATTATAAAAGTAGAAATTTCCATGACCATTTAGAGTGGTCTCTCTCTACACATTTGTTTAACTTCGTTTGTGAAAAATGGGGTACACCTGAAGTTGACTTATTTGCATCACGAAATAATAACAAGTTACCCTGTTATGTTTCTTGGCATCCTGAACCGGATGCTTGGAAAGTAGATGCGTTTGCTATTACCTGGGAAAATAATTATTTTTATATTTTCCCACCATTTAGCATTATCAGCCGAGTAGTGAGAAAAATCGGCTTGGAAGGGACACATGCGATACTGGTGGTGCCCGATTGGGACACGCAACCTTGGCTGCCAGCAGTTTCACAACTGGCAAAAGATCGTATACGATTCCCAAGAAAACTCGGGAATCTGACGCACCACGGACCGCTAGTGGTTCACGGCGACGTGTCAACGACGCCCCTATTGGCATTCCTTTTCTAAGGAAGCAGCTACAGCAATTTGGATTGGACAGAATTACTGAGGATAGGATAGTATCGGATGCCTGGAGGCCAGGAACTGTCAAAATGTATACAACCTATTTAAAGAAATGGGGTGTACATTGTTTGTTAATGAAAGTTAAACCAACAAATCCAAAGATTTCACAAGTAGCTCGGTTTCTTCGTTCTCTAGAGGATGAAGGACTTTCCTTTGGATCGATTAATGCGGCGAGGTGTGCGTTATCAATTATATTACCTAGAATTGATGGCGAAACAGTTGGAAAACATTATGTTATTTGTTATTTACTTCGTTCAATTTATCAAAGGAATCCTCCAAAACCAAAGTATAGTCGGTTTTGGGATGTTTCTATAGTATTTAAGTTGTTTCAGGCTTGGCCTCACAACTCGTGGTTAGATATAAAACAGTTAGGTTTTAAGGTCGCGGTCCTGTTATTGTTAGTAACCGGACACAGAGGACAGACGATTGTTGCTTTATCCTTAACTGGATTAGAAATAGACAAGCAACAAGCTACGTTTGATTTAGAGAAATTGCTCAAATCGAACACGTTAGGTGACCCTTTATCAACGGTTCACTTAGACTGTTTTCCGAATGATCGGAAATTATGTGTTGTGTCGGCCATACGGGCTTATATATACAAGACAAAGGATTTACGTGCATCACAACAACTATTAGTGAGCTTTATAAAGCCACATAAGGCGATTTCACGAGACACACTTGCCAGATGGACAATTACGGTGTTGAAATTGGCTGGAGTGGATACGAGTAAATACTCTTCCCACTCAACTAGAGGAGCCATGGTCTCCAAGGCACGGGTGCTTGGTATTTCTGTGAAAAGAATACTAGCGCATGCAGGCTGGAAGACGGCTAAGTCGTTTGCAAAACATTATAATAAACGACTAGAAAAGCCTACCGGCGTTGCAAAGCGTCTTCTCGCCAACTAACAAGAATAGGTGAGAACAAAAATTTAGAATGTTATAATAATAAGAAAGAATGATATTAAGGATAAAAATGAATTATGTAAAGGTCTCCCTAGCCTGAGGCTAGCCTGAGGCTGTTAAAGGGGCTGTCACATTACGGCGTATGGCGGGAGCGTATTGAAAACCTACGTACGCCATCGGGTGCCACTTTCGGGTGTGTTTGAGCGTATGAGGAGCGTATGAAGAGCGTATGCGTAGCGTATGCGTAGCGTATGTGTAGCGTATGTTTGGGAGCGTATGGGAGCGTGCTGTGACATTTTTTGACAGTATGGGCCATACGCCCTCATAGGTCGCGTTTTTTTGAGCATGCACAAAAAAATTTGGACGGACGGATTTATGAAAGCGTATGGCGGCGTATGCATCATAGGCTTCACATACGCCGGCGTGTTGCGGCACTGGCGGCGTATGCGTAGCGTATGCGTAGCGTATGCGTAGCGTATGCGTAGCGTATGCGTAGCGTATGCGGCGTATGGCGACGTATATGACGTAAGCCGCTACGCCGCCATACGCTCCCGCCATACGCCGTAATGTGACAGCGCCTTTACCGAGGTAAAATAGTATAGTTATACGAGTCTTACCTTGGTACAGATGATGGATAACTGTTGTTTTACCGAGGTATAAGCCTCGGATAGATGTGGGCTAGGGCCCTCCCGCCACACCCTGCCACATCTATTCCGTTGGTGTACCTTTTCGGTAAAGTAATAGTATCCATTGTTTGAAAGTCATTTTTATCCTCAATAAGTAGGTTAAGATTGCTGGTACCGGACGTGCTTACCTCTCCCTAGCCCACATCTATCCGAGGCTTATACCTCGGTAAAACAACAGTTATCCATCATCTGTACCAAGGTAAGACTTGTATAACTATACTATATATATATATATATATATATATATATATATATATATATATATATATATATATATTATATGCACATGTGCAGACACTTGCTCATATCCACAACACAGATGTACACCCAGATGCACGCACACATATATATAAACATATACACACGGACAGACACATGAACGGACACACACATACAGTCACACATATCCAGATGCACATGCATGCATGCATACAGACACATGTGCACATATATGCACAGACTCACACCTATGTACACACATAAGCTGTGTTTACCCGGGCGAGTGTAAAACGATTTAAGACAAATCGATTTATATGAATCATTGTAGTGGCGTGTTTACACGGAACGAGTTTGAAGGCGGAAATCAATATCTGCGCATGAGCAAGTCCATACTAACCAGCGCCAGTTTGTGTTTGTCGACGTCACCACGAGAGAGTGTGGGTTCTACCTAGATCTGTATGGACTGAATCGTATTGGTTTGGAACGGTCAAAACTTCTGCTGGGCAGTGAAACCCTAAAAATAAATGATGAAAAATATATCTGTGCACAGCTAGCGGTTTCATAGACTAAATAATATGCGCTTTTGATCGACCGGAAAGTCAACAAACTAAGGTCCCGACTGCGCATGCGTGTGACGCGCTTAAGCTAGATCGCTTCATCTATACTACCTCGCAAAGTGGTTTACATATACCGATTTATATGAATCGATTCAGCCCTAAAACGCCTCAGCTTCGCGTTTACACGGCAAATGTAAATCGATCTAGGCAAGTGGTTTTGTATGAAGCGTTTAAATTCGCTTGTGTAAACACGGCTATAGGCACACACACACATAATGTGTGTATGTATCTCTTACTCTTAGTGCAGAGGTTAATCCGAGACCACTGACAGTGGTGAAGGTTCGATCATGTCCCTATCGCCTTGTTAGCGTCACGTCATGACAACAATGCTGGCATTACACGACGCATTCATGTACTTTGGCCAGCAACTACTTAATTGGTCGGTCTAATATGGTGCTTTGGAGTCAAACCAATAAATTAAAAATTGATACTTGTTGCTTCCTAGCTAGGCGCTCGGCATTATTAGGATATGGCAAGGACTGGTTGGCTCAGTGTCAGGATAATGTGACTGAGTGGGATATCAGGTCATGGTGCTGGTGGCCTGGTCTCCCAGTGGGGTAGCACTATGAAGTCGCCATGAGTGCACGCTGTCACAAGTTGGTGGTGCCAATCCTGATATGACCTTAGATGTTGCTAGGACGTAAAACAACAAACAAACGAACTATGGTGCTTAAAACAAAAGTAAGCTAAGAGGAAAGATACACTGAGTTAAAAATGTTTGTACAAGACCCAATGCGGTCCTTACTACTTGAAACAGTGACAGAGTGAGGAAGTGTGTCGTGTTAGAAGTGGCGGTTTGCTCGCCCCAACAGAAAACCTATTCCAAGACTTAAGGCCCTGTCACACTACGACGTTTCCCACCAACGCGCATCGATGTGTTGCCTTTTTGGTCGAAACGTCGGTACACGTCCGGTACGTTACCGGCGCGTTACCGGCGCATCGGTACACGTTGAGGGATAGCAATGTGTGAACGGACACGTCGGCGCGCGTCGGGTCGCGCTTGCACAAAACTTTCGGCATGCGCCGACGGGTTGGAGGGGCCGTTACGGACGCGTTATCAACACGTCGATACCCGTTGGCGGCGCACCGGGGGAATGCTACCAGGATGTTGATCAACGTCGGTTAACGTTGGCTTTTTTCCCCCAAAATGCGACCGTTCCGTCGGTGGGTCCGATCGACGGGTAGTGGGTGCGATATTGGCGTTGCTCCAGCATTTTTCTACCCATTGGACGTGTTGCCGGCGCGCCTGGACGCGTTGGCCGCGCGGTGTGGACGCGCTGCAGGCGCGTCCTAACGTGTTGCTGGCGGGTATGTACGCATTGACACAGTACTAACACGACACCAACGCGCCGTCAAAGTGCCGACAACACGCCGATGGCACGCTGGGAACCCGCTGGCGGGACGTTGACATGTTGTTCCGCGGCGCATCGAAACGCATTGGCCACACACCAAAAACACGCCACTAACATGCTGCAACCCGTCAAGAGCCGGTGAGAAACGTTGTAGTGTGACAGGGCCTTTACTTGAACCTGCACGTGCCTGTGGTAGTGCGTGATCAGGGGCCAAATGTAAGAGTCAGGGTTTGGGCTCGTAACCCACGCGTCGTGCGGATTTCCCGGGTTAGCGGCCAAAGTGTCAATGTATGTGCGCGGGTTAGGCTACCGCCTCGAGGGTTAACGTCGCCGTCACTAACTCCCACTTGAGCCAGGGATAACGTGCAGGTTAGGGACCGATTCGGGCCAAATCTATTCAATGCGACCATATTTAACAGAATTACGTACTCAAATCGTCAAATTTAATTAAATTAACCCTAAATTCGTTATTAAGGCTACCGCCGCATTGGCGGCGATATTAATATTTATATTTTCGAATCGACGAAGGTACAGTATACAAACGGCCACCACCGCCAGTATGGAAAGGGAGGTCGATGCGGCGGCGGCGGCGATTTGTTTACTTTACGTTCGTCGATTCGAAAATATAACTATTAATATCCCCCCCAATGCAGCGGTAGCCTTAAGGAGGCTTCGAATTTAGGGTTAAATTGATCAAATTTCACTTATTGCGTATGTAATTCTGTTACATATGATCGCATTGAATAGATTTGGGCCTAATATATGGCTACAAAGGCAGAGGGATTTCCCAAATCTATAAATACCTGAAACGTTAGCTAACCAGCGCGCTCTTTGGACTAATACATCCCCCGTGACACATATATTAATGCCGACAATAGATAACCCGCCGGCCGCCCTTAACTCCGCAGCCGATAAATTGTGGCTCTTACATTTGGCCCCTCCTTCTCACCTTCCCGCGACCACTGTTGACAGGCAGCCATGTTGACCGGCTCCGCTAGTACCGGCTGATGGCAGTCGGAGGGTTGTGACCTGGTCTGACTGGCAGATACACAATACATGTGCGATAAGCCCCACATCAGGAGCAGTCCATCACTCAACCAGTCACATCGATACAGATAGATGCCGCAGCCACTGTGTGGCTACCTGCATTCACACTGGGTTACGCATCCATACTGACAGCTGCAGCAGCCCGCACCACCCGACACTAAGCTCCACTGTGTGGCTACCTGCATTCACACTGGGTTACGCATCCATACTGACAGCTGCAGCAGGCCTCACCACCCGACACTAAGCTCGACAGTGTGGCTACCCCCATTCACACTGTGTCACACCTCCATACTTACAGCTGCAGCAGCCCGCACCGCCCGACACTAAGCTCCACTATGTGGCTTACTGCATTCACACTGGGTCATATCCATACTGACAGCTGCAGCAGCCCCCACCAGAGGACACTAAGCTCCACTGTGTAGCTACCTGCATTGATGCCGGGTCACACATCCATACTGACAGCTGCAGCAGCCTGCACCACCCGACACTAAGCTCCACTGTGTGGCTACCTGCATTCATACCAGGTCACATGTCCATACTGACAGCTGCAGCAGCCCGCACCACCGACACTAAGCTCCACTGTGTGGCTACCTGTATTCACACTGGGTCACACATCCATACTGACACTGCAGCAGCCTGCACCGCCCTACACTAAGCTCCACTGGGTGGCTACCTGCATTCACACCGGGTCACACATCCATACTGACAGCTGCAGCAGCCCGCACCGCCCGACACTAAGCTCCATTGTGTGGTTACCTGCATTCACACCTGGTCACACATCCATACTCTGACAGCTGCAGCAGCCTGCACCACCCAACACTAAGCTCCACTGTGGCTAGCTGCATCCACACCGGGTCACACATCCATGCTCTGACAGCCTGCACTGCCCGACACTAAGCTCACTGTGTGGATACCTGCGTTCACCCCGGGTCACACATCCACACAAAATAGCCGAAACACATCCACACCGCCCGAAACTAAGCTCCACTGTATGGCTACCTGCATTCATACAGGGTCACACATCCATACTGACAGCTGCAGCAGCCCGCACCACCCGACACTAAGCTCCACTGTGTGGCTACCTGCATTCACACCGGATCACACATCCATACTGACAGCTGCAGAAGCCTGCACCGCCCAACACTAAGGTCCACTGTGTGGCTACCTGCATTCACACTGGGTTACACATCCATACTTTTTTTTTTTTTTTTTTTTTAATTGAGGCTGTATTTATACTGTCCATAGCATATAAGCCCGGGTACCCAGGCTTGTTTTCAATGCTGGCCAGTTGTAGTGTTGGTGTTATCTTACCACACAGTGGCTGCTGATAAGGTATTTGATTGCCTGCATTTCAGTAGCAGATAGATAATTGGTTGGTATGGTTAGTAGCCTATGTTAGTTTTTTTGGATTTTCTTGGTATATATGTTTTTATTTTTCTACTCTTATTACTAGACTAGCCTACTCCTATTTACATATCATAGGCTTGTACGTAGCTGTGTGGTGTGTTATCTGGCTACTTTTGGCATGGTTACCTTCCATTGGGCATCCCGCTGGTGGGCCGTGACATATCACATGCCCCTTTGCAGTGCAGCTTACTGGGGGTTTCCTAGCCTTATTTTGCACAGATATTTTTTGTAAGTTTTTAGGTCAGGAATTTGTCGTTCCTTTACCGTTTGGGCATTCCACAACTTGGCAGCCATTTCCAGCGTGCTTCTCTCATGAGCTTTTATTCGGCTTCTGGTCTGCTTTAGTAGTGGTGCATTATTTGCTCTAGTAGCCCTTTGTGGTTTTGTTAGAAGTTTACTGTTTTGACTATAGCTATATGCTAATGTTTTCAAATGAATTATTCTCCTATTTTCTAGTAGTTTCACTTTGGTTCTTTTGTGTATGTCATAGGTTGGGTGCAGCTTGTCTACTCTTAGACAGATTTTTAGGGCTCTGTTCTGCAGTGTTTGCAGTTTTTTTAGTAGTTCTTTTCTCGCACCCATGTAGTTTACATCTCCATAGTCAAAATAGGGGAGCACCATGCCCTTGAAGATTTTTATTGACATTTCTTGTGTCATGTAGTCTCTTAGCTTTGCAAATAGCCACAGTTTGTGGTTTACTTTTTGTATAATTTTATTTATACATAGGTTGTAGTTTAGTTGGCTGTCCAACTCAAGGCCTAGGTATTTGTAATGGTCTACATTTTCTAGTGTTTGGTTTCCTAACTTACAGTGTAGTTTTCTTTCTGGCATTTGTTTATGCGAGAAGAGTACTGTTTTTGATTTGCTTGTGTTGATGGTTATTTTGTTGGACTCACACCACTCATCTAGTTTTAGTAGGAGTTTATTTAGTTTAGTTATTACCTCCTCCTCTGTGGTGCCATTTGCGTATATGACTGTGTCATCTGCATATAGTTGGAGGCATTCAGTTTGCAACCATTTTTCAAGGTCGTTTATATAGATTATAAAGAGTAGTGGCCCTAACACTGACCCTTGGGGTACACCACATGTGACAGGTTGGTTGTCTGATAGTGTATTGTTTATTTTTGTTTTCTGTTGCCTGTTGTTCAGGTAGCATCTTATCCAATCCATAGTGTTGGATTTTATGCCCATGGTTTTTAGTTTTTCCAGTAGTATTTTGTGGTCTACTGTGTCAAATGCTTTGCTGAAGTCAATGAAGGCGGCTCCAACTAATTGTTTTTGGTTCATTGATGCCATTATGTCATTTGTTAGGTTAGCTATTGTTTTTGATGTGGAGTGCAGTTTCCTGAAGCCCCCTTGTCTTTCGTTTAGTATATCATTTTTTTCCAGGTGTTCATTGATGTGTCTATGTAACACTTTTTCAATGAGCTTGCCTGGGGTTTGAAGAATTGATATTGGCCTGTAGTTTCCCATGTTTTGTTTGTCTCCACCCTTGTGAATGGGGGTGATGGTTGCCATTTTCCAGGCTGAGATAAAACGCCCCTGCTCAAAGGAGATGTTGAATAGGTCTACTATGGTGGCCGGGATGGCTTGGAGTGCCTCTTTCAGTATTTTGGTTGGTATTTCACCTATTCCACTTGGTTTATTCGTGTCTATGTCATTTATTAATTTTTTTACTTCTATCATATCTGTTTTGCAGGTGGGGATTTCGTTCTCCACAGTTCCTGATCTGTTTTCCCATCTTTTTTTGAATTTTTCTGACAGCTTTTGCCCTATTGTGGCAAAGTGTCTGTTCAGTTTGTTTGCTGCATCTATGTCTGTGAGCATTGCCCCTTCGTTATCTTGGAAGTTTGTATGCTCTTCTTTGTTATTTACTGACAGCTGCAGAAGCCCGCACCACCCGACACTAAGCTCCACTGTGTGGCTACCTGCATTCACACCGGGTCACACATCCATACTGACAGCTGCAGCAGCCCACACCACCCGACACTAAGCTCAACTGTGTGTCTACCTGCATTAACACTGGGTCACACGTCCATACTCCGACAGTTGCAGCAGCCCGCACCACCCAACACTAAGCTCCACTGTGTGGCTACCTGCATTCACACCGGGTCACACGTCCATACTGACAGCTGCAGAAGCGCGCACCACCCGACACTAAGCTCCACTGTGTGGCTACCTGCATTTACACCGGGTCACACATACACATTACGTTGTTAAACTGAAAGTCAAGATCAGCATAGCTCACGTGGTAAGGATTTGATCAGCATACGAGATGATATGGGTGTTACCCACTAATATTTTTATTGCGTTGGGGACAGAACGTCCAGTTTCCAAGTTGCTTAGAGTCATCACCTGGTCTAGAGATTATCAAGAAGACACGATATATACAGATTAAATATCTGAATCTCGCTAATCTCTGAATGTACAAGAAATTGATTGGTCTTTTATTAGCGCCGAAGCACTGGCCTTCCAGCCAGTTTTCAGTGCTCAAAACTGTACTTAGCAAATCTACGTTAGTTAAGCATTGTTTATGCAGTGAAATGTGGGTGTTTAACATTTTTAAGAAAAGAAAAAAAAGGTTATTGACCGCTATATCATGGCGTCGACTGTCGTAAACCTTGGTGCGCGTGTAGCTTGTTTCGCTGGCTTAGGATATCAGTTTATGTAAATGTGTTGACATACACTGTGCAACCAAGCGCAGATGATAGGTGCCACTTACCGCCGTTATCTATGTCTATATATGGTGCCAAGCTCAAGTAAGGACACTTAAAGTTGCATAGTCCGATAGTTTTTAGTGAATGGGTGGGTGGGGGCTGCGTGACATGATAGGGTTATAGTGGAGATGACTTTGTTGAAAATGCTAATGTGGATGTGGGTGGCGTGAGTACATCAATGGACCAAGTTTGGGTTCAGCTGGGTTGACTTAGTTTAAGCTTGCATTTTGACAAAAGAAAATTGTATCATGAGTTAATTTGTCCCTGTACAGCCATATAGCTCAGATTCCTCATTATTGTAGCAGAATACGTGTGACAAGTCACATAAATCATTTCCCACTATAGTAGTGTGTAATGTTATCCCTGCTTATGGATCAGTGAAAACCCTATTGTACCCGTCTTTGGTACATTTGACCTGCTTTAAGTTTAACGCGGTACCGTGGACAAGGTGGATATTTCAGTCTGGTTCAGCATATTTACCATGCGGACATTACCTTTAACATGGGCTGGCGGGGGATAGAGCGGTTTGTTTTCAGTGTGTGGCAGTGTAGGTGCACCACATGGAGTGTGAGCAGCGCCGTGTGATCTAGATAAAAGATTCACCCGGTACTTGTAGTACACAGGTGAAAGACAACGTAGTCTAAATACGGGCGAAAATAGCTTTAGTATGGAACAAGTAGAATGCCTGCCTCCAGTGTCAAATGGTTACTTATATCGGCACAGAGTTGGTGAAATGGGAGAGAATGCAAAAAGACAAGATGGCGGCCACAGAACGCCGTCGATTTCACTTTTAAATCTGATTAAACTAGAAATTTTATTTTATTTTTCAACTCAAAGGTAGCGGGCTATCAATAAGACATGTACAAAATAATTGTTGCTTCTTAGATTGTGAAATTAGGCTCTCAATTCTTTAACCCGCTTTTTCGACCATTTTTATATAGGGTTGGTATTCACCCGTGTACTGCGAGTACCGGGTGAATCCTTTATCTACGTGTGATCGTACACGCCCAGCACAACCGGCATGACCCGTTTGAAGCACACGGTGGGTCGTGGCGCCGCGCAACTCGCACCTCCACCGGTGACTCACACAAGTGAACACCGCCCGCTTTTTGTACTGAGAAACAGGGGGGCGGGGGTAGGGGTGGGGGCGGGGCAGACGGCAGTGTATGGACAGGTAAGGGGCAACTTGAGCCTGGCACAGGTACACACGGTACGGGCAGTTAGTGTACACCAGCAGGGTGCTGTGTTACGTACGGACATCGGCACCTTATGCTGCAGTCACACTACGACGCTTCTCTCCGGCGCGCCGCCAGCGCGCAAAATAACTTCTACGTGTCGAGACACGTCCAACTTTTTGGCGTTTTGGGAGAAAACTTGATGTCGGCCAACGTGTGTCGACGGGTGCAGACAATCTTTTTAAAAGTTTGGCGCGACGTCTTCATATCACCTTAGATGTTGCTAGGGCGTAAAACAACAATGCCCCAGTTTGGCGTAACGTTTGGGAACTATCCTCCCACGCGCGCGGTGTCTGCCTAGCGTTCACATAACGTTATTCCAGCGCGTTAACGTGTGCCTAACATCCCCGTAACGTTCAACCCACACGTTGGGAAACGTCAAAAAGTTTTGTGCAAGCACAAAACTTTCAACGCACGCCAACGCGCGCCGACGATCCTCGCCGACCGTCAACGTCCATCAAGGTGTACTGACGTGTACCGACGCGCGCGTAATGCTTCCCGATGTCTCCCGACGTTTCGCCAAAAACGGACACACGTCGACGCGCGTTGGAGAGAAGCGTCGTAGTGTGACTGCAGCATTACCGTGCGGCGCGTGTGCAGTTAACATTGGGGCCCACATTAAAACCCAAACTCACTGCATTAACAAGTTGCACAGTCCGATGGTTTTGAATTTCTGCTATTTTCTGTGATAAATGCATTTGATTGATCATTATAATCTACTTTACTTTTGGTTTATGTAACTTTTAATTTAAATGTCTAACTTTGAAGATATTTGATGTGCAAACATGCCAAATTAAATTTGGCAGGCATGCCAAAACTCTGACACCATAGGCTTCGGCAGTAACAGATTCTATTAACTGGACTCAGTATTCCCTTCTATGCGGCATCACATGGTTAATAAGTGCATTAGTATCTAAGTTAAATATTTAGGATCAAATTTAGATAATTATTTTGGTTTTGAAAATGTGATGCTTTTATGGGACTGTGCAGCTTTAACTAACGTCTAGGCTGTGCGCTGATTGCTGCTGGCGCTCCGCTAACACCATTGGGAGTCGTGTCCGCTGGTTGCTGCTGGCGCTCCGCTAACACCATTGGGAGTCGTGTCCGCTGGTTGCTGCTGGCGCTCCGCTAACACCATTGGGAGTCGTGTCCGCTGGTTGCTGCTGGTGCTCTGCTAACACCATTGGGAGTCGTGTCCGCTGGTTGCTGCTGGCGCTCCGCTAACACCATTGGGAGTTGTGTGCACTGGTTGCTGCTGGCACTCCGCTAACACCATTGAGAGTTGTGTACGCTGGTTGCTACTGGTGCTGCACTAACACCATTGGGAGTTGTGTGCGCTGGTTGCCACTGGTGTCCCGCGAACACCATTGGGAGTCGTGTGCGCTGGTTGCTGCTGGCGCTCCGCTAACACCATTGGGAGTCATGTGCACTGGTTGTTGCTGTCGCTCCGCTGACTCCCAATCACTAACACCATTGGGAGTTGTGTGCGCTGGTTGCTGCTGGTGCTCCGCTAACACCATTGGGAGTCATGTGCGCTGGATGCTACTGGCGCTCCGCTAACACCATTGGGAGTTCTGTGCTCTGGTTGCTGCTGGCGCCCCGCTAACACCATTGGGATTCGTGTGTGCTGGTTGCTGCTGGCGCTCCGCTAACACCATTGGAAGTCGTGTACGCTGGTTGCTGCTGGCGCTTCGCTAACACCATAGGGAGTTGTGTGCGCAGGTGTCCACGCCAGTTAACGTTAGTTCATATGCACCATTTCCACTTCAAATTTACTATTCAAATATTAAGTCGTTATTCATGACACCTAGACATTTTCGGATGAGTATTGGCCTATGAAGATTAATTTCATATACATGTGGGGGGGGGGGGGGTGCACTTCCATGGGCAAGACTGGGCTAAAGTGGTTGAGGGATTGGTATATTAATTAAATGGATTGTCATTCTGCCAAACATGAGGTGTTTATTTCTGTCTCTCGGTTCTTAATTCATTAAACATGCAACTTCCGAGCACTGATTGAATAGACCAGTTGTTATGCTTATCATTGATGATTAAATTTGATTGAAACTAGCCTGAAGGGAGAGAGAATTTCATATCCAGCCTTGATTGAACATTGATCAGATTTCATACCCTTACTCTATCGTCGGTCGGCAATAAATGTTGGTTTAGAAAAACTATTTTTAATCATCTACCAAAATCAAAGCATATTTGTAGTAGCGCCAGACAATCGAGTCAACCAGCCGACCAAGTTAAAGGCAGACAAAAGCTGCTAAGCCAGCTTATACAATAATAGTGCCAGGCACACAGTAGGCCCGACGTTTGTTTGTTTGTTGTTTTACGTCCTAGCAACATCGGAGGTCATATGAGTACGGGTACCGACTTGTGACAGTGCGTACTCATGACGACTTTTATAGTGCTGCACCACTGGGTAATCATGCCTCAAGCACCCATGACCCGATATCCCACTCAGCCACATTATCCACACACTGAGCTAACCAGTCCTTGCCCCATCCTATTAATCCCGAGTGTCTGGCTAGGAAGTGACAAGTACCAATTTTTAAGTAATTGGTTTGACTCGACCGGGAAACGAACTCCCTCCCTACCTTCCGCACGCGAGGCCCGCGCTATACCGATTAGCCACCGCGTCCGGTTTTAATTTTTTTATTTATTTAAAAAAATTATGTATGCATTATGAGGGAGCAATTCTGTGGCCGACGTTATATTGATTCAAGCAAAAAGCCGTATGTTCGTGTGTGGACAAGTGTCAAGTGTGTCAACTGTCCGTGGCTGGGACGTGGTTCACACCCCTCGGCCTCGATCTGGTTTAGCGCAGGATAAATGGGACTGCGTAAATAGAGGTTAAAACACTTCCGGCGTCCCATGGTGAACTTTAAATGGATAAGAGAAGAGACAGGGTTTTCAGTCAAGAGTTTCCTAAAACAGACCAAGTCTGGTTGACAGAGCATGGCGACGCCATCTTTCTTTGTACGGGTTTGGTTATTCATTGAGGCTGTCTGCTACAGTGCTAGTAAAGGTCTCCGAGGTGTGTAGATAAAGTCCAAATGGGTGACTCATACTGTATGTATAGGGGCTGGGAGGGAGGGTGAGGTCAGCAGAACGTCGCCACCACCTACCTGTTTACTAAGACATGCAGTCTTACTTCTACTTGTGGCTTACTCCCACTGAGTCTCCACGTTGTCTAGTGGCCCGACACGTTGTCTAGTGGGAGACCAGGGCCGCGTTCAGGCTCCGTCTCGGAGGCGCCTCGGCTCCGTCTCGGCGATGCTTTTTGGCTTATTTCCGTTCAGAGTGCGTCTCGGCGACGTCTCGGAGATGCCTCGCTTTCCAGACTGGAGGTGAAAATGGCCGCCGCATGCAGTGGTTTCATCCAATCAGAGCGCAGCATTTCGATTGCAAATGGCTGCCGCCTATGGGGGCGGCCATTTTCGAGGCGACCAACTGCTGTTGTCGTTCAGACTAGCCTGACGTCACGGGCGCCTCCGAGACGGACCCTGAACGCGACCCTGGCTCAAGTTATCTAGTGGGAGACCAGGGGCCGTATGCAGGAGTCAGTGTTAGCGGGGAAACGGTGATTGGCGGGAATTCCGGTTTAGCGGCGAAAAATGGTATGCACAAGTCAGTGTTAGGCCTAACACCAAATGCTTAACCAGTGTTACGTTACCCCTAAAAAATAGTAGGTTTACCGAGTTTATTAAGCCCAAATCTATTCAATGCTGTCATATTTAACAGAATTACATACGCAATAAGTGACATTTTATCAATTTATCCCTAAATTCGAAGCGTTATTAAGGCTACCGCCGTAACGGCGGCGATATTAAGAGTTATATTTTCGAATCGACGAAGGTAAAGTAAACAAATCCCCGCCGCCGCTGCATCGACGCCGCTTTCCATACTGGCGGCGGCGGCAGTTTGTTTACTTTACGTTCGTTGATTCGAAAATATAACTAGTAATATCACCGCCAATGCGGCGGTAGCCTTAATAACGCTTCGAATTTAGAGTTAAATTGATAAAAATTTCACTTATTGCATATGTAATTCTGTTAAATATGATCGCATTCAATAGATTTGAGCCTAATATTTGGCTACAAACGCAGAGGGATTTCCCAAATCTATAAATACATTCACGTTTAGCTATAATGAAAGTGTTACGCGCTCCTGCATACGACTTGACACAGTTCCCGACGTCGGTGATAGCTAAACGGTAACAGGCTCTAACGCCAAAACCCGCTAACACTGACTCCTGCATACGGGCCCTGGCCACCAGCACCGTGACCTGATATCCCACTCAGTCACATTATCCTGACACTGAGCCAACCAGTCCTTGCCCTATCCTAATAATGCCGAGCGCCTGGCTAGGAAGCGACAAGTATCAATGTTAAAGTCATTGGTTTGACTCGACCAGGATTCGAACCCATGCGAAGTCAGGCACGTCATTTGGAACATAGCACTTTGTATTAACTTCTCTTTAAAGGAGTCGCGAACACAGGAGAGTGTCTAAGTGTAAGGAAACGGCAGTTAATCAGAATAGATTGACCTGTTTAAATTATCAATAATCGCCACTCTAGAAGTGTCTCGCAGGCATAAGAAATAGTGGCTGGCTTGCCGCTTAAGGCCCTGTCACACTACGACGCTTCTCCCGGCGATCCGTCAGCGTTGAAAATATAATCTTGCGCGTCGAGAAAGGTTAAAGATAGTGGAAATATGGTGAAATTGGATGTTGCCACAGCGTGTCAGTAGCGTGTTGGTAGCGCGCGGCCAAAGTTGTGGTAATGTATATCGGCGCATTCTCTCTGTGTCTGTGTCGCTGTCTGTGTCTCTGTGTGTGTGTCTCTGTGTCTATGTGTGTGTGTCTCTGTCTGTGTCTATATCTGTGTCTCTGTATGTGTCTGTGTCTCTGTATGTGTCTCTGTCTCTGTATGCGTCTCTGTCTGTGTCTCTGTCTGTCTCTGTATGTCTCTGTATGTGTCTCTGTATGTGTCTATGTATGTGTGTCTGTCTGTGTCTCTGTCTGTGTGTCTGTCTCTGTATGTGTCTCTGTATGTGTCTGTCTGTGTCTCTGTGTCTGTCTCTGTATGTGTCTCTGTCTGTGTCTCTGTATGTGTCTCTGTCTGTCTCTGTATGTGTCCCTGTCTGTGTCTGTATGTGTCTCTGTCTGTGTCTCTGTATGTGTCTGTGTCTCTCTCTCTGAGACACAGAGACACACACACAGACACACACAGATACACATAGACACACACACAGATACACAGAGACACACACAGAGACACAAATACACACACATACACAGAGACACACACAGATACACACAGAGACACATAGACACACACAGATACACAGAGACACACAGAGACACAAATACACACAGATACACAGAGACACAGACATAGACACAGACATAGACACAGACAGAGACACAGACACAGAGACAGACACAGACAGAGACACATACAGAGACACATACAGAGACACATACAGAGACAGACACAGAGACACAGACAGAGACACAGACAGACAGAGACACAGACAGACAGAGACACAGACACAGACAGAGACACACACAGAGACACATGCAGAGGCACACACAGAGACACAGACAGAGACACATACACAGAGACACATACACAGAGACACACACAGAGACACAGACACACACATAGAGACACAGGGACACTGGGGTGCGCTGCCGGTCGTTGGCTTTTTTTTGACATGCTTAAAACCTTGGGCGACCGGCAATGCGAACCGACGTTGTCCTCCGACCATCAACGTCAAAGATAGTGTACCGACGCGCGCATAACGCGCCCCCAGCGCTCGATATTTCACTAATTATCGCCCAAAAACACCACACGTCGCCGGCGAGAAGCGTCGTAGTGTGACAGGGCCTTAAGGCAGTATACGGGTAGTAAATTAATGATAAATGCCACCAACAGGTTATGTGTGGTGTGCACCCAATGGTGGTGTGGCGCATAGGTGGGTGCTGCCACTACAGGAAGCTGACGTGATCTTTGGATCATAGCCAGCGGAAATCCCCCATCAACTCCGAGTAGCAGTCGTCAGGGCCGTATTCGATTAAACAACTCGGGTCACCCGAGACACTTTTTGGCATATGCGCAGGCCATACGACCTTGGGTTGCATAAACGAGCACACTCGGGGTGGGAAAAAATGGTGGCTTAATCCAAAACTTTTTTTTTAAATGGATATAAATAACTACAGCAAAATAGGATTTAAAGTATTTTATGATTGCATAGTTTAGTTATATTTCCATTTCATTAGTCTGGGCCGTTAGCTACAGGACGGTACCAGCACACATGTGACGTCATCGATCGTAACACCCCCAGCCAAGAGAGTTACACCCCCAGCGGCATTGGGGTCGGGTCATTTTGCACACGGCACGTGTATTTTTCGACTCCACTCGCGGTGTTCTATTTGATATTCTAACGTCTCGTATGACCCGCTACCTTGGGTCGTTCCGGAGGTGGCGAAGTGAGCGGCACGCGGCTATCCCCGCCCTGCCTGTCGCCAGGGGACACGTGCGGCCAGCTGTCAAAGGGGGGGGGGGGGTGTAAGTAGGTGGTAATGGGGCATTTAAGAGCTGCATTCGGGCATAACTGATAACGTGCCATGCTGATACGACTATCAATTTACCCAATTTGTTGGCTGTCAAAAATATACATGGTTTAGTGCCCGTCTTCTCGTGAGCTCGGATACGCAATTCTGCATGGTCGTTAATGGCCGTTTGTTTGGAATGTACCTGTGTCGTAGACACGTGCTGTTATTGGTGTGGTGTTAGATGTCCCGGAATGCTGGTCGGTGAGTGTACAATAAAAAAATTAAAATGAATACAAATGGATATATATCAGTGTTGTTTTCCTTAGTTGTAATAATGATGCAAACTTTTAAAAGGCGCGTTATCTGGGACGTTCACTGCTGAGGCGGACGCTGTTGGAAATAACAAAAGGTACTTAGCACACAGATACCTGTCCGGCTGCTTCGCCTGGAACACGGTCGTACTGGGGGCAGGTAGTTTGTCCACTGGTCACATTCAGTGTTGCCAACATGGCGGTGTTTAGTTAGTGGTGGACCCGATAATGTCATGGCCGAGTCAAACCAACAACTTACAAAATATATAGGTCTTTAATTGATTAACTTTAATAGGTTAACAGTTATCAAACCATTACTACGACGCAGTCATCAGTGTGAGGTATGCGTGACAGACTGAAACCAGGCCATGTAGGAACAGGAGGTAAGGAAGTCATATAAAACCCAGCCAGCCTGCCGTCTGGAATTAGTTGGCGCATACCAGCACACATGTCATTATACAGATTGCCTCCACACTGTGTTTACTTGCTGTTAGTCGAACAGGGTCCACTTTCGATAATTAGTGCAAATGTCAAAAAGGCGGCAATAAGGGTGGGGGCGGCTTCCTGCGGGTAGGGGGGTAACAGTCTGCTGTGAGTGTTGGTGGGTGTGGTGAAGGCGTGACACTGGAGGTACAGTTATAGTTATACCCCTGTCACACTACGACGTAACGAGCAAACGTAAGCCTGACGTGATCACGTTCCATCATTACGTTGACGTACGTTGGGTTACGTTATGATGACGTCAGAATGACGTTAGACTGACGTCGAGCTACGTCACGTTACGTCATGTTACGTCGGCGCGCGTCAAATTTTTTAACCTGTTCGTAACTTGAACGTAAGGGTTTACATTCGCCGTACGTTCTGTACACGTTCGGCGAACGTCAATGACATTAAACGGACATTAGTCAAACGCTGCTCACTACGTTCAACTACGTTCCACTACGTTGACCCACATTAAACCCGGTGTAAACGTCCACGCGACGTAATGGGAATGTCAGGAGAACTTACATTCAACGTTTCGCCACCATGTCATGACGTATGTAACGTCACGTAGCGTAGTTCTGGCGATGGAATAACGTTCATAACGTTCCGTGAGCGTAATGACATTGTCCTCTCTCGTTGAATGACGGTATCACTACGCTTTACCAACGTTACGCTCTCGTCAACTATGCTGCATCCACGTTCAACTTGTGCCGAAATTTGCATACTACGCCGAGAAGTTCAACGTTCTTCACGTTCTCCCTACGCTGACGTCGTTACGTCGTAGTGTGACGGGGCCTTTAGTTTGAGTGGCGTGTGTCCGACGTACACGACCTGACCAGCAACCGTCACCTTCAGCGCGCCATTGGTATTCTAGAAATGACCTTTGTCCTCTAAGCTGTATTCACACGGGGAAGTTAAATCGATTCATATAAATCAACTTGCCTAGTTCGACTCACATGTGCCGTGTGAATGCGCGGCTGAGGCGTTTTAGGGCTGAATCGATTCATATAAATCGTTTAATGTAAAACGCTTCGCAAGGTGGTCTACAGGAACCGATCTACGCTGAAACGTTTTATTTATGACATCACACGCATGCGCAGTCGAGGGAAACGTGACAGTCGAGACCTGAGTGTGTTGACTTTCCGGTAAATTTGCTTTATGAACCTGCTAGAGGTGCACATATATTTTTATCATCATTTATTTTTAGGGTTTCACTGCCCAGCAGAAGTTTTGACTGTTCCAAACCAATACGATTCAGTCTATACATATCTAGGTCGAACCCACACTCTCTCGGCCGTCATCGACGAACCCAAACTGGCGCTGGTTAGTCTGGACTTGCTCATGCGCAGATATCCACTTCCGCCTTAAACCGCCCTAAGTACTGCCTGTGTGAATACGACACACTTTGAAACTCAGCCCGTGTGAATGCGCGCATAGATCACTTAATATAAATTGCCTTCTGTAGATCGCTTTAGATTTTGCCCGTGTGAATACAGCTATAGACAAGCAGACTATCCTCACCACGACACGCTAAGGTCCGAATATTACATTAGTGTGTGCCACTATCTTTCGTTCTCCTTTTTGGAGCGTTCAACCGGGCATATCAGAGATTTAACAATAACATGATGCAAGATCTAACATTAACAACTTGACCGTGGAATCCCTAATAATTAAGTATTATTTACCTGTTTTACTGAAGTTTTCTTACTGTCAGTTTATATGATAAGTGTTCCCTAATTTCATCATGAAGCGTTGTAGCCTGTAAATGTGGATAGCGATATATTATTGCTGAACGCGAAATTCATACTGGGGTTGCCATCTTAATTGGCGAAGCAAAGACTCGAGTGTCATCCACGTTGGTATCTTATGTCTGAATTTTGACATCCGGCGGCTATGTAATCAGCTTACAGATAAAAGTAACACAATGCACCATGCACAACGTGCAACCTGTGAGGAATCAGGTTCTGTCCACATAACCTCAGTCCTCACATACACACCGCACAGGTTGGTTGGTCTGCACGGGGAGGACAGCCATGTCTGCCCCTCAGTATGTCTCATGTTACATGGATAGATTCCATATGTGAACGCTTATCTGTTCTTTTGGGGAGTGTTAGTCATATTTTTTAAACAAAGCACTGTTAGTGTTATGTGGTAGTTCTCTTTTCTATATGGCGACTTGTTTGAAATACAACAACCAAGCATCTAACAGTATCAAGCATCACACATCTTGGCAATCAACCATTTAGAACTTTGGATATCTGGAATTTTGTTGTAACTAGTATAGCCTCTTTAGCAAGTGTATAGGATTCAGAAACTATCGTGAGTTGTATGCGATAATCGACACTCGGAAGGTGTCTAGAGGGCTCCAGAACCCCACATCCCCTGGAGGGGACATGCACAGTTTATTTGTGCATAGATAACACTTATCTTTGAGTGTTGCAGGTGTATGTGGTGGTAGTAAGTTGTGGGGCACTACAAACTGTCTAGTTAGTAAAACACTACCTGACCCCCACAGCTATCGAAACACAGACAGGTTTCGGCGCCGCGCACAAATAACTTAATATTCTCAACATAGACACCCAGTCCGTGGCTGTTCACATGCTATGCTGGATTTATATTATTGAGTTTTGTTTTGTGCCTGGTACACACCTACCGTTTGTGCGCACACACCTCCCATATACGATCGAAAACTGCCCGTTTCGCCCACAAAAATCGCTTGGTGTGCGCTCCCCGCGCACACCTAGCGATTGCGATTCGCGTATAAAACTCAGTTTGTAGGGCTAAAAGGGGCCGATTACGATTGCGATTCGCGATTCGAAAAATGAATCGGCCCGTTTTCAGTTTTAAGCGGGTCGGGTCGAGTCGCGAGTTTTAGTGCGCGAATCGATAACGGGAGGTGTGTACTAGGCATAACATCTGGCATGGCCAGGTGAGAAAGGCCCTCGGTATCAGTGACAGGTAAGGTAGTAAGGAAATAGGACTTTGCAGGGTTCACACGGCCCTGTGCCTGCCTTATCTGGCCTCTGGCACCCACCAGTTACCTTTGATTGGTGCTGGTGGATTCTGTAGCTCTGGCTGCACACGCTCAGCTGTACTTGTGAAGCCTGCCAGGGCCAAATGTATGAAGAACTTTTTATCAGCTCCGGTGTTAAGGGTGGCCGGCGGGTTAGCTAACGCCGGTGTTGATATATGTGTCACGGGAAATGTATGTGGCCAAAGCGTGGCTTGGTTAGCTAACCGATGTGTTATTTATAGATTTGGGAAATCCCTCTGAGCCTGTTGCCGGTGAGCACCACTATTTCACAATATCGCCGCCGATGTGGCGGCGGTGGGGGCCGCGGCGGCGTTAATATCGTGTCGATTTTAGGGTTAACTTAATGAAATTTCACGATTTGAGTATGTAATTCTGTTAAATATGATCGCATCGAATAGATTTTGGCCTAGTCGGTCCCCAACACTGCCTTGCACCAGCGAGCCTTGTTATTGCTGAGCCTGTTGCCGGCGAGCACCGCTATTTGACAATATCGCCGCCGATCCGGCGGCGGCGTTAATATCGCTTTGATTATTGGTTTAATTTGACCAAAATCCGGCGGCGGCGTTAATATCGCTTCGATTTTAGGGTTAATTTGATGAAATTTCACTTATTGCGTATGTAATTCTGTTAAATATGATAGCTTTGAATATATTTGGCCCTAATATATCGCCGCCGATATGGCGGCAGCGATTTGGACTAAAAATTGCCGTATTCGATTTGACAATATGAATATCACCGCCGATGTAGCGGCAGCATTAATATCAGTTCGATTTTAGGGTTAATTTAATGAAATTTCACGTTTTGAGTATCTAATTCTGTTAAATATGATCGCATTGAATAGATTTGGGCCCAATCGGTCCCTAACCCTGACGGTACACTTGATATGTCTTGGTGTTAGTGTAGGCGATGTTATGCTCGTGGGGTTTGCCTAACCCGGCCACATACATTGCGACTTTTCGCCGCTAACCCCGGAAATCTGCGCTAACCACGGGTTTGGACCGCTAACCCGGCTTCATACATTTGGCCCCTGGGCCTATATGTATGTGCCACTTTTTAACCGCACCGGGGTTAACCCGGCACCCCGGGTTATCTAACCCCGGAGTTCCAAATGTGTCACGGGGATGTATGTGTCCAAAGCGCGCCCGGGTTAGCTAACGTTTCAGTTATTTATAGATTTGGGGAACCCCTGTGTGCCTGTTTACATTCGTCGATTCGACAATATGAATAACGCCGCCACTGCGGCGGGAGCCTTAATAATGGTTCGATTTTATGGTTAATTTGAATAAATTTCACTTATTGCGTATCTAATTCTGTTAAATATGGTCGCATTGAATAGATTTGGGCATAATCGGTGCCTAACCCCACCTTTAACCCTGGTTTCGCTTGGGGTTACTGAAGGCGATGTTAACCCTCGAAGAGTTTGCCTAACCTGTGCACATACATTGATACTTTCACCGCTAACCCGGGAAATCCGCACGACGCGTGGGTTACGACCGCTAACCCGGGCTCATACATATAGGCCCAGGGCCCGTATGCATGGAGCGGTTTTACCGAGTCAAAACGCGTTTAAGGAGGGATTTCTGGTTTAAGGCCGAAAAGTTTGTATGCATGGAGCAGTGTTAGCCCTAACACCGAGCGTTTAAACTCGGAAATTCTAACTCTGCTCATAGCAGGTTTACAGCGGTGTTAGTGTTAGGTTAATGTCAGGATGGAACCCAAATCTACTCAATACTATCATATTTAACAGAATTACATATGCAATAAGTGAAATTTTATCAATTTAACCCTAAATTCGAACCCTCCTTAAGGCTACCGCTGCATTGGCGGCGATATTAATAGTTATATTTTCGAATCGACGAACGTAAAGTAAACAAATGCGCCGCCGCCGCCGCATCGACCTCCCTAACCATACTGGCGGCAGCGGCGGTTTGTTTACTGTACGTTCGTCGATTCGAAAATATTAATATTAATATCACCGCCAATGCGGCAGTAGCCTTAAGGAGGGTTCGAATTTAGGGTTAAATTGATAAAATTTCACTTATTGCATATGTAATTCTGTTAAATATGATAGCATTTAATATATTTGAGCCTAATATATGGGTACAAATGCAGAGGGATTTCCCAAATCTATAAATACATTCACGTTTAGCTAACACTCACCGTTTAGGCGCCCATGCATACGGCTTGACATAGTTCTCTATGACTCTGATAACCGGAGATAGGTACCCGGAGTTAGAGGTATAACACCACATGCCGCTAACACAGCTCCATGCATACGGGCCCTGGGGCCGTATGCATGACGAGTAAGTTATCGCCCCCGGGGGTAAGGACCGAGTTCGGGGTAGCTATTGCCCGGGGTAGGAAATGGGTCATGGGGTATGCATGAAGCCAAATCGGCGAGGAGGTAGGTACCCTAGCAGTTATTTATAGATTTGGGAAATCCCTCTGCTTTTGTAGCCATATATTAGGCTCAAATATATTGAATGCGATCATATTTAACAGAATTACATACGCAATAAGTGAAATTTGATCAATTTAACCCTAAATTCGAACCGTTATTAAGGGTACCGCCGCATTGGCGGCGATATTAATAGTGTTGAATCGACGAATGTAAAGTAAACAAATCGCCGCCGCCGCCTCGATGTGGCGTTCCATATACCCCTGTCACACTACGACATTTCTCTCCAACGTGCGGCGACATGTGTCCTTTTTTGGCGAAACGTCTCTGTCTGTGTCTCTGTGTCTCTCTGGCGAAGTGGTTAGAGTGTCTGACTTTTTTCTAGGTCGGACTCCTAATCTGAAGGTCGGTGGTTCGATTTCCTGTGCCCTCACCTCTGCCAATTTGGATTTCCACCGCTGTGTATAACTTACAGTGTCATCAAAGGCCAGTTGCTCTCATACCATGTCTATGTGGTGTGGGAGGTTAAAAATCCCTTGGGTCGGTAAAGGTGTAGGCTCGGGCTTTCTATCGACAAACTGTCTAATGGCGAAAACAAGCCTATTCAGGCTTATCCATGATAGGCAGTATAAATCTTCTTCAAGAGAGAGAGTGTCTCTGTCTGTGTCTCTGTGTCTGTCTCTGTATGTGTCTCGGTCTGTGTCTCTGCCTGTGTCTCTGTGTCTGTATGTATCTGTCTCTGTCTGTGTGTGTGTCGCTGTGTCTCTGAGTGTCTGTGTCTCTGGCTGTGTCTCTGTCTGTGTATCGGTCTGTGTCTCTCTGTCTGTGTCTCTGTCTTTGTCTGTGTCTCTGTCTCTGTCTGTGTATGTGTCTCTCTCTGTGTCTGTCTCTGTATGTGTCTGTGTCTCTGTCTGTGTCTCCATGTCTGTGTCTGTGTCTGTCTCTGTATGTGTCTCTGTATGTGTCTCTGTCTGTCTCTCTGTCTGTGTCTCTGTGTCTGTCTATGTATGTGTCTCTGTCTGTGTGTGTCTCTGAGTGTCTCTGGCTGTGTCTGTGTATATGTCTCTGTCTGTGTATGTGTCTATGTATGTGTCTCTGTGTCTCTTTGTCTGTGTGTGTCTCTGTGTCTCTGTGTGTGTGTCTCTGTCTGTCTGTGTCTCTGTGTCTGTGTGTGTCTCTGTGTCTCTGTCTGTCTGTGTCTCTGTGTCTGTGTGTGTGTCTCTGTGTATGTGTGTGTGTATTTGTGTCTCTGTGTATGTGTGCATGTCTCTGTGTGTGTGTCTATGTGTCTCTCTGTGTGTCTGTGTGTGTCTGTGTGTCTCAGAGAGAGAGACAGAGGCACAGACACAGACAGACGGAGGCACAGACAGAGACACAGACAGAGACATGGACAGAGACACAGACAGATACACATACAGAGACAGACACAGACACAGAGACACAGACAGAGACACAGACAGAGACACATACAGAGACAGACACAGACAGAGACACAGGCAGAGACACATACAGAGACAGACACAGACAGAGACACATACAGAGACAAGAGACAGAGACACATACAGAGCCAGACACAGAGACACATACAGAGACACAGACACATACAGAGACACATACAGAGAAAGACACAGAGACACAGACACAGACACAGACTCGACGCTTTAATTTTATTTTCAACGCTGACGGGTCGCCGGTGAGAAACGTCGTAGTATGACAGGGCCATTACTGGCGGCGGCGGCGGTTGCTTGCATTCGTCGAATCGGAAATATTAATATCGCCGCCGTTGCGGCGACAGCATTAATATTGCTTCGAATTTAGGGTTAATTTCATGAAATATTACTTATTGCGTATATAATTCTGTTAAATATGATAGCATTTAATAGATTTGAGCCTAATATATGGCTACAAACGCAGAGGGATTTCCAAGTAAACAAATCGCCGCGGCCGCCGCATCGACGTCGCTTTCCAAACTGACAGCGGCGGCGGTTTGTTTACTGTATGTTCGTCGATTCGAAAATATAACTATTAATATTGCCGCCAATGCGGCGGTAGCCTTAATAACGCTTCGAATTTAAGGTTAAATTGATAAAATTTCACTTATTGGGTATGTAATTCTGTTAAATATGATCGCATTTGATAGATTTGGCCCGAGTAGGTCCCTACCCCAGCCCTTATACCTGCTACTGAGTGGGGGTAGCTTACCCTACTTTTACCCCCCCTGGGTATCCTTACCCCGGTCACATGCATAGCAACTTTTCGCCGCTACCCCGGAAATCCCCACTACCCCGAGAGGTAGAGCGCTACCCCTGCGCCATGCATACGGCCCCTGGTGTGTGTGGTGTGTGACTGCACTACAGGTAGCGTTGGCTAACTTGTTTACAGCCTTCTTTCTTACTATCTGACCCTTGTTTACACTGAGCTCTACATAGCCTGCGTACAACTATTCATTTGCTACGAGACCCTTGTTGACAACTATAGATATCCACGTATACACTGTGGTCTCTGTCATTTAACAGTAGTGTTTATATGTTCATACTGTTGCGTGTGCTGGTTGTTTAACCAAGGCCTTGTTTATCTTTCAGTTGTTGAGAGCATACTGAAGGGAGAGAACCTTGGAATTACCCCGCGTCGGAGGTCGTGCAATATACGCAACGCACACCGGGACTCCGAGTCGTCGCCGTCCTCATTGCTCCTAGTGAGTACCGCCTCCTCACACTCAATGTGTATCCCTACATTAAGCTAACCAGCCGCTGGCCACCAGGGGGAGCACAGTAACCACTTGGACTTATTATCTGCAAATTGCATGGCCACAACTTGAAAAAGATGGTAGTTCGGGCTACCAAAAGGTTTCAAAATAGGCAAAAATAGAAAATTCCACTTCAAGATTGTTTGTTAATATAAAATTTCAATCTTCACTGGTATATAATTAATTTATTAACTTGATATTTTGGGACATATGTTGGTATAGCACATGTACCTTTCACTTTGTATAGATGCATATTGTCTAAGGATGCTACCGATATAAATTGAATTTCCAATCATGTTTCCCACATTGTTGAATACCTTCCTTTTCTAGAATTTTATGCAAAGTATATATATATATATTTTACCTCAGCACTACGGCTCTGGCTACTCGTAGTCCAGGGAGTAGGAAGCACGTCCGGGTCGAGCAATTAGCATAATCTACTCACAACAGGAGATTTGTGAGGAGCTCCGGCAGTTTTTCTACATTAACTACAAAACCAACAACTTACAAACTGGATACGTTGGTTTAGTTCATGTTGCCATTCACGTACATAGTTTTTTTTAACTTTTCCATAAGTTATTACTGTTTTACAGCTTAATTACTATGGTTTTGCTAAGGATCGTTAGAACAATGTGTCCATTGTTCGGTTACTTATAAGCCACCCGTTGCTGAAAGGAGAGATGTTTGGCAGGAGCCATTTACATCGCTAGGATTTATTCCTGGGTTTCTTTAAGATTCCCCAATTATTTCGATAAGGGGTACCTCCGAGTCCTATAGTATTTTCTTCAAACCGGGCGCGGTGGCCGAATCGGTAGAGCACAGGCCTCGCGTGCGGAAGATCGGGAGGTCGCGAGTTTGGTTCCCGGTCGAGTCAAACCGATGACTTCAAAATTGATACTTGTCGCTTCCTAGCCTGGTGCTCGGCATTATTAGGATAGGGCAAGGGCTGGTTAGCTCGGTGTCAGGATAATGTGACTGAGTGGGATATCGGGTCATGGTGCCGGCGGCCTGATTTCCCAGTGGGGCAGCACTATAAAATCGCCATGAGTGTGTACTGTCACAAGTCGCTACCCGTCCTGATATGACCTTAGATGTTGCTAGGACATAAAACAACAACAAACAAACAAACTATTTTCTTCAACTTGTTGGCGAAGAAAGCCACAGGTGGGAGAAGTTTATCGGACAGAGTGTGGGAGGGACCGCTACACTGGTCACTACGCTACCCCTCGTTTGGATTGGTTGGATTCCCATACCGTCACCCTACGACTGTCTATTAACCACACACCCGTGTTAAAAACGGTTTAGATACGGTTTTAACACCATGATGCACACCTAGTAATAGTAGGATAATTGTACTCTAATTATCTGTGTGCTATTCAGCCCGAAATATGCCTAACCATTGGTCTTTTTGGTGTTATTCACAGACTCCGAGCCATGGCTACGAAGCGGAGTAAGGCAGAAGCACCTCGAGTGCTCAGTGAAGATGAAGAACCTTCACCTCCGGCACAGGTGCAAAGGTCGCCGGAACAAAGAGATTCCGGTGAGGCAGGTGGTCCGAGGCCGGGCCCGACCCAGTTGACCTAGATGAACGAGTTGCATGTCTAATACAACAAAAGATGGAGGAGATGCTTCCCTCCAGAGTGGCGACCAGGAAAGGGAAGAAACCAGTTTTGGATTCAGAGGAATCCGACTGGGAGGATCTTTCTGAAGATCACGCCTCATCTGACAATGAGTCAGAGGAGGAGGTTGTTGTGTCTGCGCGCAAACGCAAACACAAACACAAGAAGAAGGCACACTCATCAGATGAGGATGAGTACATGAGGGCACGTAAAAAGAAGCCGCATGTAAAGAAGAGGAAGAAGAACAAATCCTCTTCTGACTCTGCTTCAGACACGTCTTCACTGAGTTCTGACTCAGACACTAAACGTGTGGGGAAATACGCGGAGTTGAGTGGCAAGGTTCTTCGAAGGAAAAAGATTCATATTACTACGATGATGAGGAAGACTATTCAGGGGCACTTCAACACCTTTAAGTCAGTTAGCCGGTTGAAGTTAGCCGAGAAGTTCATGGGGATCAAAGGGTTCCCGGAATATGCCATCAAAGAGATGGATTCAGACGTCAAACCAAGTGAGAACCAGAAAAAGTTTGAAACGGTTCTACAAACAATACACAAAGGGATACTCTCGGCTCTCTCGGCCATCGCACCTATAGCCAACAGGATGATGGCTGAGAATAAATTCTCATCGCTGCGTGAGGAGATGAATGGTGGAATTGCGCTGCTGACAGCGACAAGCATTTTCCTGTCTTAGGAATTTTGAAAACATCTTCAAAGCTGTCTGCACAGATGCAGGCAAGGAGGTAGCCAGATCAAAGCAGGTCTTGGACAATGACTGGAAGGAATAGACATTATTCCTTGCCCCCAAGCCCATTAAGGGAAAGCCACTGGACAAGACTTAAAATGTTTGGCGGACAACTCCAGCACTTGTTCAAACAAGTGGAGACTGGTTCCAAGTGTGGGAAACATATGGAAACGGACAAAAAGAAGTCTGCAGACACAAATCCCAGCCGCTTCAAAAAGACGAGGCAGGATTTTTAGAAACCGTCGAACCGGACGAGGAGGCAGGTTCAGACAAACTTCAGCTTCCAGGCTAGGGGAATGGGCCAAAGGCAGTCGTTCAGCTGGAACGACAGGAACAGACCCTTCAAGAGGTGAGTTCAATGCCCAGAAGCCGTTCCGCCGCCCAGGGAACAAATAGAAGTGGCAATGCAAACACCAGTAAGCATATTTAAAGCTGGTAACCTCAATAATTGCCTACCAGAATGGAATTACATTACGGAGAATTTAGCTATCCTTAGTTTAGCGGAAGGAGTAAGAATACCTTTGATTGAGGAACCTATTCAAAATAGCATACCTTTCCCATACTGATTTCATGGTTCAGAACGCGAGGCGTTAGATAATCAGGTCCTTGAATTTTTTTTAAAAGGCATCATAGAACCAGCACTACATGTGGCTGGGGAATTCATATCTAATATTTTCACGAGACCCAAACCAAATGGAGATGTAAGACTAATTCTGGATGTAAATTTGTATAACAAATTAGTATAATACAAACATTCCAAAATGTTTTCATTAGACACAGCTAGAGACTTAGTAACACAAGACTTCTATCTGGCCAGTGTGGATCTCAGGGATGAATACTATACAATACCAATCTATAAACTTGATCGTAAATATCTCAGGTTTTGTTGGAACCATGAACTGTATGAGTTCACATGCATGCCTTAATGGACTAGCTTGCCCTCCACTCATTTTCACAAGGTTACTTAAACCAATATTTTTCCAGATGGCTAGGGAAGGACATATTATGTTTCCTTATATCGATGACTCATTTATTGTTGCACAAACACAACAAGTGTCAGACAGCAGTAGACAAATTATGTGAGACATTAAGAAATTAGGATTCTACATACATGAAACTAAATCAGTATTAACATCAACAATGTTAAAGTTTCTGCAATTCTTTATTGACAGCACAGGAATGACGGAACAAATAGTTGATTAATTTACAACAACAGCAAACCAATTATTACAATTGAACAAACCAAAGATAAGACAAGTCGTAATACTGATAGGAATTATGATAGCATACCAGAAATTGACTTATTCGCATCACGCAACAACAAAAAGTTACCAAAATTTGTGTCTTGGCACCCATAGCCAGAAGCCTGGAGAGTAGATGCATTTTCTCTAATCTGGAATAATAAATTCTATTAGTATTACATAGTCCCACCATTCAGCATTATCAGCAGCGTGGCAACTGATAGTACCAGCATGGGACACAAGTGGTACTAATAGTACCAGCATGGGACACACAACCATGGCTAGCGGCAGTAACATTAGAGCAAAAGACATGCTCAGGTTCCCACGAGAAAGGAACAACCTACAACATCAAGGACCACTAACAGTCCACAGAGACGCGTCAACGACACCCCTTTTGGCATTCCTTTTTAAGAAAACATTTAGAACAATATGGTTTAGACAAAATTACGCAAGAAAGACTTTATTTCACACACCTGGAGGAAAGGAACAGTGAAATTATACACAAGCTATTTAAGGATATGGGGACTTCATTGTCTTCTTAAAGGAGTCAAACCATTAAAACCTACAATAGCCCAAATATTAAGACTTCTAAGAATATTAGAAGATGAACGGTTAGGATTTGGTGCAATTGGTCGTAATGCGAAGCATTTCGTTTGATGCGAGGGGAGGGAGAGCGACTCACCCGGCCCTGAGCGACTCACCCCCCCCTCCTGCCACTGCTCACCTCCCCCCGCCCCTGAGCGACTCACCCCCGCCACTGCTCACCTCCCCCCGGCCCTGAGCGACTCACCCCCCTCCTGCCTCTGCTCACTTCCCCCCTTATAAGGCCGCCCGCCGGCCTCCCTCAGGCACTCAGCCTCCAGCCGCCTTCCAGCTCTCTGCCCCTTCTTCTTCTTGGGATTCTTCACCTCGGGCCGCTGCATCCCCTCGGACCGCTCCAGGATGCCCAGACACGGCAACGGCACGGGCCGCCACAGCCCCCGGGCGACCGCCCTGGCCGCGCCGGGACCATCCTCGGGCGCGCCGGGAGGCGCGTCGGCCTCCTCGGCCCCGGCCTCTCCGCCGGCACCCTCGGGTACCGAGATAACTCAGGTTCTCAAGGCTCTCCTCGACCTTCGGGCCCTCCAGCGCGCCACCACCGCCGCCCTCCACGCACGCCTGGACGCCATCGAATCGAGGAGAGCCCGAGGGCAACCCTCTTGCACCACGCCACCGCCCGCCCCGAGGCGGACGGCGTACGGCACACCGCCCATCCCAGCACCTCGGGCACACGCCCCACGGAGGCGCGCCCTCCCCCGCCGCCTCAAGCACCGCGCGGCAGCCGTCTCACCGCCGCGCCCGAGGGGACGCCCCCGCCCGCCCCGAGGAGGGGGCAGCCGCATCAAGCACCACGGAAGGGACCCCGGACACTGCCGCGGCCACGCCGGCCCCCTCCTCGGGCACGCCGGGAAGCGCCTCGCCCAGCTTGGCCCCGGGTCCCTCCCCGGCGCCGCGGGACCAGCCCTCGGGCGCCGAGGCTGCCCTCCGACACATCACGGCCCGTCGGCTTCGGACGACGTACAGCCCACCGCCCGTCACATCACCTCGGGCACACCTCACCAGGGGAGCGCACCCACCCCCCCCCACCACCTCAAGCACCGCCCCGGGGGGCACAGACCCCGGCCGCCTCGGCGGATTTTTGATCCGCCGGCCCCCCCCCGGCCGGCCCGGGGGGGCCCTCTCCGGCGCCTCACAACCACCTCGAAGCCGACAACCTCCTCACCCTCAGACCACAGCCCAGCCCAGCCCAGCCTGCCCGAGGCGCGGCCAGACCGCCGCCGCGGCACTGCCGACCTCATCGGCAACCACCTCCCAGCCGGGCCCCAGCGCCCCCTCAGTAAGGCTCCCATCACCGCCCAGCGCCAGTCGCCCATCACGGACCAGAGCCCAGCCCAGCCTCACGAGGAACCCTGAGACCAGAGCCCAGCCCAGCCCAGTTTGCCCGAGGCGCGGCCTGACCGCAGGCCCGGCTTGCCGACCTCATCGGCAACACCTCCCAGTCGGGCCCCAGCGCCCCCTCAGTAAGGCTCCCATCGCCGCCCAGCGCCAGTCGCCCATCACCGACCACAGCCCAGCCCAGCCCAGCCTCGCGAGGAACCCTCAGACCACAGCCCAGCCCAGCCCAGCTTGCCCGAGGCGCGGCCTGACCGCCGCCTCGGCACTGCCGACCTCATCGACAACCACCTCCCAGTCGGGCCCCAGCGCCCCTTCAGTAAGGCTCCCATCGCCGCCCAGCGCCAGTCGCCCATCACGGACCACAGCCCAGCCCAGCCTCACGAGGAACCCTCAGACCACAGCCCAGCCCAGTTTGCCCGAGGCGCGGCCTGACCGCCGCCTCGGCACTGCCGACCTCATCGGCAACCACCTCCCAGTCGGGCCCCAGCGCCCCCTCAGTAAGGCTCCCATCGCCGCCCAGCGCCAGTCGCCCATCACGGACCACAGCCCAGCCCAGCCTCACGAGGAACCCTCAGACCACAGCCCAGCCTCAGACCACAGCCCAGCCCAGCCTCACAGGAACCCTCTGCCGACATCACATCTCAGGAGCGGGCCCCCCCTTTTTTGGCCGCCCGCCCCCCCTCCACGTAGGCCCCGGACCCTCCTCTCACCCAGGCCTGCCTATCCGGGCCCCCGCCTCGGGCGCCCCGCGCCCCCGCCTCGGGCGCGCCTCGAGCCCTCTCCTTACTCTTTGGCGGAGGGCTCCTCGGCCCCCCCTCTACCAGAACTCTGACACTGCTCCTTATGAGCCCCTCACTATTTTTCCTCTGCTCCTCATGAGCCCCTGACTCTTTGCTCCTCGCGAGCCCCCTGCTCCTCATGAGCCCCCTGTATTGCTCTGCCTCCTCAGCCTGTTTACCTCCTCAGTTACCCTGTTTGTACCTTACTTTGTCATTTATTGTTATTTCACTGGTTCTCTGTATGTTGCCCGAGGCGTCACAATAAACGCCTCAGTTTTCCCACCTCCGCCTCTGTTCTTCCTTCTCGCGCATCGGTCGTAATGCGAAGCATTTCGTTTGATGCGAGGGGAGGGAGAGCGACTCACCCGGCCTGAGCGACTCACCCCCCCCCTCCTGCCACTGCTCTCCTCCCCCCACCCCTGAGCGACTCACCCCCGCCACTGCTCACCTCCCCCCGGCCCTGAGCGACTCACCCCCTCCTGCCTCTGCTCACTTCCCCCCTTATAAGGCCGCCCGCCGGCCTCCCTCAGGCACTCAGCCTCCAGCCGCCTTCCAGCTCTCTGCCCTTTTCTTCTCCACCCACCCACCCAACTCTCCCTCCTCTACCCTCCCCCCTCTGCGGCGGAGGGCTCCTCGGCCCCCCCTCTACCAACTCTGACACTGCTCCTTATGAGCCCCTCACTATTTATCCTCTGCCCCTCATGAGCCCCTGACTCTTTGCTCCTCGCGAGCCCCCTGCTCCTCATGAGCCCCCTGTATTGCTATGTGCCTCCTCAGCCTGTTTACCTCCTCAGTTACCCTGTTTGTACCTTACTTTGTCATTTATTGTTATTTCACTGTTTCTCTGTATGTTGCCCGAGGCGTCACAATAAACGCCTCAGTTTTCCCACCTCCGCCTCTGTTCTTCCTTCTCGTGCATCAATGCAGCAAAATGTGCACTTTCAATTATTCTACGAAGAATAGATTGACAAATGATTGGAAAGCATCAGTTAGTATACTGGCTCATTAGATCAGTGTATGAAAGAAACCCACCCAAACCCAAATATAATAGGTTTTGGGACGTGTTTTTAGTATTTAAGTTATTCAAGTCATAGGCCTAGTAGTAGACATTTATCAATGAAGGAACTATGATTTAAGTTAGCAGTGCTATTACTGCTAGTGACGGGACACAGAGGCCAAACGATTGTGGCACTCTCACTTATAGGACTAGAAATAGATAACGGTGAGGCAACATTTGATTTAGAGACCTTACTAAAGTCGAATCGCACAGGGGAACACTTTCCACAGTTCATGTAAATAGTTTTCCGGAACATAAACAGATTTGTGTAGTTTCAGCCATTAGGGCTTATATATCCAAGTGATGCGGAATAAGGAATTCCAGACAGCTGCTGATCAGCTATATTAAACCACATAAAGCTATCATAAGGCAAGACAGTTAGGAATCTCAGTTAAGAGAATCCTTGCACACGCGGGGTGGAAGACGGTTAGATCGTTTGCAAAACACTACAACAAACGACTAGAAAAGCCAAGCGGCCTGGCGACTTACCTACTCAGCGACTAAAGATGGGTGAGAAACAAAAAATTACTATTTTGCACTCAAAAACATTATAGTATGTTTACAATATTAAGGATAAGAAATGAGATTACGTCAAATTCTCCCTGCACTACGAGTAGCCAGAGGCGTAGTACCGAGGTAAAATAGTATAGTTATACAAATCTTACCTGAGTACAAATTATGGATAACTGGTGTTTTCCCGAGGTACTAGGCTCGGATAGTCGTGGGTCAGGGCCGCCGACCCTGCCCTACCACGACTGTGATATATGCGTAATAGACGTCTAGACACGTCTGTAATATATGCAAATGAGATGACGTCACATGACTAAGTGTGCCAGAGGTCTAGACCCCTGGACGCTGAATAAAGCATTCAGTATCCAGAAGTCAAAGGGTTCAGACATACTTTCACATGGTGTGAGATGTGGGGTCAATGGTGCTTTTAGGCCCATTGCTTCAGGCTACCAACAAACAGTGTCGTATAGCTGTGGTTCACCAGGCAGCAACTCCCTGGTAACCAAATGAAGCAGCATTACCAAGTTACTGTGAGTTTGCTCTACCACAGACAAGCAAGCAGAACACCATATCTGAATGGACAGATTGGAGGACAGGGCCTGAAGTGATGGCCCACAAATGCACAGATGCCTGGAAAGATGGCACACGGATGCACAGATACCTAGAGGCACAGACACGACTGCACAGATGACAAGAAGCACAGATGCACAGATCGTCGACAGAGACAAACGGCTGTAATGAAAACGGCCAGGATGAAGACGCGCAGAACATCAGGCTAGCTAAGCAACAGGTGAGGCAGTGAGCAGTGAACACGGAGCACCGAGATGCAAGCATCGGATGCCATGCCACTGATATTGATATATAATTCCACCATAATATTGCTATGGACTAGTTATTAGTGATGGTAATTGTTTTGTGGAGGCTGAGCAGCTGGACAGTTCAAAGGACTTCAGTGCCATAGTGAGCTTGGACACTCAATAAACCTGTGGGTTAAGTTAATTACTTACTTACGCCTACTCGCTTAAGTTAAGTGCTTGTATATTTTATTGTATTACTGTATGATGAATGAGTAAACCTGGTATGTTTTATGGGGATTTTGAAACAGTTAATTTGGTTGATGGGGTCGGTGTATAATACACCACTTGCCATTGTTATTGAGTGTCACATAATGACGGTAGGTGGTATAATCTATACAGGTAGTGTGTTCACGTGGCGTGCATGGTGCTAGTGTTCAGCATTGCCTGTGCACAGGAAATATTCGTAATGTGATGTTTGAAGCACTGACTGCCGACTCATGATGATTCATTAGGACCTAATATGGACCAAGGAGACCAAGCGGTCGCCGTCCTTCCCAGGGCAGCAGGACGATGACAACACGGCGCGGGCACGAAATGTGGGTGGAAGCTGCAGTCTGCATTCACGGCCAAGTGCGCAGTGTCAGTGTTTTATGTGCCGTTAAAAGTGCACCCGAGGCCTGCACCTTGCCGTCACCTTGGGATGTTGATTGATACTGATTCTGAGAAAAGATGTTCCAAGGTCAAAGGGTGGAGGGCGGGTCTGGGCGCCGTGAGAACTATGTACTTACTAACGAGTACGGTACGCAGGTATTAATGCGCTGTGTGGTAGTGGGGGGGGGGGGGGCACTGCTGTATCACACATGGTATGTAGGTTAAGAGGAGCAGTGGCAGAACGTTGTGTCGTGTTGTGTGGACTAGTACATACTAGGCCTACGGAGTAGTTTATAAAAATAACTAAAGGAAAAGAAGTCATTCTGTGTCAGAACCCCTGAGGCCTGCCATAACCACCAGCCGCACACTCACAAGGGGGTGGAAGGATAGGGGTGGGCCCATGGGGGGTGGGCGCGTGGGGGGGTGGGGACTGTAAACAGGCGACGCCCCACGTCCGGTTAGCTACTCTATGGTTAGATGGTTAGAACAATTCGAACTGGTGTCACGGTTTAGATTCTCAGTGGGTTTAGAGGCTATGCTCGGGGTTCTGCACATGCACGTATTCGTTTAACACGACCTGGGTGACTCTGCTCACCCAAGTGCTAGAAATTCAAATAGAACACCACGAGTGGAGTTGGCAAAAACATGTATTTGAGCTAAATGATATATATTTAGCGAATTGAAGAGTTAATGCCTTGACCACATTTGTGCATCAAAAAGTCACTTGGGTCACCCGAATTGATTAATCGAATACTCTGAAATGCCGTTCGATTTTTATGCATGCGCAGAACCCCAAGCATAGACTCTAAACCCACTGAGAATTTAAACCATGACACGGGAGGCGGGAAAACCCACCAAGTACAGCGTTTCACCCACTAGCACTGTGAGAAAAATGTGCACACAACACACGCAAGGCACACTGTATAATGGTGTGGTGAATCTTCACACCAGGGCCGTAATCGATTAACACGACCCGGGTCACCCGAGTCGTCAGAATTTCAAATTGAACACTGGGAGTAGAGTCGACAAATACATGTGCCATGTGCAAAACGATCCGACCCAAGTAACCCACCTCATAGCTGGGGTTGGCTACGAGCGATGACGTCACATTTGTGCTGGTACTGTCCTGCAGGATAACAGCTACCAGTACCAGTCATACATGTTTTTTTTAAAGAATAACTTAGATTAATGAAATGGAAATATAGCTAAACTAGGACATCATAAAATACTTTAAATCCTATTTTGCTGTAGTTTTATCGATTATTAAAAAATTTAATAATTATTTCCACCCAAGCGCGGAGAAGCGTATTCGATTATTCGACCGGAGTCTGTAGGATGTGCGCATGCGCCAAAAAAGTGGCTCGGGTGACCCGAGTTGATTATTCGATTACGATCAGGTCAGGGAGGGGGGGGTCGCGGTATATATAGGCGGCCAACAGAGCGCGCAAGACAAAGACGCCAACTGGCAGAGGCGAAGAACAATAGAACGAAGTACATGTTGAAATGCGGTCAGAGCGGGCTGGGCCGGTGTCACAGTTTGAAAGGGTACCCGGTTTAAAACGGGGCTTTTCGCAATGCGCATGCATCAAAGTCGAATGGCAAGCCTGAACTCTTGTTTGAATTTCTGGGTTGCTTCTGTCTGTGGAGGAGCTCTCTGGAAATGTAGGGCGAGACAAGCAAGGATTCCTTCAGGAATCAATTGTTGCTGCTTTTTGGGGGTTTGTAACCTTACGACGGTTACCGGCTGCAAAACTGCCGCAATATAGAAAGGCCCTGATAAATCGGTCCAATCTTTGGTTGAAGATTAATCTTCAGGTGGGATGGTTGTAGAACCTGGGGATGTCTTTACAACATTTAAAACGACGAACCGTTGGGGTAGCCCCGAATCACTCCGATCCGGCAGTAGCTGAGCACTCGTATCCAGTAACAGCAGCAAGGGTTCAGGAGGAAGGGACGTCCAGCAGGTTCCAGCAACAAGAACAAAGCAAGAGAAACGATAAGGTACAGGGCCCCACCAAAGCAAACAACTCCCTTGATTAGGAGAAGTAACCCCGGGAGGAAAAAAAAGGGTATAGGACAGAGAAATGAGGAGAGTTGAGTCAAAGGACCTTGTCTCTTTGCTCTATGGTGATCAGCCGGTGAGCCAAAGACACGGACAGAGTAAGAGTACAAAGTGAAATGCTGGCGGGCTCCCCCTCCTGGAACTCTTTTCAGACATTATCAAGGAGGAGCAAGGCCAGCAGAGGGGAGATAGAGAGAGGTGTAGACGAAGTGCGGTCCGGATAGCAAGTAGTGAATATTTTATGCTTGATAGTATATATTATCCTCTGCACTAACACGTTAATAAGCAATTAACACGTTATTAAACAGGGGTACAATCTCAATCAGGCAGAAATACCTGCGCATTGTGAAAAGCCCCATTTGAAACCGGGTACCCTTTTAAACTGCGACACCGGCGCCGGATGTACAAGGGAGTAAAACCTACAAAAAATATCTGTGCAAAATAAAAACTGGGAACCCCAACTGAACTGCACCCCAAGGGGGCAGGTGATATGTCACGGCCCACCAACTGGACAGCCCAGGGCGGGATAACCGGAAATATAAAAGCCAGATAACATATCCAACAACAATATAAATCAAATCAAATTCAAACAAACATAACTCAACCACCTATTACGTACAGGCCTATGTAAATAAAATAGGCTAGTATAGAATTAAGTAGAAAAAAGCAGAAAACTCTTCCCAAGAAAACCCCAAAACACTAACATAGAACCCGAAGAAAACAACCAACATAGTAATAAGAATAGAACAAAAATTCAATGCCAAGAGGGCCCAAAAAATTTGACATAGGCTACTAAACATACCAACAGATCTATCTGGTACTGAAATGCAGACAATCAAATAACTTATCAGCAGCTACTGCTTGGTAAGACAACACCAACACTACAGCTGACCAGCATTGAAAACAAGCCTGGATCCCGGGCTTACATGCTATGGACAGTATAAATACAGCCTCAATTTAAAAATTAAAAAAAAAAAAAAAAAAAAACGTGGCACGACTCATGCAGCCGCCTCAGGGGGATACCGCTTGGGGGGGGGGGGGGGAGGGGTAACTTTAATGCTGGCCGTGCACCAGACGGACACAGTTGGTGGCAGTTTGGAGACTGTCAAATAGGCACCGGTTATGAATTTAGCTGAGTCGGGTAAATTTGCTGATATTACGGTGGCTCAGCCGGTCAGCTGCTGTTTTGTGACATGGCATGGTGTTCTCTGTGGCAGAGTGTCTGACTTTTTTCTAGGTCAGACTCCTAATCTGAAGGTCGGTGGGTCAATTCCCCGTGCCCCCCACCTCTGCCAATTTGGATTTCCACTGCTGTGCATAACTTACAGTGTCATCATCATCAAAGGCTGGTTGCTCTCATACCATGTCTATGTGGTGTGGGAGATTAAAAATCCCATGGGTCAGTAAACCTGTAGGCTCAGGCTTTCTATCGAGAAACTGTCTTAATGGTGAAAACAAGTCTATTCAGACTTATCCATGATAGGCAGTATAAATCTTCACACACAAAAATTTGTTAAATGCCAGGTGTGGTGGTGGGGAGGGAGGGGGGCAGGGTCAGTCGCCCGGTGTGCGGCCAGCATTGCGCAGTGAGCTCAAAGGAGGCGCCATGCTGTGTCTTGGTGAATCACAGCTGATGCACTCACCTGGGGAAACCCCGCCACCCCACTCCCACCCGGAATAGCCTGCCCATTGAGTCAGTCGCCCCATCCAGTCGCCCCATCCCAAACACCCTACAGCAGTTCAGAACACCGCCACCTACACAGTTACACGATTCACTTGGAACCATACAAGGGACAAGAGCTGGCGACATGCCTTACTGCCGACCAACCGTAAGTCGATGTGGGTGGGTAGTCGGGATGTTAGCACGTGTTGGAATGATGAACGCTTCAGATTTACGCGTCATTCAAACACGATGTGACAGTCCACACTGCGCACAGCAGATCTGTTGCAAAGTCTATTTTACTTTTACTATGGGTCTCAGTCGGGGAGGTTCTATTTGTAAATTGTCTTAAAATAATTCAGAAAAGTTAAACTTTCGAACTGTCTTAATTCAAACAACGCGGTTATAATATGTCATACTCTATGGAATGTGATTATTTATACCGGATGGGGTGCACACATCTGTAGAACGAAGGTTTCCCATGCGGAAGGTTGGGAGTTCAATTCTCGGTCGATTCAAACCAATAATTTATCAAATTGATACTTGTTACCTAGCCTGGCGCTCGGCATTACTAGGATAGGGCAAGAACTGGTTAGCTCAGTATCAGGATAATGTAGCTTGAGGGGGAAATTGAGTCTACTCATGGTGCTGGTGGCCTGGTCTTCCAGTGTGGCAGCACTATGCATTTGCCATGAGTGTGCACTGTTACAAGGAGGTCCCCGTCCTGATATGACGTTAGATGTTGCCAGGATGTAAAACTCCATCCAACAACAAATGTGGTTATTTAGCATAAATGGGCCCGGTATAATGAGGTGTAAATGCATGGTCCATACAGGAACTCGGTATGGGGGAAATGGCTGGTAACGGGCATTGTCATGTGAGCCTGGTTGTGGGTGTGGAAGGGTGGCAACAGGTTGTCGCTGTACATCTGAGCGGACAGGTGAGCTGCCGTCTTACCTGTGTTACATGGGGGAAGTAGTGGGTACCTGCCTAATAAAGTAATAGGTTGCCCCAGGAATGTCCACAACCCTCAACAGGCACACCTGGATGGGAAAAAGTGGTGGCCCCTGGTAACGCATACCGAGCTGCACTCTCAGTGGTCAGTAGTTTAGAAGCTGCATGGGTTAAGACGATTGGATTGTGATGGGACGTGTAACTGTGTATGTCACGTGACAAGTGATTCATCATACAGGCCAGCCACCCGAAGCCTCGTGTTACCTAGTGCGTATCGGCGCTGTTACACAGAGCACACCTAGCGGTCAGTCCAACAAATGTAACCACCCCTGCATTATGCTAGTTTGGAAGGATGTGGTTTCAAGGAGTGGATGTGCGGGTCTAGTATACGAATCCACCAGACAGGTGAGGCGCCCTCCCCGGCAAGTGTGCCCTACATGCCGTGAACCGTTACGTGGCCCAGCATTGGGGCGGCAGACAGGCCGGGCCACCACGGGGGTGCGGGCCGTCACGGCCTGGGCCCGCGCGTATCACACTGTAGGGCGTTTCTGTGCCCTGGCTTTCCGATACAGAAGGCGCCACGTACAGGCACAGTGCAGTCAACACGTCAGTCTCGGGTCAGTTCACCGACCCACTTAGATACCTGCCTTAGCTTATTTCCGGAGAACTAAATAAGAGAGGAATATATTCAAACAGCGCCACCCATAAAACACCCGCCGTTGGTTTTGTGATTTAGGTATATATTTTTAAGATAAATACATCAGGTTCACTGATCCCCTACTCTAGTTGATTTTGGAGTCACTTGTAATGCAAATTTGACAATTTTGGCAAGCACACCAAAACTCCTGTGAGGCAAATGAACACAACACAAAGGAATTATTCACATATGTATTTATTTTTAGATTACATATGCTGTTGTAGAACAAAATAAATATCCCCGGTCTTTAGAAAGTTATTAACTAACAGCAATTGACTTTTTTAAAGTAATCCTAATTCTATTGTCCTTTCAAAACCATCAAATATTAACAAAGCAGAAACTTTAGTATTCCCAATTATTTACCATTTTACATAATTTTCACAGGCAAATTATTGAGTTTGTATATAGTTACGATTTAATGTAATGATTAAATATTAAACTAATGAATTGCAATAACCAGCAGTGTGTGAACCATGGCTTTTATATCAGAAATATACACATAGGTAGAGATTAACAACTAAAATAGTAATTCTAGACTTATCTACATTTAAAATGGGAACAACTTAGAAAGTAACATGCTTTGGCCATGTGGTTGTTGGACTGAGGCCAAATGAGAGGTCACGAGATTGACCTACTTTGTGAGCACCTTCCCTGCAGGGCTTCCTAAAAGTAGTTGGGACAAGGCTTCTTATATTTTTTAAATTTATATTTTGGTGAATATGTTTATTCTGCTAAGCAAAATACATAAGGTTCACCTCGGGCCTGACTGAGAAATGGAGTGTCGGGTGAGGGAATGGAATGAGTGGGATCATTTACCTATTGAGAGGCGGCTGAGCCATGCGGTGGGGAGGGGACATTAAGTAAATGGGGGGGGGGGGGTATGAAAGCAGGACAGATCAGGGACAACTGTCACATGTATTAACAGTCTAGCTCACACACACTGAATAGATTAAGCAGTTTTGTTCCTCGCTCGCTCTATGGGTTCTCCAGGAGTTACTTGCCGAAAAGGTGTGCTTGGTGAACTTCAACGTCATAGTGGATGTCATGTAGTGTAATATAACGGCATTGAAGCAGTGGCAGGCTACTCGGTGTAACCTGCCGTCCTAGTTCGCTATCTCGATGACACCCCGTCCGGTGGTGGCTGTGGGACGTGCTTCTGTTATCGGTGCATTTTGACTGAGAGGTTCATAAACAACACGTGACCTTCATGCCTGCCGCAGTGTGTAGTGCCCATCTCTGACCTCGCCACCCTGCTTCCACAAACAGGTGGATACCATTAGTAACCCCTAGTAGATCTGGGGCCATATGCAGGAGTCAGTGTTAGCGGGGTTTGGTGTTGGAGCCTGTTACCGTTTAGCTATCACCGACGTCGGGACCTGTGTCAAGTCGTATGCAGGAACGCGTAACACTTTCATTATAGCTAAGCGTGAAGTTATTTATAGATTTGGGAAATCCCTCTGCGTCTGTACCCATATATTAGGCTTAAATCTATTAAATGCTATCATATTTAACAGAATTAGATACGCAATAAGTGAAATGTGATGAAATTAACCCTAAATTCTAAGCAATATTAACGCTGCCGCCGCAATATTGATATTTATGTTTTCAAATCGACAAATGTAAAGTAAACAAATCGCTGCCGCCGCATCGATGTCGCTTTCCATACTGGCGGCGGTTGCTTGCATTCGTTCGTCGATTCGAAAATATAAATATTAATATCACTGCCATTGCGGCGGCAGCATTAATATTGCTTCGAATTTAGGGTTAATTTCCTGAAATTTCACTTATTGCGTATGTTATTCTGTTAAATATGACAGCATTGAATAGATTTGGGCCTAATGCACTCGCTAAACCTGCTATTTTCCAGGGGTAGGGTAACACCGGTTAAGCATTTGGTGTTAGGCCTATCACCGCCTCGTGCATACCATTTTTCGCCTCAAACCGGGAAATTCCCGCTTACCACCGTTTTGGCTCGCAAACACCGAATACCACCGACTCCTGCATATGGTGCCCGACGCCTGACAGGTGGGTTATCTGGACAGAACCAGTCAGTGCACCTGGGCCGCGTTCACGGTCTGTCTCGGAGGCGCCTCGGAGATGGCCATGACGTCACGCTAGCAGTTTGTTGTCTCGAAAATGGCCACCCCAATAGGCGGTGGCCATTTGCAATGGAAAAGCTGCGCTGTGATTGTCTGAAACCACTGAATATGGCGTCCATTTTCAAGGCGCTTTTCATCTCCAGTCTGAAAAGGAAGGCATCTCTGAGACGTCGCCGAGACGCACCCTGAACGCAAATAGGCCAAAAAGCATCGCCGAGACGTCTCCGCGGCGCCTCCGAGATGGACCCTGAACGCGGCCCAGGTGTCCAGGGTGCGCGCCGAGCGTCAGTGTAAGGGAGCCGGGCCGTTTGAAGCTTGTGTCGCAGTGTGCCCACCAGTCAACTTCCGGGGCCATTACCGGCACACCCAGAACAAAATATAATCGTTTATGATCATCGAACAAACGCGGCACACTGTGGTGTCATGATGAGCTCAGCGGGTCTAAATAGTCCATTCGACTGCAAACTGCCAGTGTGGTTATGTGTATTGTAGTGGACTGGCGAACACCTGCACATTGTCGGGGTGTGGGTGGTGTTTCTTTGAAAGGACCACGAGATCTGCTGCCGGTCTCCAGCTTTGGTGCAGTCTCCAGCTTTGGTGCAGTCTCCAGCTTTGGTGCAGTCTCCAGCTTTGGTGCGCACTGGCTTTTTCAATGGACTGGTGCCTGTCCCGCCCAGGGGACAAGAATTGTTGTAATGAGGTTGATCTTTTTGTTTTTAATTACAAAACCTTCGAATAGATCTGGTTGCGCAATCAGACACACATGACAGCTCGGCCTCATGCAGCATGTCCTCATTTCTAGTCCTGCGTGTAGGTCGTTCACACAGACTTTGTGAAATTTACATGGTGAATGGCTAGATCTGCATTTCATGGTTGTTTATGAACCTGAGCCAAAGGAGAGATGCACAACTGCTATCTCTTATGTTTATCAGAGCCAAGGATGAAAACTACATAGACCATACCACCAGAGTTACCAGGCAGGGGGATGCTACACTCCTCAAAGTTCCTAAACCACTCACAAATAGACTGACAAGAGCCCATATCTACAAAGGCAGCAAATTATGGAATGAACTCCTAGTCAGAATTAGACATGCACAAGCACAACTAGAATTTACAAATCTGGTCAGAATTCACCAAGCCAATCGGGCCCTTCTTACAGGCCTAGTGATGAGGTTGCCATATTTAATTATCTACCTATTATAAGCACCTATGGCCACCCCCTCCCCCACCACACCGCCCTCCCTCACTAATAAAGACTGTACTAGACTACTAAATGACTGAAATGTACAATCCTCCAAGCATAGTTTATCCCATCATTACTAACAACCTACTTACTGTAGTCAACCCCCCCCACCCCCCCAGGTATTAACCTTTTTAAACATAACCCTACAAGCTAACTACACTCCATCCAACAGAATAAACAAACCATTCTACTAACACTCCATCTCAAAATCCTGTCTCCAACAACATGATAATTATGCAATTCACCACACAGTAGGCATACAAACCTGTGAAGGGAAACTATGCACCTAACCACTCCGTAATGTAATGGTCTAAACAATACACATGTATGTATCTAGGTATGTATTGTATACACTATATAACTACCATCTTATAGGTGAATTGTCAAACTATACCATATGTAAGTCTTGGCGTGATTAATATTGTTATTTCAGCTGACTTGAGCTAGCTGCTGATGACAATATCAGACTACATATACATATATTGTAAATAACTGTAATATCACATGGCTGGAAGACCAGTGCCACGGCACTGACAAAAGACTTTAGTCAATGAATAAACTATATTTACACACAAACAAAATAAATATATATTTTACCTCGGTACTAAGCCTCTGGCTAGCCTCAGGCTAGGGAGAAGGAAGCACGTCCGGGGTCAGCAATTAGCATAGAGGGCTTGCAAGCGTGAATGTGTATGAGTAGATTCAGTGTTCTTTTTCTACAAATAACTACAGAATTCGCAGTAAGTTTAAGGAAATAATTCACACAATTGTTTATAAAGAATAGAACAATATTCTCTACGAATATTAGAATATTGGCGAATATATTAAAGAATTTATTGGCATTAAACCAATTCGTGTGCCGGTACGCTAGACTTGACATCACCATGTTGTTTACATTTGGTCGGGTACCCGATTATCGCTGTGGTGCGAGTAGTTCAGCGTTTTTTATTCTACGAATATCTTCGAAACTGGCAGTAAGTTTCTGGAAATAATTCACACAATTGTTTATAAAGACTAGCACAATATTCTCTACGAATATTAGAATATTGGCGAATATATTAAAGAATTTATTGGCGTTAAACCGATTCGGGTGCCGGTACGGTAGATTTGACATCGCCGTGAGGTTTACTTCTGGTCGGACTATCCGATTCGATTATCGCTATTGGTTTTTAGCGGTTCTTTGAGTTTAAACCCAAGAATACAGGAGCATACGTATTTCTTGTGTATATATGCTTCTTATTTATTAATAAATCAAATTATGTGTGCACTCGCATATGGTCGGTTATGCTCCAGCTAGCCTAGAAAGCCAGGTAGTTGCATCACTGTTGTGTGTGCCGATGTTGGTGGTTGCCACATCACAGGTAAAGTTTTTCAACAAGCCGCCCATTGCCGAACGGAGAGCGATGTTGGCTGGAGCCTCATCACGTTTGGATTTTTCCTTGGTTTCTTTTATGGATTCACGTTGGAAATTAATCCTGGGTTTCTTTTATGGATTCCCCACATTTTGCCGAACGGAGAACGATGTTGGCCTGAGCCTCATCACGTTTGGATTTTTCCTTGGTTTCTTTTATGGATTCACGTTGGAAATTAATCCTGGGTTTCTTTTATGGATTCCCCACAAATATTTGGGCGTACCTCCGAGTTTTATAGCATTTTCTCCAACTTGCTGGCGCAGTAGCCGCAGGAGGGAGAAGTGTACGGAAGAGAGAGTGTGGGAGGGTACCGATATACTCTCCCTACCTCTCGTTTGGTTTCGGCTTCCATACCGTTAGCCTACGACATGACACATTAGCTTACACGCCTGTGTTGGAACGGTGTAAATACGTTCTCCAACACCAGTAATTGCCACCCTTCGCCGAACGGAGAGCGTAGTTGGCTGAAGCCACATCATGTTTTAGCCGCCTGTTGGCTAACGGAGAGCGATGTTGGCGGAAGCCTCATCACGTTTTAACCTCCCGTGGCCGAGCGGTGAGCGATGATGGCTGTAGCCACATCCCGTTGTGTCGCCCGTTCCTGAACGGAGAGCGATGTTGGCTGAAGTCACATCACGTTAAGCCGCCCGTTGCCCAACGGTGAGCGGTGATGGCTGGAGCCGCATTACGGTTATGCTGCCCGTTGCAAAACGGAGAGCGATGGGGGCTGAAGCCTCATCACGGTAACCTGCCCGTGACCGAGCAGAGCGATGATGGTTGCGACCACATCACGTTATGTAGCCCATTACCAAACGGAGAGCAATGTTCGCTGAAGCCACATCCCGTTTAGGCCGTCCGTTACCAAACGGAGGGCGATGGTGGCTGAAGCCATATCACGTTGTCACCCGGTCCTGAATGAAGGGTTATGATGGCTGAAGCCACATCACGTTATGCCGCTTGTTGACAAACGGAGATAGGTGTTGGCTGAAGCCACATTATGCTTAACCCGCCCGTGGCCAAGTGGAGATAGATGTTGGCTGAAGCCACATCATGTCCGTCCTGATATGATCTTAGATGTTCTAGGATGTAAACAACAACAATTAGTTGGTGCGGCACCCTCTAATTTTCAGTTGATGGTTACAGGTTTTCTGACCTGAGAGGTACTTTGGCCATTATTAGCCATGGATATGTACTGTTACAAACGGTACCCGTCTGGATATGGTTATAGATTTTTCTAGGATGGAAAACAACAAAAAAACAGTTGGTGGAGCACTCTGATTTTCATTGATCGTTACAGATCTTTGATTTAAGGGTTAGTTGGCTATGAAGGGCAGTAAGCCCGAGACTCCCATTTCTGATGATTATTACTCGTCACCGGGGGTGATGGTTTAAGCCTCCCTGGTACACCTGGTGTTAGGGGAGGAAAGCAGGCCAGATGCCGGCCCTGCTGGGCTAGAGAAGCGGATCATGAAGCTGGAGCAAATGCTCTCAGCTAAATCTCAGAAGAGAACAGGGAGAGGCTGCAAGGCAACCTCAGATGGCCATGGAAACAGTTTTTTCCCAGGAGGTAAAAATAACTGTAATGTTTCCATACATTGATGATTCATTCATTATGGCCCAGTCACAGTCCAGCTGCTCATAGGCAGTTACCGACCGAGTTATGAAACAGACCAAACATTTGTAAGGTTTATTTGGAATGAACAACTATATGAATTCACTTGTTTACCAACTGGTTTAGCTTGTGCTTCTCGCTTATTTACTAAGTTCCCACAAACAAATCTTTTCGCTCATGGAGCGTGAAGGACATATTATTTTCCCGTATATTGATGATTCATTTTTTGGTACGCAGTCAAAAGCAGCTGGTCAAAATGCAGTAAATGAGTTATGTATAACATTTACTAAGTTAGGAGTTGCTGGAAATAGATAAGGATGTAGCATAAGATAGAACTAAAGGGATATTTGAAGGCCGGTGGCTGGATGAAGAAGTTTAGATCATATTAATGTTCTAGAGTTGAGAGCAGGGTATTTAGGGTTATGTAGTGTCGTGGGAGTGATGAAAATGGGAAATATTGCGCCTAGAGTGGGACTCGAACCCACATCTCTTTGCATTCCGGGCCAGTGTGCTAACCACCACACCACCTAGGCTCCCTGATATCAACACACTACCCACGCCTACCTGTCTATGTGGTTACTTGCCCGAGAGGTCAGTGCAGACCACTACACTCGTCCCCGTGGAATTGTAAGTCTTTTAATGCTTACAATTACATACATACAGGCAATGCACTAACACATACATTCAACAACCATACAGCGCAAAGCTTGTACAGGATCCTGATCACGGCAACCAGTGTCATGGGGGTGATGAGAATGGGAAATATTGCGCCTAGAGTGGGACTCGAACCCACATCTCTTTGCATTCCGGGCCAGTGTGCTAACCATTACACCACCTAGGCTCCCTGATCTCAACACACTACCCATGCCTACCTGTCTATGTGGTTACTTGCCCGAGAGGTCAGTGCAGACCACTACAGTAGTTTAATCTGCATGCCCAAAATGCTATGTCAGAATGTTGACAGATAGTACGACAGCAATGGCTTACATTCGCAACATGGGAGGGACAATGTCCAAACCATATAATAAAATAGCAGAATTAATTTGGAATTGAGAAGGCCACACATAAATTTGTTGGCATCATGAAATAATAACATATTATAAAATTGGTTTCATGGCATCCAGAGCCTAATGCTTGGCAAGTGGAGGTTTTCTCTTTGATTTGGGGGAAATAAATTTTATTACATTTCTCTAAACATTCAGCCTAATCAGCAGAGCAAGGAGGACTTTTGATAGTCCCCGATTGGGACACGTAGCCATGATTGGCAGTATTAGCCTTAGGAGCCAAGGACTCTATACGATTTCTACACGCAGTGAGAAATTCAAAGCATTGATGATTCACGGAGATGTGTTAACAACACCCCTCCTGGCATTCCTTTTCTAACAACACCCTATCACGTCTATTCCGTTCTTGTGCCAAAACGAAAACATCATAGTATCCATTGCTTGAGGTCATTTTTATCCTGAATAAGTAGGTAAAGATTGCTTACCTCGGACGTGCTTTCTTCTCCCTAGCCCACGTCTACCTGAGGCTTATACCTCGGGAAAACAACAGTTATCCATCATCTATACCCAGGTAAGACTCGTATAACTATACTATATATAGGACTCGTCAGATCTCATCATAATTAAAGATTTCATTACCAAATTTCAATATTTGGATACATATTTAACAATATAAAGCACTTGTCAACCTGCCGCTCTCTCCATAGTTCACCAAGCTGCAAGCACCTGAATATTATACAATATTCATAAACAACACGTTATGCCGGTGCCTGTGCACACCAATAGGCGTTCATACACTTGACATCCGCACGAGAGATCTGCGCATTTCAGTGTGTCTGTGGGAAAGAGGAGCGGAGGGTGTGGGTATAGTATTCACACTGGAACAGGGCCAGTGGGAAGTGGTAGCAGTATATTAGTTTATAATAACGGTACGTGTTGGCAGCATTCACTGTGCCAGTCTTTGTCCTTAATCAGTGGCCGTGACAGATATCGTGTTGGCATTGAGTCGCCACATGTTTCATACATACTGGTATTCCAATGGCGTGCTAGTGGCACTTTGCATTTCGTTTATTAACACTATTGTAGCTTCGACTTACATCAACAGGTACATTTGAAATCGAACACGAGTGGAGTCGACAAATACAAGTGCTGTGCAAAATGTCCCGACCCCAGTAACCCACGTCTTGGCTGGGGGTGGCTAGGAGCGATGACATCACATTTGTGCTGGTACCTGTAGTGTAACAGCTACCAATACTAACTAATATTTTGATGTAGTTATATCGATTATTACAATTTTTTAAAACAATTTTGGGATTACGCCACCATTTTCCCCACCCCGAGCGTTGAGAAGCATGTTCATTTATTTAACCCGAGTTTGTAGGATGTGCGCATGCGCCAAAAAGTGACTCGGGTGACCCGAGTTGGTTAATCGAATACACCTTGGTGGTGGAATGGTTATGTCGCTGGACACATACAGGTTGAAATGCTGGTTTGAGTTCTGCTCCAGGGGCACTCCCCTTAGACTGGAGACTGGAGGAGACATCCGACGACACAGTTAACATTAGTTAGGAGGGTTGTGGAAGTTACCCAACCCACCGTAGAATCCTACATGACATTTAATATTGTGGGTTCACTTGTACGTGCCGTGTTCCTTTATCTAGATTCTCCGAACGGCGCAATCCATCCCAAAACTGTCAGTTTCAACATCGTATATAGATGGGACTATCTGTAACTTTGTATCCGATGCAGTTCAGAGCCAGAATAGCCTGTAATTTACGGGTTGAGTATAAGCTAACGGGCAATGATCACGGGCAACATCAGCTGACATTAGACTCTAATTTAGGCAGCAATTTAGACTCAACAATATTCAATTGTGCATGCATACCGAATCTCGGTATCGGGTGTTAGAAATGTGATATTGTGCATAGTCCGTAGCAACTTCCGGTTTCACCACACGTAATTAACCCACATCCGGTTCCGTACCAACCAACTGGAGAGCGCACAACAACCAGTACCAAAACAATAGCCAGCCGGGACGCAAGTAACGCACCCTGAAATCAATACACGCAGCCCTGGTGAGTGAGTGGCGTACTACGTGGTGGTGTTCTGATCCCCGGCCGGCACTAAAAGCCCTGTCACATTACGACGTATGGTGGGAGCGTATTGAAAAACTACGTAAGTCCTGCGTGTGCTGGCCTATGATGACCTTTGGTGACCTCTCGGGTGGTTTTGAGCATATGTGGAACCTATGAGGAGCGTATGGGAGCGTGCTGTGACATTTTTTGACAGTTTTGATTGGCATGTGGATCGTGCGAGTAGCGTATGAGTAGCGTACGAGTAGCGTATGCGTAGCGTATGCGTAGCATATGAGCGTATGAGTAGCATATGCGGAACGTATGCTTAGCGTATGCAAAGCGTATCTTATCTTAAATAAACTGAATAATTAGTGTTCAATTTTGTGTGGCATCCAGAGTGGTACGGTCCAAACATGTGCTCCAACCACTCTCAAAAGCGACTACCTGTTAGGAAGCAGTCTCCGTATATGATATATGAAGAAATGGGACTGTGCAAACATGTGGGATGGTCCAAACATGTCTGTTAAACCAGCTCCGATCGATGTTTGGTTGTTGTTGTTTTACATCCTAGAAACATCTAAGGTCATATCAGGATTGGTATCCACACATACATACATCCACACATGGGTCACTCTCCTGAAAACTGGCCGGAAGTGTCACATGGAGAGTTATAATCTAATGTTTGAATTTTTTTAATTTTCTGGTTGCAAATGAAAGCTAGAAATCTCCCCTTTACATCTATGTAAAATATGAACTGATGAAAATAAAGGTGTAGTCCATGAATAAGCTATGTCATATGGCAGTATGGTTGCTCAGATGTAACACATCTTTAGGACACCAGAAATATGTAGTGTTATATTGATAAACAAAAAAAAAAGTAATTCCCAGCCATGCTTTATTAGTAGCTAGCTGTCCACAGTATATATATGGATCATATTTATTTTAAACTGAATAATTAGTGTACAATATTTGTGTGACATCCAGAGTAGGATGGTCCAAACATGTGCTCCAACCACTATCAAAAGCAACTACCTGTTAGGAAGCAGTCTCCATATATGATATATGAAGAAATGGGACGGTGCAAACATGTAGGACGGTCCAAACATCTGCTCCAACCACTATCAAAAGCAACTAACTACCTGTTACGAAGCAGTCTCCATATGAAATATGAAGAAATGGGATGGTGCAAACATGTACACACACACCCACTACACACACATGTACCTAGATTTGATCCTACATATCGACCTTAGATACCTGTTAGGTTTATTATTATTATTATTATTATTATTATTATTATTATTAAATAATACCTGTTAGGCTTACTTACTTATTGGGGGGTTTGTGACCTAGCTGTCACTGGCTGCAGAACTGCAGCATTAATAAACGGCGGACCTGTAATACCCCAGTCACACGAGAGGCAGCGTTCGCCGCCAACCTCCCTACGCCCTAAAGGACGCCAACCACCCAGCGTTCCATTCGATACATTGATTCAAATACCTTGTAGGCGCCATGTCGGCGCCATGTCGGCGCCAGGTCAGCGCCATGTCGGCGCCAGGTCGGTGCGAGGGCACCGCGAGGGCGCCGCAAGGGCGCCGCTGGGTCAGTGACAGGGCGGAGCTGAGTCAATAGCAGGGCGGTGCCGGGTCGGCACCAGGGCGGCGCCACGGCGGCGCGGGTTGGGGAAAGGGCGGCGCCCTGGCGCCGACCACATGGTCACTGCAGCATCGCATGTGTTGGCGCCACCAGGTCGGCGCCAGATCGGCGCCATGTCGGCGCCCCAGGGCGGCGCCCCAGGGCGGCGCCAGGGCGGCGCCAGGGCGGCGCCAGGGCGCCAACCATTTTGAATGGCGCCGCCGGAACAGGGCGCAAGGAGGTTGCACGTGCAGCAGCAGCAACCTCCTTGCGCCCAAAATTTCCGAAATGGGCGCCGGGAGGGTGGCGATTTTGCGGCGCCAGGACTCAATGAGGGCGTAAGGAGGGCACAAGGAGGAGGTTTTGACGTCGCAAATCGATCGTTAGCGAACGCAGGCCTCGTGTGACTGGGGTATTAGGAAGCAGTCTCCATGAGAAATATGAAGAAATGGGACGGTGCAAACATGTAGGACGGTCCAAACATGTCCGTTAACCCGGCTCAGATCGATGTCGAGACCTATGGCATATGCTTTGAATACGCTTTGCATACGCTGTGCATACGCTAGGAGTATGCTAGGAGTACGCTAGGAGTACGCTCGAATACGTAACACGTAGGTTGTGCGTACGCTACATACGCTAGAGATACGCCGGTGACACAAGTTGAGCGTATGCATAGCGTACGCCGGTGTACCCCTAGTGTATGAGGAGTGTACGATGGCGTATGAGGAGCGTATGCCATCGTATGAGAAGCGTATGTGTAGCATATGAACCATACGCTCCCATAGGTCGAGATTTTTTGAGCATGCACACAAAAATTTGGACGGACGGATGGGAGAAAGCGTATGGCGGCATATGACGGCATATGCCGGCACATGACGGCATATGCGTAGCATATGCGTAGCATATGCGTAGCATACGCGTAGCATACGCGTAGCGTACGCGTAGCGTACGCGTAGCGTACGCGTAGCGTATGATGGCGTATGCCGACGTATATGACGTAATGCGCCTACGCCGCCGTACGCTCCCGCAAAAAACCCTAATGTGACAGCCCCTTCAAGCCTGGCTCCAGTCTCGGCAACATAATGGGCTCCGCGTCGATAACGCCGGGTCGGGATCCCCAGCGCCCCGGCCGCTGCCAGGTGGCACTGAGGGCAACATGCAGTCTGATTGGATGAAATGGCCTCCCTCCAACTAGGGATGATTGCACGCTGCGACACACTTTGTTTGTGAAACAAAGAAGTGAGCTTGTATTGTTAACCTATAGGTAGAACAAGTTGGTATTCATAGTACTATTAGTAGAGACAGGCAAATTAGTCCACTTCCATCATTGAACTCGCGTTTATTATTAAAGTATCAAATGTATATATATGTGTGACTTTTTGTCAGATTTGCAACCTTAATTCGTTCAAACCAATAGTAGGATAGTCTGATGGGATAATGCAGAAGTGTAGCAGGTTTCCTTTTTTATCAATTCATTTTACCCTGACAGATAGAAAAAGGGGAACATATCCCATATTGGATATTAACTAGATTTAGTCATCCTTTAACCTATCTTAGGAGCATAGGTTTGTTGCTGCTGCTCACGATCTGTTGGTAAACCTAGAATGGTCATGGGTGCATATCACTTTAAGTGGGACCGTATAATAGCAGGCAGACACCAAACTCATTTTTATTAGTCTGACGTTTTGATGATTTACTACAAACACATTTTTTAGGGTATTTTATTGTTCCCAGCCGAAACATAGATTTCTTTGGTTGACAAAAAGATCACTGGAGGCGATTTAAAATATAAATAATGCCCAAAATTTGTATTTTGAATCGAGAATACATACCCAATGAAATCACTTAACCAGAGATACTAACTCGACACTGCTATTTGGGGGGGGGGGGGGTCGGGGTATGATAGGCACAGTTAATATTTGCTATAGGAGTTGTAGAAATCCCTGAATGTCTGTGGAGCATGCAATGCCCACGGGTCGTTGGTTGACTCGCCGTGTCCATCCATATAAAGTGAGGACGGTTTCATGACGATTTGGAAACTTTAGATTGTCAAGGAAACCTGGGTGCCGTTGAGTAGACTGGCAGTCAAGTGTGAACTGTGACAGTAAACGCCGACAGGCTACCCTGCAGAGTCACGTCGTCATCAGCTGCAGTCACCACCAACAAGCTGACTGTCTGCATTGTACTCGGACCTCGGTGCACAGTGCACTGGCATTCTAATCTTTCTAGTTTCGCTTCAGGTAGCTGACTAAGTTAACCACTGCGTGACGGGTATTATGTGAGTAATTCTAATTGATGCGGTTGTAGTGAGTAGGGTTAATTGAAACCCATCGCCGCATAAAATATAACGAGAATACCTTTAACCCAAGCTACACATTAATGGTTAAAGATTTGTTTTAACAATCAGTAATGTGGTGATTAAGGCAGTTAATCTATTGCCGCAGGTCAGTGTGTGTGTGTGTTATTTTAAATGGGTATATAGGTTACATATATATTGTTAATGTTATACAATCACAGGGATGAAAGATCTGAGCGATTCCTCAGATTTCGGCGATCTTTGATGATGGCCGATTAACTGTCACAAAATGCCAGGGATATATATGACAGCAGCTGGTCAGTCAGAATATATTATGCAAGGGGTGTGTGTACCATCCTGGTATGACCTTAGATGTTGCTAAGACATACACCGAAAACACGCCCCCGTGGGGAACCGGGGTAGAATAGTTCCCTTGCACCCCCTTGCAGATCGTAAAAGGCGACAAATGGGGCGACTCGTTTGCCGTGAGTCACAGCTCGTGTCGGTGGAGGAAGGGATCCTGGTGCATGAGGTCTTCAGGGAGCTACGGCTTCCTGTCGACCAATACTGCACTTTGGCCCCGACTTCACCTAGACGAGGGGTTGGACTGGCCCGGTCCAATAAATCGGCTGGTCACGCCAAGCCCTAGGAGTAGTACTATGAAAAATGTATTTATCTACAAAATTATATTCATACATATATATATATATATATATAAATACATGGATCCACATTTTTCACTACTCCTAGAAGGCGGTGGCTAGGGTCAATCCGGTAATGATCTTCCATTTTGGTAGATCATTGCTTGAGTATATCACCCTTGTATCCTTGGTGTGTAACTGCCGGGTATCCGCAGCTCTGCACACCCCCCATGTGGGGCTCCGTGGTGGTGAGGAGCAAGGGTGACGAATCACAAAAAAACTAAATATGGATACTAAACCCCCCCCCCCCCCTCAAACTGGAAAGAAAAGAAGAGCTGACTCGGATTCCGATTCGGAAATCCAAACTCAACAAACTCAAAAATGGCCTAGATTCATAATGATTGAATCTAGTGTACCCGACCAACCCATTACGAAGCTATCCCCTTTTGCCATACAAAAAGGCATCATGGGGATTGCTGGCACGGTCAAGGATGTAAAAATACTGCGGTCTGGCCATATTCTTGTGGAATGTGCGAGGAAGACTCATGCCGACAATCTGCTACGTGCAAGCACGCTAGCAGGCATCGCCATCAAAGCCTCTCCTCATCGCACGCTCAACTCTAGTAAGGGAGTGATCCATACTAGAGATCTGGACGATTGTGATGAGGATGAAATCGCACAGGAACTCAAAACCCAAGGTGTATTAAACGTTTGACGGATAGTGATTAAGATGGATAACAAGTCCATAAAAACAGGGACGTACATCCTCACGTTTGATACACCGTTTGGGCCCAAGAATTTGAAAGTCGGATACCTCAGCGTTGCAGTGGATTTGTTCATACCAAATCCGCTCCTCTGTTTCGGTCATGGTAAGGATTCATGTCGTAACGAAACGACATGTTTCCGGTGTGGTCACGATGGCACTACGATGGCACTGAGTGCCATGACCAGGCAAAATGTGTCAATTGCCTGGGTGACCATATGGCCGCATCCAAAGACTGTCCTGTTTGGATCAAGGAAAAAACAATTCAACGTGTAAAAACAGAGAATGGGCTGAGATCCGGCAGCTCGGAGGATGGTTGAAGGTAATACACCTTCACCCACCACCAGGAGCTATGCCGCGATAGTGAAGCCTTCAAACAGGTCAGTCGACTGCCAGACCGAATTAACGTGGTTGACTGGGGAGAAGCCCAAGGCTGTACCCCCAGTCCATCACTTGACCGAGCCGACAAAGAAAACAACGTCGGTGCAAACGCCAGGGATTCCGAGTCAGAGTCCGAGTCCGCATAAAGAAAAAAACAACCATCAGTCGATCCGAGCCCTATTAAAAAGGCTACGGTTTTAAAACATAAACCTAAAGTTGTTTCGGACAGAGTCCCGAAAGGGTCTCTGTCCCTAACTAAAAACAGATTTGAGGCGCTGGAAGAAGTAGAGATGGCTGAGGCCTCGACTAGTCGAGACCGCAGTCTCTCCCCCAAACCTAAGGGGAGGGGGAGGGGGAGGGGGAGAACACCTGTCACTGCCCCAACATGACAGTGAGAGGTGGTTCTCTGCTTCAGTGGAATTCTCTTCTGTGCTGCAACCTCAACCCTCTTGCCATTTGCTTACAAGAAACTCACTTGAGAGCTTCTGAGAGTTGTAGTCTTAAAGGCTACATCAATTTTGACAAATCCGCACCGGATGGAGACCGAGCCGCTGGCGGCTCCTCCATCCTGGTTAGACGTGATATTGTCTGTACGCCACTGGCGTTAGACACAACACTACAGGCTGTAGCTGTTCGTCTGACGCTACATAAGACTATAACTCTCTGTTCCATCTATGTTCCTCCGAGCTCCATTCTCACCTTACAAGAATTGGATGCTCTTGTAAGCCAGTTACCGTCCCCATATTTACTTATGGGTGACTTTAATGGCCACAACCTGCTGTGGGGAGGGACCACTAGGAACACAGAGGGCAAGAGGATTGAGGACCTTGTGGACGGTCATGCACTGTGTGTATTGAACGACGGTTCATGCACATATCTGCATCCCGCCTACGGAACATACTCTGCCATCGACCTCAACATTGTTGAACCAGCGCTGGCGCTGGACTTTTCGTGGAGGGTCTGGAACGACCTCTGCGGGAGCGACCACTTCCCAATTATTCTTAATTGTGAAGGGGCATCTCCCGTAGAGCGAGAGAGGAGCTGGCGGCTGCGTCAAGCCGACTGGCCCTCCTTCCGGACCCTATGCCACGAGGAGTTCACTCCAGACATCAGTGACATTGATTCCTTCACTGAAATGCTGAGGTGGATCGCAGAGAAAACTGTTCCGAAGACTTCTGCAACTCCCAAGCGTCTCACGCCTCCATGGTTAGATGACAGCTGTAGGGGGGCTATTAAGGAACGAAAGAAAGCTCAGCGTAGATTCCACAGGAGACCGACTGCTGAAAATCTGGCGCTCTTTAGAATTCTGCGGGCTCGCGCTCGCAGAACAATTAAAGAAGCGCGGTGGCAGTGCTGGAGACGATTCATTTCTGGCATTGCCATGGGCACGCCGTTGGGCAAAGTCTGGACGATGATCAGAAGAATCAAGCGAAGGGGAGATGATTCTTCTGTAGTCCAGCACTTGAAGCACAATGGCACCATTCTCACATCACTCAATGAAATAAGCGAAGAATTGGCTCGCGCCTTTGCCAGAAATTCGTCTTTGGCAAGCTGCCTCCCGGGCTTTCTGGCCGTCAAGGAACGCCAAGAGCGTAAGCTCTTGGACTTTTCATCTGACGGCAGGGAGCACTACAACTCCCCATTCAGTATGGGTGAGTTGAAGTGTTCTCTAGAAAGCTCGCATGATACAGCAGTTGGACCTGATGGAATCCATTATCAATTCCTTAAGCATCTCCCAAAATCTGCGCTAAGACTGTTGCTTCAACTCTTTAACAACATCTGGGAGTCGGGTGTCGTCCCCGCCTCTTGGCGGGAGGCGACAGTAATACCGATTCCCAAACCTGGTAAAGACAAGAGTGAAGCTAACAACTATTGTCCTATAGCCCTCACAAGCTGCATCTGTAAAACCATGGAGCGTATGGTAAATAAACGCCTCGTCTGGCTACTGGAGTCAGGGCACAACTTGTCCGACCTCCAATGTGGCTTCAGACGAGGCCGCAGCACCCTCGATCATTTGATTCGCATGGAGACCTTCATAAGAGATGCCTTCCTTAAGAAGGAGCACGTTGTGGCTTTCTTTTTCGATCTCGAAAAAGCCTATGACACAACGTGGCAGCATGGCATTATGGAGGATCTCCATGCGATCGGCCTTCGTGGTCACCTGCCAAATTTTATCAAGAATTTTCTGGCGCTCAGGCATTTTCGCATCCGCGTCAAGACTACATATTCTAGTCTGCACTCGCAGGAATTGGGAGTAAATGCAGCATACTGGCAGTGACTCTTTTTGGAGTCAAGGTCAACGGTATTGCTGCCGCTGTTAAAAGGGGGGTCTCCTGTGGTCTTTTCGTGGACGATTTTCTTTTGTACTATAGAGGTACTGGTATGAATGTCATTGAGAGACAGCTTCAATTGTGTATAAATGGGATTCACCGATGGTCAGTTCTGAATGGATTCAGATTTTCCAAGGCCAAGACAGTCTGCATGCACTTCTGCCAGTTGCGCAGAGTGCATGCAGAGCCAGAGCTGACCCTCGATGGGGATCCCATAAAAGTTGTCAAAGAAACCAAATTTTTGGGTCTCACTTTTGACACGAGGCTGTCTTTCGTGCCTCATATCAAGTACCTCAAAACGCGATGCCTGAAGGCGCTAGACGTTCTGAGGGTGTTGTCCAGTTGAGAGTGGGGAGCGGACAGAGATGTTCTGCTCGCCGTGTACCGAACCCTAGTTCGGTCACGGCTAGATTAGGGCAGCATAGTATACGGCTCCGCAAGGAAGTCGTATATTGGGCTGCTGGACACGGTGCATCACCAGGGGCTGCGTCTGACCATTGGCGCCTTTCGCACCTCTCCAGTTCAGAGCCTATACGTCGAAGCCAACGAACCATCACTTGACACTAGGAGAACCAAACTGGCCATGCAATATGTTGTCAAATTAAAAACAAATGCATTAAATCCTGCGTACAGTTGTGTTTTTGAGACACACAATGACTCCAAGTATGAAGCCAAGCCTCATTTGGAGGCTTTGTACTTGGATCTGGATGTATTACAGGATACCCAGGTCCCAGAACATCCCCCGTGGTCGTTGAGGAAGCCATCGGTCATCCTCCGACTCACGGAACTGAGGAAGTCTGGGACACATCCACTTGAGTATCAACGAGTGTACGCAGAGATTCAAGGCCAGTTTTGAAGACCACTTCTCCATGTATACCGATGGTTCCAAAGACCTAAGCCGGGCAGCTGCTGCGGGAGTTTGCCAGGGCAAGAAATTTGGCATTCGCATGCCCGATCAGAGCTCGATCTTTACGTGTTGATTTTATGGCACTGTGCCAACAATTTTACACTGCAAACAGCATGCATGACCTTTTTACCAAAGTTAAGCAAGAAGACATTTTAGCTTTTTTGAGGGCAGCTGGTCTGTATCACCTCATATAGTTCATTAAAACATTTTTTTTATTAATTAATTCTTTCATCTATTTTATTTAATTATATGATTTTGGCCTTTTAAAAATTAATAAGTGTCTATTGACACCTGACTGATTGGATGCTTTTACATTATATGTAAAGGCGATGGTTGAATAAAAAACAAACAATTCTCGCCGTGAATATGGCATATGCTGCCGACACGGCGTAAAGAAACCACCAATCAATCAATCCAAACCGAAAACACCGAAGTTCTTCAAAAGGACAATTCCTGGAAGTCAGGGCCCGTATGCAGGAGTCAGTGTTAGCGGGGTTTGGTGTGAGAGCCTGTTACCGTTTAGCTATCACCGACGTCGGGAACTGTGTCAAGTCGTATGTAGGAGCGCGTAACACTTTCATTATAGCTAAACGTGAATTTATTTATAGATTTGGGAAATCCCTCTGCTTTTGTAGCCATATATTATGCTCAAATCTACTGAATGCGATCATATTTAACAGAATTACATAAAGCAATAAGTGAAATTTTATCAATTTAACCCTAAATTCGAAGCGTTATTAAGGCTACTGCCGCATTGGCGGCGATATTAATAGTTATATTTTCGAATCGATGAACGTAAAGTAAACAAACTGCCGCCGCCGCCAGTATGGAAAGCGACGTCGATGCGGTGGCGGTGGCTTGTTTACTTTACGTTCGTCGATTCGAAAATATTAATATTAATATCGCCGCCAATACGGCGGTAGCCTTAATAACGCTTCGGATTTAGGGTTAAATTGATCAAATTTCACTTATTGCGTATGTAATTCTGTTAAATATGACAGCATTGAATAGATTTGGGCCTAATAAACTCGCTAAACCTAATATTTTTTAGGGGTAACGTAACGCCGGTTAAGCGTTTGGTGTTAGGCCTAACACTGACTCGTGCATACCATTTTTCGCCACTAAACCGGAATTCCTGCCAAACATCGTTTTTCCTCGCTAACACTGACTCCTGCATACGGCCCCTGGTTTCATAGTGCTTTCCAAACAGCTTTTTCACCATGACTACTCATCATAGACTCTGCTTGGAGAATGTTCTGTTGTCATTATTCTGACCATAGTATTGATATCTATTGGAAAATATGTAAGGGCTGACCTGTTTGTATATCCTGTGCAATAAAATCTCATGTGTTCCATATATTGCCCAGATCTACATAGATATGATATTGATTCCTTGTAACCAACTGTCAACTACTGGGGCCATATGTATGAGCAACTTTTTATCGGCTCCGGTGTTAAGGGCTGCCGACAGGTTAGCTAAGACCGGTGTTGGTAAATGGGTCACGGGGTATGTACGGGTGCAAAGCGTGGTGGCATTAGCTAAACTAGCAGTTATTTATAGATTTGGGGTATCCCTCTGAGGCTGTACCCGGCGAGCACCGCTATTTGCCAATATCGCTGCTGATGCGGCGGCGGTGATTTGTTTTGTTTATATTCGACAGTATGGATATCACTGCCGATGTTGCTGCGGCGTTAATATCGCTTCAATTTTAGGGTTAATTTGATGAAATTTCACTTATTGAGTATGTAATTCTGTTAAATATGATAGCATTGAATAGATTTGGGCCTAATCGGTACCTAACACTGCCCTTAAACCTGGTACGGAGTGGTGTTAGCGTAGCCAACCTTAAACTCGCAGTGTTTCCGTAACACTGCTCCATACATACCGACTTTTCGCTGCGAAACTGGAAATCGGACCCAAAACGCGTTTTGGCTCGCTAACACCGCGCATGCATATGGCCCCTGACTTTACAGATTCCTAGAAAAATCTGTGAAATAGCATGAAATGACACCTTTCGGAATTTAAAAAAAAAACACTATTGCAGTAATAATGTTCCGTCAAAGTACTTTCCTAAGACTAGTAAGAGCTGACATAGGTTTGTGAAAGCATATTCCCCAAGGCCCTATTGCAAATATAAGTGTTAGAATGTCTGTGCACTTTTCACAATGAGATAGCTGTGCAGATTGGGTTGCAGCTTGGGTATGCAGTAAACCTCCATTATATATTCTTGGCATCAGTAATTAAACATTAATAATTTAATTCGTGTAATGGCAGTTGCAATCGTAATTGTAATTGGTATCAATTACAAGAACAGCTTACCTCAGCCCACAGCCGTCGCACGCCTGGCTCATAGTATCAGTACCGGGTGCTCTGTTGTACAGGCGCATGTGATGTTCAATGAGGTCATAGATTGGTAGCGCTATAAATTATAATGCGCCACGTGGTCGGTCTTCTGAAAGGTGCTTGTGTAGCGTGCATTTATCACGACTGTTCCTCTTTGAGGACATGTGGTAATGGTAAAACAGTGGCGGGGTTATCCCAGCTCACCTACACTCCACCCCCAGATTGGGCCACACACCAATACAATTCACATTAAGCTACAGTAACTGTTGCACCCACGGCAGGTGATGGGCCCGCCTTTACTCATGCAGATTAGCGAGGTAATCAGGAGGTGGGACTTGCTAATTCGGCGCGGTTGTTTGCTTTTCACGTAATGCACATTGCTTGTTGCTGGTGCTGTGCCAACCCTACGGTCTATTAATCGGGGAACGCCATGTGCGCTGTTTCGGCCAACTAATGCTGTTCTCTGTTATGTCATGCTCTTATCTCATAGAGGCTTGTATGCTTGTCACCTGCGCTGTTATCTCATACTGGCAGATACCTCGTACAGGAGGTACGCTGCACCGGAAGCAGATGCGTGTGTGTGAACATGGCAGAAAGGGTCCTTCCTGAGGAACAGTGGTGAGTTGCTTGATTGCAGCCAAAAGCTAAGACTGCCTGATGTAGAATCCAGGAGCACTCTCTTGGTGGTGTGTGTAGACTGCTTGACTTGTTTAAACAGTGCATACACTAAATATGTCCTGAATTTCGGCATTCAGCTGTCGGGAACCTCGTTAACCCGGCAGTCAGTAGAACAGAACCTAACTGTAACTGTATTGGGTCCACACAGACAAGTGTTGAATAAACTGTCTTACCACAGTCTTACCATAGTCGCTAGTCTCGGAAGGTATGGTACATCCTTTCGACATTCACTGAGGACTGTCATATGTACTGACAATAGTGACATCACAGTGCAGTCTTCACTTTGGACAGTCCAGTGTACTGACATTGTTTAAGCTGCAGGTCAGTCTTCAGTTTGGACCAGCCTGTTTTTCTGACACTAACTATGACATGTCTTCATTTTGCACCATTCTCCTTACTGACATTACTAAGACATGTCAGTAAAGGGAATGGTGCAAAATGAAGACATGTCTTAGTAATGTCTTCATTTTGCACCATTCTGTTTATTGGCATCATTCTCTTTATTGGCATTACTAAGACTATTTTGAACTATCCTATTTACTAACATTGCTTAATCTACATCTGAGGCTTTACTTGGACTATCCTTTTACTGACATTATTTAATCTGTATCTCCGTCTTCGCTTGGAGGGTCCTGTTTACTGACACCGTTCAAACTCCCCTGCCAAGTACTATTCTAGATCACGCCATACTTGTTTAAACCACGGCCACCTCGCTGTGCCTGGCCACAAGCTCCACGCTTCGACAGTTTATTGGAATCACGCCAATCAGAACCTGACTGCTCTACCTCCTGCATCTAATGTAGTCTCGTTGTGTCTTTAAAAAAGCCGCTAAAATAGACTTGAGTGCAGTGCATTATGGTTTATGCACATAATTGTGTTTAAGACAGCAATCCCAAACTCGACCATTTACAAATCGATGATAAATGTTATCACCATATATCTCATTTCCTACATCGGATCATAAAGTTTTACCTAGTTAGAATGCGTCGTTAAAGTGGTGCGTCCTAGCAACATGTAAGGTCATGTAGATGAGCACGGACGTGTGACCCTGCACTTCTAATGGTTTTATAATGTTCCCCTACTGAGATGCCATGCCACTGCTGTGTTGCGATATCCCACTTTCACACTATCCTGTCATTTGCCCTTTTTTGCTTTTTGTTTGTTTTTTAGCGTTGTTTTGGCTACTTGGTTCTGCCTTACTACAACTAGACTAGGACGGTATCCATGGGCTCTTTGAGGGTATTAAACTGGAAAGGCGTACACGACACCTCGTTACTTACTGCGGGCACCTGCTTTATGGTTGTAGGCCATGTCATCACATTCTTTGTAGTGCCTAGGACCTGCTACAGGTCGGGCTGGATCGTGGCACACTGGGAGCGTGGGAATTGACATCCCAAAGTACAGGGAGGGGATCTCTCCGGTCATAATAACGGGCTACTCCCTGGGTATTTACTGCGGGTCGGGAGAGTGCTAGGGGGAATGTTGGGTCGTTGCTCAGTCAGAATTATGTGTTTAGTTCAGGCAGGCAACCGGTTAGATACAAGATTCACCCCGTACTGCTGCAGTAGGGGTGCAAACCAACCCTATGTAAAAGCTGTCGAAAATGCGGGTCAAAGAATTGAGAGCCTAATTTCACAATCAAAGAAGCAACAATTATTCTTTACATCTGTCTTATTATTAGCCCGCTACCTTTGAGTTGAAAAATATAATATAATATCTAGTTTAATAAGATTTAAAAGTGAAATCGACGGCGTTCTACGGCCGCTATCTTGTCTTTTTGCATTCTCGCCCATTTCACCAACTCTGTGGCAATATATGCAGCCATTTGATACTGGAGCCACAGTTTCTAGTTCAGATTCCATACTAAAGCTATTTTCGCCTGTATTTACACTACATTGTCCTTCACCCGTCTACTACAAGTACCGGGTGAATCTTTTATCTAGCAACCGGTATGGTTGGTGTTCAGGCTCATTTAGGTGTTTCCACAGGTGGAGGTGGTGCAAGGTGAGTACAAAATTAGTGTTTAGCCTGAAGTAGGTGTTTCCACAATTGGTGGGGCAATTGGGTGTTCAGGACTAACTGGGCCTCTTGAAAGGGTCCTTCCTGGTATGTAGGTATTGCAGGTATAGCAATACCTCAGGGAGTTTGACGCCCCTGCCCTGCAGAGTTGTAAACCACTGCCTTGTGGTACAGGTTCTTGACAGAACCGAAGGCTAAGGGAGCAAACCCTAAACAGAAAACCATGTCACTGTGGCAGCATTAAGGGCGGTTGATGTATGGAACTCCCAACATCTCCCGACCAGCCACTGCAGGGACAAATAGTTTTGCGCCTGTCTTGACATGTTCTTGCCGGTGTGAAACCTCTATTTGCTCCCCGAGAGAGTGCCTCTGGTAACTTGCAAAAGCCAGCAGCACTTCAGCACTTTTGCAAGCAGCTTTCATGAAATATGAGAGACATTAAGACCGACTCATGGATGCAACTCTCACAGCAGAGAGCTAAATAGAGAGCGGCAGTCAAGTAATGAAAGCAGTCTTTGTCGCATTGCGACCGACAGCATGATGACGACGATGATGATGATGATGATGATGATGATGATGATGATGATGATGATGATGATGATGGGCCTCTTGAGGCTCTTGTTGAGGTAGAATGTATCACGGTTAGCGAAAGGTCGATGATCCATCTTAGCTAGCTACCTGCAGAAGGGTGTATGGGGGTTGACCACTGTTTGGTGTTTTGTGCAGGTAGAGAGCAGAAAAGTGAGTGTCGTCTCAAAACTCAGGGTGAATTAGGTGTTTTGTGCTGGTATGCAGTACAAATTAAATGTTATATACTAGTAAGTCAGGTAGAATTAGATATGTTGTGCTGATAGGCAGTTTAAGTTAGATATGTTTGTCCAGGAAGGGGAGCGGGCAAAAGGGTATGTGTTGTCCCAACACTCAGTTCGAGTTTGGTGTTTTTATTTTTAGGCAGATTGAATTAGGTGGTTTGTACTAGTCGGCTGTGTGAATTAGGTATTTTGTACAGGAAGGGGAGCAGTAGGGTGAGTGTCTTATCAATGTTGAGTTTGACTTATGTGTTTTGTACCGCTATGCAGTTGCAAATAGGCGTTTTGTGCTGGTACACTGTTTGAATTAATGTGTTTTATATAGGAAAGGGACTAGAAAGGAGAGTGCTATCTCAGTATTCAGGTTGAATTTGTTCTTGTGTAGTGGTGTGCTGTATGAATTAGATGTTTACTGGTAGGCAGTTGGAAGTAGATAGTGTTGTATAAGGGGGAGCGGACATGTGAATGTTGTCTCAACACTCACTTTGATTTAGGTGTTTTGTACTGAAAGGCGGGCTCAATTAGATGTTTTGTACAGATATGAGTGGAAGGGGTCAGTTGGGGTGTTGTTAAGTTAACTTTGTGCTTAGTAGTCAGGGGGGATAGTGAGGAGAAAGTTGACTTATTAAAAGCAGTCTATCAACTCGCTAAGTGAGCTGGCAAGCACTTATTCCTGACGTAGAAGCCGGTGATGACATGTGGTGACATGCTCGACCCACATGGTGAGGTGTGCGTGAACTTGTTGATGCCAGACTAGTATCAGTGTCCGTGGTATCCTGCAGGAAAGTGAGGCTGGTCATAACCACATGGGCGGGAACGTCGGGGACAGTCACAGCAGAGCCTAATCTGTATTTCAGTTTTACCAGCAAAAATAAGCCGATCCTGTGAAGGAAGTCCGACGGGTTGTCTATGGGGAAGCATGGTGTGGAGGTACGATATTTTGATTTATAAATAAATTCACTGGAGAGTTAAAAAAAGGAAGAAACTTAAGCGTCCTTATATAGATACAAGTGAGACACTTTGTCTGCTGCTTCGATTATGCCGATAGCATGTATTTGAGATGAGTCTATAGGGATTTTTGTTTCTATACACAATGATTTTAACCGCACTAATAACACATAAATCCAGGTAAGTGTATTTGAATAGAATGTTTTCTGTAAAAATGACAATGCGCACCTACTTGCATTGTTTGTAATGTTTTTCAGGGTCAAGCATGTTAGTAACCCACATCACGGAGCAAAGTAGTATTTGTAAGTCATAACTGTCACTGAGTTCCTCAAACACTTGAACGGCTATAGAACTATGTAATTATACTCCTGACTCATGCAAGTGGAGGACCGGACGCGGTGGCCCAATCGATAGGGTTCAGGCTTCCTGTGCAGGTCGCAGTTTGAATTCCAACCGAGTCAAACTAGTGACGTACAAAATTGATAATTACTAGGATAGGGTAAGGACTGGTTAGTTCAGTATCGGGATAATATAACTGGGATATCAGGTAATGGTGCTGGCGGCCTGATCTCTCAGTGGGACAGCACTATAAAGTTGTTATGAGTGCACACTGTCATAAGTCGATACCCGACCTGATATGACCATAATGTTGCTACTAATGCTAGGACATAAAACTCCAGCAAACAAACAAACTGCTAGTGGGGATCGACAAATTTGAGAGTTGGACTGCACCTCTTATGATTTCAGCTATATCTTGTTAGTTCGATTTTGCTATCATTTAACTTACATTTCTGTGTAAGCATACATGTGATTAACACATTTCTGTGTGATACTAAAGTGACAAATTTGATTAGCATTTTCACTATGAATATCGCTTTTGCTGGCATGGCGTTAGGCCGTCACCAATCAATTAGAAATTGTACTATAAAATCGTTTTAGATAATTTAGAACTTAATAAAAACACATTTGAGACTCACTGAATGAAGCATGAATGCTAGTCTGTTTAAGGAAAAGTAGTACGCCAACCTTTTCAAACTGTTATGAAAGCGGGTGGGCGAAGGGCTATTACCAACGTGTAATGTTGGCAACAATGACATTCATTCCCACGGTCAAGTTGGGTCTAAAGCGGTACTAATGAGTCATGCGTACTTGGAACTTGTAAGTGGAGCAGATTGCGGTGCGATGGGGGGGATGGCAACCTCACAGGAGCTATATATTCGTTGGTTAACTGTTGGCGAGTAGAGTATGTGCTGGAACTAGAGCTTAGTGAGAAGTTATTGTAAAATGTACTTATACTTAAAGTACAACCATAATCCATTATAAATAGCGGGTCAGTCACAAAGCAGGAGAGCATACCTCTGCAATGTGAAGTGGGTCAGTCACAAACCATGATGCGAAACCTCTGCAATGTGAAGCAGGTCAGTCACAAACCAGGAGGGGATACCTCTGCAATGTGAAGCGGGTCAGTCACAAACCAGGAGGGGATACCTCCACAATGTGAAGCGGCTCAGTCACAAACCAGGAGGGTACCTCCACAATGTGAAGCGGGTCAGTCACAAACCAGGAAGGGATGCCTCTGTGATGTGAAGAGGGTCAACCACAATGTGAAGTGGGTCAGTCACAAACAAGGATGGGATACCTCCGCAATGTGAAGCGGGTCAGTCACAAACCAGATTGGTATACCTCTGCAATGTGAAGTGGGTCAGTCACAAACCAGGATGGGATGCCTCCGCAATGTGAAGTGGTTCAGTCACAAACCAGGTGGGGATACCCCTGCCATGTAAAGCGGGTCAGTCACAAACCAGGCAGGGATACAGCATTCGAAATAAGGCTTGTCTGCTTGTCCCAGCCAAGTGAGAGTAGGCACGAACAGGCAGAATGTGGTTTGAGCTTTTCCATTGGACAAGTGAAAATGAACATGTTGACCACCTTGTGGAGCATTTCAAAGACACCCTGAGCAGGTCCCAGATAATTGCTGGTGAGATTGTCCCTGAGTAGACGATGCTCAAGACCCTGCTGTATAAGAGGTGAGAAACAGGAATTATAACACAACAATAATTATACACAGAATTGCATCTCTTGTGTTATTTAAATTTATTTACTAAGTAACCTTTAAACTTTAGCATTTAGAATGCAGTTTATTCTGTTATATGACTTGATTTACAAACAAAAAAATTGTTTTGAAGATTTATACTGCCAAGCATGGATAAGTCTGAATAGACTTGTTTTCACCATTAGACAGTTTGTCGATAGAAAGCCTGAGCCTACACTTTTACCGACCTAAGGGATTCTTAACCTCCCATACCACATAGACATGGTATGAGAGCAACTGGCCTTTGATGACGCTGTAAGTTATACACAGCGGTGGAAATCCAAATTGGCAGAGGTGAGAGCATGGGTAATCGAACCACTGATTAGGAGGCTGACCTAGAAATAAGTCAAACACTCTAACCACTCCGCCACAAAACGCGTTTTGGCTCGCTAACTTCCTGGCTTTCCATCTACAAACTAATTGGAGATGTGGTGCCAAACATTCTGGGACTGTTGTGAAGTCATTAAAATGTAATTTACCTTATTTATGACTTTTTTTGTATTATTTGTGTAGTTTGATTTCCATTGGATGACTGGTGTGCTTTGTACTTAACGTCAGTTTGAAATAGTTGTTCATTACAATCTGAAGACTCAGAGAAGTACATCCGAAATCAAATTGTGCATCTTCTTCTTCTTCTACTTCTTCTTCTACTTCTTCTACTTCTTCTTCTTTTTCTTGAAGTTTTGAAAGTTTCTCTCTGTCATGGTTGTTGTGGACACATTCATAGGGCGTGGGTTTGAACGTCAATGTCGCTGAATGACTGGGTTACCAGGTGGAATCGATGTGGATAGTACTTGTGATTCCCACTAGGGGACCTGTTGCAGGGCTGATGGCTCATTGCTACTACATTCATTACAGCCCGGAGACCATCTTAAATATATTAACTACAAATGTGAAAAGCACATCTGGCAAGCACCGAGAGGTGCAAATCCTTTCTCCAACCCAGGGCCCGTATGCATTAGGCGGTGTTACCGAGCCAAAACTGGTTTTGGACAGTATTTCTAGTTTAGCGGCGAAAAGTCGGTATGTATGGAGCAGTGTCACGGAAACACCGCAAGTTTAAGGTTGGGTATTCTAACACCACTCCATAGCATGTTTACAGGCGGTGTTAGGTACCGATGAGGCCCAAATCTATTCAAAGCTATCATTTTAAACAGAATTACATGGTCAAAAAGTGAAATTTGGTCAAATTAACCACAAAATCAAAGCGATATTAACGCTGCCATGACAATATTGTCAAATCGACGAATGTAAACAAAAGAAATCCCGCCCACCGTCAGATCTGCGGCGATATAATGGGTGCAGATCTATTCAATGCTATCATATTTATCAGAATAACCTCCAAAAAGATTTAAATTTGGTCAAATTAAACCCCAAATCGAACCGATATTAACGCTGCCGCTACATCGGCGGCAATATTCAACTTATAATAATATTGTCGAATCGACGAATGTAAACGAAACAAATCTCCGCATCGGCGGCGATAGGTTTGAATAGATTTGGCCATTTTAAACAGAATTACATGTTCAAAAAGTGAAATTTGGTCAAATTAAACCGCAAATCGAACCGATATTAATGCCGCCGTCGCCGAATCGGTGGCAATATTGTCAAATAGCGCTGCTCGCCGGCAACAGGCTCAGAGGGATTTCCCAAATCTATAAATAACTGCACGTTTAGCTAACGCGAACGGTTTAGGCGCCCATGCATATGGCATGACATACTTCGCGATGCTGGTGATAGGTACCCGGTGTTAACGGTTAACACCACATGATGCTAACACCTCTTCATGCATACGACCCCAGGGGCCAAATGTATGAACAACTTTTTATCGGCCCCGGCGGCCGCTGGGTTAGCTAACATCAGTGTTGGGATATGTGTCACGGGAAATGTATGTGGCCAAAGCGTGGCGGGGTTAGCTAACCCATGCACTATTTATAGATTTGGGGAAACCTTTTATTTAACAATATCGCCGCCGATGCGGAGGCATTAATATCGCTTCGATTTTTGGTTTAATTTGACCAAAATAATGTTATTTGTGAGAATAGTTTACTCCTTTGCTTTGCCGTCGACGCCATTTTTATATGAATAACGCCGCCGATTCGACAATATCTGAATAGATTTGGGCCTAATCGGTACCTAACACTGCCGGGCACCAGCAACCCTTGTTATTGCTGAGCCTGTGCCCGGCGAGCACCACTATTTCACAATATCTCCGGCATCGGTGTTAATATCGGTTCAATTATTGGTTTAATCTGACCAAAATTCGGCGGCGGCGTTACTATCGCTTCGATTTTAGGGTTAATTTGATAAAATTTCACTTTTTGAGTATGTAATTCTGTTAAATATGATAGCATTGAATAGATTTGGCCCTAACATATCGCTGCCGATACGGCGGCGGGCAGCGGTGGCAATTTTTTTTTTTTTAATTCGACAGTATGAATATCGCCGCCGATGTAGCCGCGGCATTAATATCACTTCGATTTTAGGGTTAATTTGACCAAATTTCACTTTTTGAGTAAGTTATTCTGTTAAATATGATAGCATTGAATAGATTTGGGCCGAATCAGTACCTAACACCGACGTTAAACTTGCTATACCATGGTGTTAGTGTAGGCGACGTTAAACTCGCAGAGTTCCCCATATCCGGCGATCCCCGCTAACCACGGGTTTGGAGCGCTAACCCTGCTTCATATATTTGGTGCCAGGACATTGTGGAATGAGAAGACACCATCTGGGCGGCATCACGTAACCACTCCCAAGAACGTGGCTTCTATCCACCAATCTCCATTACCAGCAAGCAGCGAGCCTGCGCCTCCCAGCGAACACTGAGCTTCATTGAGAGGGAGCTGCGGCGTCTGCGGGCACCGCTTCTCGCCAAAAGCATCTGGTGGTAGTTGTTACTAATGTTACTGTTAGCAGTTTCTGAAGAACTGTTTACGGAACCTGCCCGGAGCGTGTGTGAAGGCCAGCTCTTTGCACGCCGGTCAACTCAGTGGGAACCATCTGATGGACATTACAACGTACCCATAATACTCGACTCAGGAATCGTTTGATATGTATATCCCATCTCCCCGTCAATAAATCGTTTGATAGGTATATCCCATCTCCCCGTGAATCTGTCATTTGCTGGCGATACGACGTAAATCCACCGCCAATAAATCTTGAGAATCCATCAATGCATTTTTGGAGCAGCATATTTTGGTCTGCTCAAGTGCGTTTGAGTGATAGCCTGCATTATGCAAATACTAGCCGTGACCTGGTAATTAGTTGGTATTGTCACGAGGTATAGGCGGACTGCTGATACGTCCAGCTGATAACGACTATCAGGAGGTATTGGGATAGATAGTATAATATGTCACAGGTGAAGTAATTGAGATCCGGACAATGGAAGCCTGTAAGTCAAAATCAAAATCAAAAAGGAGGAAAATAATTCTACCTTTGTATACGAATTTGGTATAGCTTTAACACGGCTCAGTGAACATTGTCTAACGGGCGTGGTGATAACGACTGTGCCTGTGGTGGAGATGGGGTGTGTATGTTTGTGACAATGACAGGGATGGGGTTGACTGGTTGGCATGGCCCCCCTCCACAGATACGCGGTCTACTGGCGTCAATGAGGCACACAGCTGATAATCTTATCTGGACGTGGTTTACAAATATCACACCAGGACGCGCTTCAAGCCGAACCCCCACTCCTACTAGTTGTTGAATCTGTCGCCTGTCACCGAACCTTCCTTGACGCTTATGAACACCCATACAGCTGGGTCGACTCGTCATGGTTGTAGTGCCGTCGTGTTGGTGGTGGCTGCTCGCACTGTTGACGTGCTTTGGGTTGTCACTATAAGGCACAGTCACACATGTTTGCGTCTGAATCATTTCTTATCACCAAGTGCTTTATTTTCGAATTCGACCTTTTACTCCGAAGCAACAGTGTAAATATAACTGTGCCAAAAACCACTCGTCATTGTGGTCGCAGGTGAGTAATGTAGTCCTCAAAGGAGTGGCGGATACGTGTGTTTGGTGGTGGTTGGGGGACGGGGGGGGGGGGGGGGTACACATGAAGGTCAGCCTACCAGGTAGAGGCGGAGATCTGAGTGTCAACTGAGAAGATAAGTAACTCTCACCGCGGGCCACAGTACAAAGAGCTGTAACGGTTGATCCTTACCCATACAAACGAGCACAGTTACCTCACATACACATCTCCATACATCCAACAACTGGTGACTGGTGACACAGTCTGAATATAGCTGATCGATAGTTGTCGGAACACTGGAGCCATGTGCAGGTGGTTACGTTATCGATTACCAATCAGGATTGATGGCACATATAGACCCACTAACCAGACGGCGGTTAAACCATAAACCAAGGTCACCGTGGCCACTATTCCCTTAATAAACTCCCATAGATCAAGTATAGTTCACCGAGGACGGACTGCCTAATGCTTTGAACCGCCACGATGGACGACTGGGTAAAGCAGTTAGTTGCTTCCCATGCAGGGAGTTGTGGGAGCAATCCCTGGGAGCAGCAAACCAAAGACTTACAACATTGATGCTTGTCGCTACCTTGCCCAGTGAAGGCCATTACTAGAATACTAGGATATGGCAAGTACTGGTTGGCTCAGTATCAGTTATGACTTGAGTAGGATATCGGGATCAATGTTCTGGGGACAAGGTATCCCAGTGGGACAGCACTATGAGGTGACCATAGATGAGCACTGTCACAATTTGGTATCTGTCCTGATGCGACTTCAAATGTTGTTTGAACATAAAACCGCAGCAAACACTTCCAGAAAAACAAGCCATAATGCATGAGCAATGTACTACCCGTTGAACCTGAATGAAACAATTGGGACTAATCATGGAGATAAATCTCCATTGAACTTGTCACACCGTTGCTAAATGTCATGCCATAATATGCCTACACTGGTCTGCTTTGCTCCATATTTTCTCCGGAGTTCATGGATCAGAGTTAACAGACGTCACTAATTTGACTTCAACCTTGCATTGGTAATTTAGCACAATGCCACAGGTAGCCACATATTGTACAATTTAAATATTACCTCACCCCCACTCCCCCATAATAAAACAAAGCAAAACAAAACGAAGACAGAGACCTGCCAATACAAACCAATGCAAACTAAATACAGAACCTTGTTAACCACCCACATATACAGAAACAAAACACACTCACTACCAACCCAAATCTAACCAAATACAAAACAAGAACACCAAACAACTGCAAACTACAAACCCAACACACAGACATAATACACCAAAAAGGCACATTAGCAATGAGAAATGGTTACAATATCAAGTACATAGTCAAGTAGTCACCTCAGACTGACAAGAATCGTGACTGATGTCCTGTGTTGCACAGAAACGGCACAGGATACTCTCCCAAAGCCATGTGTAAAATTCCAGAGTGCATGTAAAACAGCTGGCAGACCCGTGCTCCGGCTCTGATACTATACTTGTTCTGATGAATAAACACTTGTGAAAAAAAAAAAAAAATCATATAACACTGAATGATGATGATTAGGAGGATCAAAAGAAGGGGAGGTGACTCTTCTGTAGTTCAGCATTTGAGTTCTCACGTCGCACTGTTGCCAGAAGCTCATCTTCAGAAATGTGCAAGTTTGGCAATGAATACTACAACTCTACATAACATGGCAGAGTTGAAACGTGCTCTCGAAAGCTAACACAACTCTGCAGTTTGTCCTGATGAGATTTATTATCACTTTCTTAAACAGCTCCCCAAATCTGCACTGAAATTGTTGCTTCAGCTTTTCAACATCGGGAATTGGGTGTACTTTCCATCTCTTTTCGGGAACAATAATAAAACTGATTTCCAAACCTGATAAACACAAGATTGAAGCCAACAACTACCATCCTATAGCCCTCACAAGTTACATCTGTAAAACCATGGAGAGGATTATAAATAATTGACCAATCTCGACCGCTACCTGATCTCCGATATGACTTTAGACCTTGAAAAAGCTTACGACACAACATGGCAATATGGTATTGTCGTGGGGGGTGATAGAAATGGGAATATTGTGCCTAGAGCCGGACTCGAACCCACATCTCTTTGCATTCTGGGCCAAAATGCTAACCATTACACAACCTAGGCTCCCTGATGTCACCACACTACCCACGCCTACCTGTCTATGCGGCTCCTTGCCTGAGAGGTCAGTGCAGACTACTACAGTATCATGAAATGTCTATGTGGAACGGGATATTCGAGGATGGTTGCCCCTTTTCGTACAGTGCTTTATAGCCCTCAGGCATTCTATTTGTTCTCATAAAAGCCACCTATTCTGATTTACATGAGCATGAACTGGCAGTCCCCCAAGGCAATATGTTGTAACCCTTTTTGAGGTACAGGCTTATAGCATTGTAAATGCTATTAAAAAAGATATAGCCGGTAGTTTTATGTGGACGATATCCTTATTTATTGTGATAGTTCCAATATACTATTGTCAATGTCATTGAGAACGTTATAGCTGTGCATTAATGGGATGCACTCACTTTTAGTCACAAATGACTAAATCTTTCTAAACAAAAACCGTTTTCCTTCATTTCAGCCAGCTTGGCAGGATGCATATGGATCCAGAACTGACCATGAGCAGATATCCCATCAAAGTTGTCAAGGAAGCGAAATTTTTACGTTTCATCCTTGACAACAGACTTGCACAGATTAGGCACCATAAAGTTTGGTCCTCAAAGCACTAGATATCCCAAGGGTAATTAATGTCCAACTGTTGATCCAATACCAAACCAAAGTTTGGTACAGATTAAAATATTGTAGCATAACGTTCTGCAAGGAACTTGTATATTCAGCTGCTGGAAGCAATGCATTACTAGGGCCTGCATCTGGCTTTAGGTTGACGATGGCCTTCTGGCTTTAGGTTAACTAAGGCCTGCATCTGGCTTTAGGTTCACTAAGGCCTGCATCTGGCTTTAGGTTCACTATGGCCTACTGGCTTTAGGTTCACTAAGGCCTACTGGCTTTAGGTTCACTAAGGCCTGCATCTGGCTTTAGGTTCACTAGGGCCTGCATCTGGCTTTAGTTGTTGAGGTTAAAGAACCATCACTTGCAAATCATAGAGTCAAACTACCTTTGCAATATGTTATGAAGCCGACTCCTGTATTTGAAAACACAGATGATGCTATTTCTGAAACTAGGCCAACTTCCTTCAGCCTCTTTCTCTTACTCGGCGTTAATATGGCCTATGCTGCCGACACGATATAAAGCAACCACTAATCAATCAATCAATCTTACTCTTAGACTTTGTATAAAGCTCCAATAAGAGGTTTTAGACCGGCACCTGGATTTTTGTGTGCAACCAAACCAAGTTTTAGAACTTTCCCCATGGTTGTTAAGGAAACCCAGGGTCATCTTCTGGCTGGTGGCACTGAGGAAGCATCCACTTGTGTATCATAGAGCATATGGAGATCTTGTTTGTTGGGGGGTTTTACATCCTCACAACATCTCAATTTTTATCAGGATAGGCACCGACTTCTGACTGTACTTTATAGTGCTATGGTGACTTTATAGTGTTACCGGTGGTGGTGGTGGTGGTGGTGGTGGTGGTGGTGGTGGTGGTGGTGGTGGTGGTGGTGGAGGCTCCAGGAAGTCTGCGGGTGGTGGTGGTGGTGGTGGAGGCTCCAGGAAGTCTGCGGGTTGGGTTTGAGGTTTTCCCCCTTTCCTTTGCCCTTCCCAGTGGGTTGTTGGGTATTGGGTTTGGTGGGGCTGGGGGTGGGGGCGGGGTGGTTGAGGAGTTTTGGGGGTTGTTCCTGGGCGGGGTGGGGCTGGGCTGGTGATGGTGAGTGTGGTGTGTGTGTGGGGGGGGGGGGGATGGAGGAGACCCTACATCGATGACGGACTCATCATCTGAGCTGGATGATGAGTCTGTATCTTCTCCTGCAGAATGGTCAGGAGGAGGGTCGTTTGAGTAGGTGTGATCAGCACCTGGGGCTATATGCATAATGGTGTGTTAGCGAGCCAAACCGCGAAAGAGCAGATTTCCCCGTTTAGCGGCGAAAACAGGCATGCGTGAGTGAGTGATAGGGCTAACACCCCAAGCATAAACTAGGTTACGCTAAACCAGAAAAATAGCTGGTTTACAGGAGGTGTTAGTGTTAGATTAGGCCCAAATCTATTCAATGCGATCCTATTTGACAGATTTACCTACGCAATAAGTGAAATTTATTCAAATTAACCCTAAAATTGAACCGTTATTAACGCTCCCGCCGCATCAGCGGCGATATTAATATTTTCGAATCGACGAATGTAAAGTAAACAAATCGCCGCCGCCGCATCGACGTCGCTTTCCATACTGATGGCGGCGGCGCCAGTATGGAAAATGACGTCGATGCGGCGGCGGCGGCAATATATTATGGCCAAATCTATTCAATGCTGTCATATTTAACAGAATTACATATGCTATAAGTGATATTTTACCAATTTAACCCTAAATTCGAACCGATATTAACGCCGCCGCCGCATTGGCGGCGTTATTCATATTATCGACTTGAGGGAGTTCCCAAATCTATAAATAATTTCACGTTTAGCTATAATGAAAGTGTTACGCCCCAAATGCATGCCGCATGACCTCACCCCCCACCTAGGTGATAGCTAAACGGAGTCAGTCGGTAACACCAAACGCCGCTAACTCTCCATTATGCATTTAGGCCCTGGTTGGGGGCCCTGAGGGCTGTTTGGGGTTTCTGCAGGGTGGGTCTCCTCCCGGAGGCTGGTGTGCGGGTGTATGGCCCTGGTAGCGGCCCGGATGCGAACCCCAGAGGGGTCGCAGGGAGTGTCCGGCCGTGGCATGCTGCGCCCTGGGTGTAAAAAAGGTGGCTACCCGGGGCTGGCATGGGGGAGGGGCACGTGGTGGTCCACCGGTGGCGGCGGCGGGTTTGGGGCGAACAGAGAATTCAACACTCCAGTCACTCAAGTATGTTTATGACATTCACAGAGTATCAGCAGAGACCAGTAAGAATGGAGGCGGGGTGGGGGGGGGGGGGGTGTTATCTGTGCAGTGAATGTGTTCCAACGGGTTGGAAACAAAAACAGGTTCACTCTAATGCTAGGTACACACATACCGTATAGGATTCGCGCACTAAAACTCCCAATCCGCTTAAAACTGAAATCGGGCCGATTCATTTTTCGAATCGGGAATCGCAATCGTAATGGTAGTACACACCTACCGTTTTTGCCCTAAAAATTAGTTTTTAGTCGTGAATCGCAATCGGTAGGTGTGCTAGGGGAGTGCACACCTCATGACTTTTGGGCAGTTTTAGATCGTATACGGTGTGTGGGTGCACAAAAACGATCGTAAACGGTAGGTGTGTACCGGGCATTATACACACCTCACACAGAGGGAGGCAAGTCTGCGGACACGTGACCTTCCCCTACTCCGTGAAGGGTATATCATATGTCATTGTCAACTGACACAGAGCCTGGATAACTTCTACCACCCTGTCGGGGCTCATTATTGTAATATGAGTGTTAATGGGCTCCAGGTCTCCCCTAGCGGATAGTCTTTGTGGTGATTATAGTGGGTTTTTTTTACCATTGTTGTAATAGGACGGAAACATCGCACAGCGCATTCACTTTAAAAGTCATGTCAGAAAATTATGGAGTCTTTGTTTAAACAACAGACTCGGGGTGACAAGTAGACCTCACCCCAACCAGCAACACAACCCAACCCACGACACACACGACATGGACTAGGGAAATCAAGGCTTAACTTAATTAAGACCTGCCAACAAAACGTTACCGAGGGACTTGTTAAATAAATATCACAAATGAAAAAGAATAACAAAAACTGACTTGAAACAGTTTCAATTGTGATTAATGTTTTTAGTTTTGAGATTGGTATTGGTTTTTGTGCGTGAGTCATCGTGCATCCTTGTGTGCCACAATCATCTGCATACTGCAACGTGACGAGAAAGCCGGGTCCTGATGGCCTCATCTCCTGTCAAGGCCATGTATATCTGGGTCTATTCGTGATCCTCTGATAGCGCATGTCGGACATGTGAGCGGGTTGGGTTGGAGATTCTATCAAGATCTATCAATGTTTCAACTACGTGTTGCCATTTATACTAGTACTATTCCGCAGAATCGTACTAGTATACAAAACATCTTCATATCGGATGGGCATTAAAACATGCAAAGTGAGCAGCTTCAGCAATTCTTTACTCCGCTTTGAACAAGGAATATATCACCAATATCCACAGGGCTGGTGTTTCAACCGTGCATACGGATCCACTGGGGCTTGTATTGTGTGATTGAATCCATAAAGCCCCAGTCACACTACAAGATAATCGAAAAGGTTTGGTAACTTAGGACATTTGAATAGGCATCGAGAAATACCGCAAATGCTGCAGTTGCTCAACCAACATACAGTTGGTGACGAGGAGCGTTGTAATAGGTCCACTGGCATAAAGGTTGCATTCCTTACACGCGTAATGCATTATGCGTCATGCCTTATGTGGTATGCAAATGCCATCATTCCTTACACACGTTATGCGTAATGCGTTATGCGGCACACGACTGGCTATATTTAAAAAATTAAAATATACAATTATTCTCCATACTGCTCTGTATATGACAAAATATTGCATTTAAATCTATGTAACTTTTTGTACGTCACATGGGGGTTCCTACCTTTATCAGGGATGAAAGATCTCCGGGATTTCGCGGATTTCCGGGATTTTTCCTGTAGCTTTGAGTGTATACTAATACATTGTGCCCGTCCTGATATGACCTTAGATGTTGCCAGGACGTAAAACTCCAACACCCAACCTACCAATACGTTATTTTACTAATATGTGGTGCAAACGCCGCAGCACTAGCAGCGTATACTAGTCAACCTATATTGGTTCTCACAGTCAACACCAGGTGGCAGCACCACACTATATGCTTCTATCGCCGCAGCACTATCAGCGTATACCGATATGTGGTGGAAACGCCGCAGCACTAGCAGCGTATACTACCAATACATGCTTCAAACTGCGCAGCACTATCAGCGTATACCAATATTTATGAAACCTGACTTCCAGGAATTTTCAGGGATTCCCTGACAATGCCAAGCCTATGGGAGAATATCAGCATTTCCGCTTTTTTCCCCGGAGACCACTTTCATCCCTGCTTTATTATAACCAAATTATAGATAAGTATTCATATTTGTGTGGCTCTGGTAGCATTTTTACCAACCCGAACCCCCACCACCACCACTAGCATATGTTTCCACTCAGGAGCCCTGAAGACTGCTTCCTAACAGGTCCGCCGCGGCTGTCCGTATTTATCAGTCACCTCCTCCAACCTTCTATCAATGGACAAATGCGACTCATGATTTTCTATTCGCACCACCTTTACGCATTACGCACCGATCGCTACATGGAGCGATCGGGATAATGGATTTTCATTCGCATTCGCATTCGCATTCGCATTACGCGTGTAAGGAATGTAGCTCATATAGGTTTCAAGGCGTTTCGATTTTTTGTCGCATTCGCATTCGCATTACGCGTGTAAGGAATGCAACCTTTAGGGTTATTGATTGTGAGTATATATATTTACTAATAAGGGATGACGTTTATGCAAAATTGCTCCTCTGCAGACCCACCTGGAACTAGGGTGGAAGAGTTGTCAGTTACGGAATAGTACTAGTTGGGCAGTTTGGTTAAACGTGCTACCCGGCAGTGAGATGAAAGCCGTCTACTGGAGAGCTAGCGTCATCTGAGAGGACAGTGCTCAGATTGTGTGGTGGTGGAGGCGGACCTACTGGTGGAGGATGGAGGGATGCATACAGCGGAGATTACATGGTAATATGACCATGGAGTTACTGGGTGGGATGTGGGATGGATCTATAGCGACGCGTTATCAGTGACAGTGACGGAGTGCACACGGGGTACAGCAGCTCGGGACTGATGAGTAGCTCAGGGAGCAATTGTAGTAATACATGTAGTAGCGCCGCCCGCCCGTCTACCCGCGCCGTATGCCGGGAATAAAGCTAGCATTCCTTACACGTGGTATGCGGCATGCAATCGGGTTGATTCCTTTCACGCGGCATGCGGCATGCAGCGATTTGGTTTGACTAGTACACAGTAACAACTTTAAAAAGTCCATATTTTCTTTAATATTAGAGAGATTTTCACAAATGACATGTCATTTTATTTAAAATTCAATATACTAACAGGTGAAATCCATTAAATCAAGCTCAAAACTATTTTTGAAAATTACTGAATGTCGTATATGCGGTGTAGATACCCAATGTGATAGGGGAAACCTCCCCCGCCGTTAAGTGAAACTCCACACACGGCCTTAACAGGCATTTTGAGAGAGTTTTGTATACGATCTGTGGTTACACCCACACCCGCACCCACACCCACACCCACACCCACCCACACCCACACATAGTGTCAGGTTTCTCACATCTGTTTTCTCTGGCAAACGCAGCAGCATTCGCATTCGCATGCCGCACGGATGGCTACATGGACCGATTCAGTTGCCGCATTCGCATTCGGAGGCATGGAAGCACCCCCCATTCACTTAGATGCTTTACCATTTTTTGCCGCATTCGCGTGCCGCATACCGTGTGTAAGGAATGCTAGCTTAACTGTCCCCCAGAAGGTACGCAGACCAGCCAGAGGTCACGCACTTACCACACTTACTCTGCCTCCGGGTGAGTGTCCCACACCGCCCAGTCACCCCAGCACGTGCCGGCACATTCATTCTATGACATTTCAAATTGCATTGGTCCCAGATGGTAAGTCATAAACTGTGCCGTGATATTAGTACAATTTTGAAAGTTCTGCATTGTGGTATCCAGGAATTCTACCATAGTAACAGTACCGTAATGACAATTCTACATTGGGATATCATGATGGGGTGTACTATTTATGAAGCGTTATCCAGGAATTCTACCATAGTGACAGTACCATAATGATAATTCTATATTGGGGTATCCTCATGGATGTGTACTGTTTATGAAGTGTTATCCAGGAAATTCTACCAGAGGCAAGTACAGATGCGGAAATCTTATTGCTGAAGCCAGATAGTTATATATACCCAGGTGAAGTCATTCTGTAGCCATATCTGGGCAGCTACTTCAGCGAAGCCATTTAGAAGCCATACTGGTGATGCTGTCTAGGGGTGTGGTGAATGTGAGGTGGGTATAAAGGGGTGGGTGTTTCAATACTGCTGCTGGAGTGGATTGTGGCATGGGGTAGGCCGTGATTGGTGGCGGTACTAAAGTGGTGTGCGGGCAGTTGCTCTGCTGTGTGGCTGTAAAGTACTGCCGCCCACTGAATGCAGTAGACTTGTTCCCGGCTCCAGCCACTTCTCCACATGTCCTTTAGTCCCTACTTGTGTATGGCTAGCTTTTTTTCTCAGCCCAAGTTCTTTCTAGGCACAAACACAAATGAGGTGATTTTACTTTATTTGCCATTTTGCCTCAAATTATAATTCAACATTTTAGATGTTCAGGTTGCAGCCTTTCTCTGATATATGATGATGTCTATGTGTAAAGATACTTGCTACATGGCTCTATCGAACAGGATATCGATGTACGTGGAACCACGTGCTCTACTGTCGAACTCCATGCCATGTACAGTCCCCTATCTGTACCAGGTGTCGCCACCACCACAAGTGGATGTGGTATTAGCAGCGTGCCCCAGCGGCATGTTAATTGTTCCATCTACATAAGCTGTTCAATTGTGTGTCTTTGAACGTCGTACCTGGTCTCAAAGCTAACCTAGTGTCAGCTAGATGGTGGTAGCTCATTTTCAGTCGGTATACGTCGACACGCGTCGAGGCTCCGAAAAACTTGTGCGCATGCTCAAAGTTGTCGACATGTGGCCCGTACGTTGAAGGTATGCTGTGTGTACGTTTGGGATACGTCGGCATACATTGGGAGTACGGTAGGGTTACGTTGGTATACATTGCTGCACGTTAGCTGTACGTTCAGTCGGTGAGGACGTGCAGTCCGCATACAGTCTGTGTACAGTCCGCGTACTACCAACATACTCCTAACGTACTTCAAACATATGCCTGCCGTATCTCCAGTGTATTTAATGTATATGCCATACTACTAGCGATGGAGTAACATATGTAATGTTGGTCAGCATCCCGTGAGCGTGTGCGAGCATTTTGCGAACGTTTTGCAAGGCACATGAACACTCTCATACGCTAGCAATACATCAGAGATACGTTCTGCATACGTTACGTGTACGTTGTGTATACACCCATTTTTACCCCCTGCCGCTTAAAAGTTTGACGAATGCCTACGTACTGACGAATCTTTGAACGTTGAGCATGCGTGGACGCAGTACGTCGTAGTGTGACAGGGCCTTTAGTGGTGATAGATGAAGTGGGGTGAGCGGAAATATAGCCGGTGTGGCCGTCTCAGCTGCCACAAGGCTGATTTGCCAAATGTCGCTTCTGCGCATGCGTCAGAATCCAACAGCGTCGTCTGCGCATGCGTCAAAACTGAGCCAGTCTCAAATATTTGGATACAGCCGTTTGAAGAAATGAAATGTGACGAGGACATATAAGTCCTGTGAACGATTGGTTCAGTCTTATTAAAAAATATGAAATATGAATTCTGCTGTGTCATGTTTGTCTGAGTGTGGTGAATTTTGTTCCCGAGATAGTCAAAATATATATATATAAAAAAAAAAAAAGGCCCCTCCCCCCCGGCCTTGTGGCAGCTGAGAAGGCCACAATCTGCAGTCTCCATTCGTCACTCGAATCCGTGCATGCGCAGAAACGACATTTGGCAAATCAGCCTTGTGGCAGCTGAGACGGCCACACCGGCCGCCTCCCAAGTCCGTGCTGTGAGTACTGAGTGATAGCTGAGTGTGGCGGGCGGTAGACTGGCCGCCCGAGCTGGGTGTTTGCGTGTAGGGGATGTAGAATAGACGGTAGTCCCTGACTAAAATAAACAAGGTCACACTGCTACAACCGCTACCACCACCCTCCACATCGCTCCACGCAGCCTCCACATCCCTCCACGCAGCCTCCACATCCCTCCACATCCCTCCGCGCACCCTCCACTCCCCTCCACATCCCCACCACATCCGTCCACCACATCCCTCCACACACCCACCACATCCCTCCACATACCCACCATATCCCTCCACATCCCTCCATGCAGCCTCCGCATCCCTCCACACACCCTCCACATCTCTCCACACACCCTCCACATCTCTCCACATCTCTCCACACCCCCTCCACATCTCTCCACATCTCTCTACAGCCCCTCACACCCCGTTACACGTGCCACACCACCACTGTCCTCAAGTAGGTCACACAGCGAACATCTCCCCCTGGGGCCATATGTATGGGGCGGTAATAGTGAGCCAAACCGCGGGTAGCGTGGGATTTCTGGTTTAGCGGGGAAAATTTTCTATGCATGGAGCAGTGATAGGCAAACACCGGACGTCTAAAGTCGGAGAATTTAACCCCAGCCCACAGCAGGTTTAAAGCGGTGCTAGTGTTAGGTTAGTGGCAGCACGATGGAGTTGTTCATATATCGCAGATACTTCGCGAGGCGTTTAGTACACAGAAACCGGATTTTCCGGGATCGGACACACCCGTTCGACGAATATGATGACCACGAGATATTCAAGAAGTATTGATTCCGGCAACATGACATTTTAGCGCTCACTGACTCTGTGGCGCAGCAACCCATCTGCCCAACCGGCTGGGATCCCCCCCCCCCCCCCCCCCCCCTGCTGCAGGTAGGGAAAATTCTGTTATTTCAACCATTGAAGCATTCATAGCTATTTATTACCATTTCAAATCATTTAAATACAAAAGCTCCGCATTTGTTGACAACACTGTTGATCACAATGTTGACACTGACACAGAAGTTTTATTTTGCTTTTCTGTCAGCCACCGATGCCCAACTCCCTCTCCAACTTTGCAATTTCCAGTATTTCCCGCCGATTCTTGCTTTCTAGCAGGAGTGTCTGTGCCCTCTGGCCCTCACGCTGGCCTTCGATCAAACCCAGCTTGGCTTGGTTCTTCAGGAATCCTATTTCAAGCAGTCGCATTAATGACGCACGCTCGTCGTTCGCGGTCGGCACCTCTGTTTGTGGTGCCAGCCTCCTGCGTCTTCTCGAACGCGGGTCCCTCGAAGTCACTGGGGTTGCGCTCACCGTGGAGGCCTCTGGAAAAAATAATTATATGTATGTTGCAAATATACTTTGAATCAGATATGTAAAATATATATCCGCTCCGGGTCGCAAACCTGTGCTAGTTTTACTAATGGGTTGGTCGGCAACCATGTGGTGTGTAAGTACGTGGTGAAAATTATTTTCTAGGTGGACACCCACATTGGTTTATGGGAAGGGAATGGATGAATAGGGGTGGGCTGCTAATAGTGCTGCCTGTGTCTATTTAGTATGACTAAATTTAACGGGGATTAAGTTTGGTGGGAATAATGATTTAAATGATAAATTGATTGATCGAGGAGGGGTGGTGTAATGTCTGTATCAGGTAAATGCGGCATAGCACATATATTATTTACCTGTTTCTACAGGACACAGCGTGTTGGCTGAACTAGACGCAGGGCCTGTTGCCAAGGGCCGTGGTTGGGTAGGCCTTGTTGGGGGCGGCGTACAGGTGACGGGTGGTGTTATGCGAGCCAGGTACGTGGTAGTCGCCTCCCCACAGTCGGGCTGGCTAAGCGTGAAGGAAGTGAGCAATGTGTCTTCTTCGCATTCAGGGACAGCCTCGCACCACCCTATCTCCACCTCAGTTTCCACTGGCAGTTCCACCTGCTGATCACAAGGCCCTGCAAGAATGCAACATAGGGATTTTTAGTCTGGACGTCATGTGTACTCTGCATCGACATGGCGGGCAGTGGGGGGTGGGGTAAGAGTAACAGTAGTTCTGCAGGGGCCTTTGGCCTCTATCTGCAACACGCGAGTATGAAATACTACTAATTGAATAGCTATGTGTGCGATGTTAAAAATTTGGACGAACAAAATTGTTATTGGTGTATATAACCTTTGCCTCGTATGACAAAATGTTCGGTGAAGTTGGTTACCAATGCGGTACAAATAGTGAAACATATGTTACAGCATTTATCGGCAACAAGCGTGTAAGAAATACTACTATGGCCATATATGGGTCATTCTGTTCCAAACGGATAACAACACGCGTTCACGTGACCGGCCGGCAACAAGTTACAGCGGAAAACCTAAATCACAAGCGCTCAAAAACCACTCGCATGGGGGAAATGTTGTTTTTTTGACACGGCTAAAGTTGATTTATTTCACATTCAAGGACAAAGCGAGACAATAATAACCCCTGCGAAGCCGCAAATCGACAAAACAGCACCACAAATCAAACCGATGCTTAGGACGCTGCGGCACCAGCGGAAATATTGTGAAACACCCGTGCTCGCTGGGACCATGCAGAGAGGGATTCCCCAACGGTATAAATAGATTCACATTTAGCTATCACTCACCGTCTAGGCCACCACGCATACCGCGTGACACACTTCGCGACGCCCCTGATAACCGGTGGTAGCTACCCTGTGTTACAGGGTTAGCACCACAAGCCGCCAACACCGCCCCATGCATATGGCCCCTGGTCTGATAGCCGCACCTGATGCACATTAAGCACGTAAACAGACCTCAATTTGCGCACCATGACTCGGTTCATTTCTTGAGGAGATGCTAATTAGTTTACACATGTAGACGGTGTTAACCCCGCCGCCACCAAATTGCTGTTTTTATGGGGAAGGAGAGTGACGGAGGGGGAGGGGGGCTACCATTTGAGAATTCTTCATGCATAATTTATTCTACACATTTCGTATAACTCAGTGTCCTTTCTGATGGTTTGGTGTGGTCGTGTAAGCTGGTCACTTGCACAACTTGTCTACGTAGGGATGTGGGGTTTGAATCACATCTGGCAGCTGGATCAGATGGGATAGCCGAATGAGTTGAGCCTGTTTTGGGAGATCGGGGGATCCGAACCAGTGGGTATGAACCCAGGGCACGTATGCATGGGGTGGTGTTAGCGCTCCAAACCTGTGGTTAGCGGCGATCTCCGGGTTATCGGGGAAAAGTCGGTATGCATGGAGCAGTGTTATGGAAACCCCGCGAGTTAAAAGTCGGGTACGCTAACCCCACTCCGTAGCAGGTATAAGGGCGGTGTTAGGGACCGAGTAGGCGCAAATCTATTCAATGCTATCATATTTAAAAGAATTACATACGCAATAAGTGAAATTTGATGAAGTTAACCCTAAATTCGAAGCAATATTGACGCCGCCGCTGAATCGGCGGCGATATTAATATTGTCGAATCGACGAATGTAAACTAAACAAACCGCCGCCGCCCGCCGCAGTGCTGGCTGGTGCCCCGCGGTGTTAGATACCGATTAGGGCCAAATCTATTCAATGCTATCATATGTAATAGAATAAGACACTCAAAAAGTGAAATTTTATTAAATTACCCCTAAAATCTAAGCGAAATTAAAGTCGCAGCTGCATCGGCGGCGATATTAATATTGTCGAATCGACGAATGTATTGGGAAATAGCGGTGCTTGACAGCAACAGGCTCAGCAATAACAAGAGAGGCTGGTGCCCGGCGGTGTCAGGTACCGATTAGGCCCAAATCTATTCGATGCGGCCATATTTAATAGAATAAGACACTCAAAAAGCGAAATTTGATTAAATGAAGCCTAAAATCGAAGCGAAATTAAAGCCGCAGCTACATCGGCGGCGATATTAATATTGTCGAATCGACGAATGTATTGGGAAATAGCAGTGCTCGCCGGCAACAGGCTCAGAGGAATTTTCCAAATCGATAAATAGCTGAAAGGTTAACTAACGCCGCCGCGCTTTGTACCCATACATGCCCCGTGACACATCTGGAACACCGGTGTCATGGTATACAACCCCTGCCTGATCGCAGCCCCTGTCGTGAAGACAGTTGACTAAGCATTTATTTTTGTAAAATAAATTAAAAAACTTTCAGTGGATCGATTAAAAATATCTTAATGCGCGATTGAAGAGGAAGATCTGAAGTATTTAATGTAACCTAAGAGCAATTTATGCTGAAAGTATTAAAAACAGAGATAATAGACTAAATAGTGAAAGTTGGGATATTCTGAGTGTCAGTGCAATCTTCATACAGAAAAAGTGAAATATCTATGAAACTATACACCACCTAGAAACAAACCCCCTGGAACATATATAGAAAACATATCCAACGAACAGATTATATTAAATTTATATGGTTAGGGTTGTGCATTTCTATTAATCTTTAATAGACACTGGCAGTGTGTAGTCGTTCTGCAGCCGAGCTGAGCTTGTTTACAACCTCTGCGCATGCGCAGAAGCCACGACAGGGGCTGCGATCAGGCAGGGGTTGTATACCATGACACCGGCGTTAGATAACTCGGGAACCGCCGTTAACACCGGAGGCGATAACAATTTGTCCATGCATACGGGCCCAGGTAGTGTGTCATGGGCGGGTGTTAGATCCGCACGGTGTAAACGCCATGCAACGTTTATCTGGAAGTGAGCAGGCGAGCCGTGGGGCCACCGTCGGCGTTAAAGCCTGATCAGTAGATGAGTAGTCCCTGTCTCAACCACCCAATTACTGGTGTGTGGGTGTTAGGATAGTATAGAATTCCGGGTTATTATACTCGCATAATTCTTATACAGCATATATAGACCTTCATTAACCTGTGTTCACGCATACGTCGTTAAATCAATTTAGTTAAGCCAGACTAATTAAATCGATTTAACGTGCATTCACACGTGCAACTAATCCACCTCACGGTCCGGTTTACATGAAGCGAACTTGTTGATTTAAGACGGACTACTTAATTTGAATTAGTTAAGCTGGTTTAACGTGTATGTGTGAAATAGGCGGTCTCAGGTTGGCGGTGTGTTGCGGAAATAAACGTCAATAGCTGCAAAAAGGCCGAGTGTGTGTCCTCATATGATTTGATCTCTGGTCCACTATCAGGGGCTAAATGTATGAGCAACAGGTTATCTGCGCTGGTGTCAAGGGCGGCCGACGGGGTAGCTATCGTCGGTGATGGTATATGGGTCATGTGAAATGTATGCGTGCCAAGCGCGCACTTGTTAGCTACCCTGTGCGTTATTTATAGATTTGGGGAGTCCCCCTGGGAATGTACCCGGCCATCGTAGTAGGAGTCGGGAGGGACCACCCCCTTCCTCCCCCCCCCCCCACCCCTCAGTGTGTGACTCTGTGTGTGTGTCTGTGTGTGTGTCTGTGTCTGTGTGTGTGTCTGTGTGTGTGTGTCTGTGTGTGTGTTTCTGTGTGTGCGTGTCTCTGTGTCTGTCACTCTGTGTCTCTGTGTTTCAGTGTGTCTGTGTGTGTGTCTCTGTTTCAGTGTGTCCGTGTGTCTCTGTGTGTCTCTGTGTCTGTGTGTGTGTCTGTGTGTGTCTCTGTGTGTATGTGTGTGTCTGTGTGTGTGTTTATGTGTCTGTGTGTGTCTCTGACACAGACACACACACAGCAACAGAGACACAAAGACACACACACAGACACACATACAGATACAGAGACGCACACAGAGACACACGCAGAGACACAGAGACACACACATAGACAGAGAGACACACCCACAGACAGAGAGACACAGACAGAGACACACACAGAGACACACACACAGAGACACAGAGACACATAAAGAGACACACACAGAGACACACACAGAAACACATGCAGAGACACACAGACACAGAGACACACAGACAAAGAGACACACACAGACACACAAAGAGACATACACACAGACACACACACACACATAGACACAGAGACACACACATAGACAGAGAGACACACACACAGACACAGAGACACACACACAGAGACACACACACACAGATATATACACACACACAAACACACACAGACAAAGAGACAAACACACAGACACAGAGACACACATCCATCTTCAGTCCACGCGTAACACCGACGATAAACCACCTAAAGGTTGGGGTTAGCGCAGGCAGCGTTAACCCTCGAGGGGTTTGCCTAACCCGTGCACACACATTGTGAGTTTCGGCCGCTAACCGGGGAATTCCGCTCGGGTTATGACCGCTAACCCGCCCTCATACATTTGGCCCCAGAATTGTCTAGTTTACCCAGCAGTCTTTAGATGCTTATGATCGAGTACGGTTCTCAATGTGAAATGGATTGGTGTCCTCGATGTTAAATGGATGTAAGCCTTCGGTGTGCAGTGGATTGAATTTGTAGTCTTTGTTGTGAAATGGATTTGGATTGAAGTCTTCAGTTTGAAATGGATCGTAGTTTTCGGTGTGAAATTGATTCAAATGGAATCCAGGGCTGGATCAACCAGACACAACTCCGGTTGCCTCTTATTGATGTGCCCAGTTGATCTTAAATCCTGCTGAAACCTCATTTCTAGGTTAATAAATAGCTATTTGCCAATTGAGTCATGTTAGAAATGGCATCCCATGGGTTGAAGGTGCCGCATCCCAAAGCGTGACTTAGCAACACGATTAAAGTTTATAAATTTGCATGTTTTCACTTCAAAAATTTCATAGCTTAGACATTTAAAATAGTTACATTAAACTAAAGTAAGGTAGATTATAAAAATCAACTAAATATATTTACATAAAATATATCAAATAAAAGACCATCAACGTATGCAACTTTAGCTTATCTGTTCAGTGGCAGCGTCACGTTCAGTGTCACGAGTAGTACTTAATTATCTAATTTCCCGAATTATCATTACGAATATATTGGGGTCAATTTGTCTGAAGTACTGTGTGGAAAGGATACAATGCGAGGGTGGCCCTTGACACTTGGATGCTATTTGTTCCATGTACAGCACGTGGGTCCAGAAATAGTCGTTTTTGTTTGGAATCAATATTCCCCAACTGGTTCAACAGGTTCGCTCATTACACGCATTGGACACATTTCACATTCAAACTGCCGACCTGATTCATGCACGCACACACGCACGTACCCACGCACACAGCAGTTCCTCAGCTAGATAAAGTATTCACCCGGTACTGGCAGTCGCAGTACACGGGTGAATACCAACCCTATATAAAGTCGGTCGAAAAAGCGGGTTAATGAATTGAGAGCCTAATTTCACAATCTAAGAAGCAACAATTATTCTTTACATATGTCTTATTGATAGCCCGCTACCTTTGAGTTGAAAAATATAATATAATATCTAGTTTAATAAGATTTAAAAGTGAAATCAACTACCATACTAAACCTATTTTCGCCCGTATTTACATTACGTTGTCCTTCACCCGGGTACTACAAGTACCGGGTGAATCTTTTATCTATTCTTCACCATATAATATCCATCATTACTCAACCATAGCTCACCTGTTGTGTCAGGGTGAGACATGTACACGGGACGACTTCATAACTTTCCCTACTTCACAACCTCCTGTGGAACCAGGCTAATTTAACAATTATATTAGAAAAATAATTAATTAAGTAACCCACAAGATTGAACTATTATTATGTTGTATGAATGAAAATGTGTTGTCACCGTGACGTATACACCAGGGGGGATGTAATGCCTATCTCGGACAGTAGTGACCTGGGTTCGTCTACCAGGGGCCAAATGTATGAAGCAGTGGTTAGCGTCGATCTCTGGGTTAGCGGCGAAAAGTCGGTATGTATGGAGCAGTGTTACGGAAACACTGCGAGCTTAAGGTCGGCTATGCTAACCCCAAGCCATATCAAGTTTACCATCGGTGTTAGGGACCGATTAGGCCCAAATCTATTCAAAGCTGTCATATTTAAGAGAGTTACATACTCAAAACATGAAATTTGATTAAATTAACCCTAAAATCGAACCGATATTAATGCCGCCGCTACATCGGCAGCGATATTCATATTGTCGAATCGACGAATGTAAGCAGAACAAGTCGCCGCCGCCGCATCGGCGGCTATATATTAGGCCCAAATCTAGTCAATGCTATCATATTTAAAAGAATTACATACTCAAACTGTGAAATTTGATCAAATTAACCACAAAATCAAAGCGATATTAACGCTGCCACCAAATTTTGGTCAAATTAAACCAATAATCGAACCGATATTAACGCCGCCGCCGGAAAGGTGGCGACATTGTGAAATAGCGGTGCTCGCCGGCAACAGGCTCAGCAATAACAAGGGTCGCTGGTGCCCGGTAGTCTTAGGTACCGATGAGGCCCAAATCTATTCAATGCGATAATATTTAACAGAATTACATACTCAAATCGTGAAATTTCATGAAATGAACCCTAAAATGGACCCGATATTAACGCCGCCGCCACCCCCACGCATTGGTGGCAATATTGTGAAATAGCGGTGCTCACCGGCAACAGGCTCAGAGGGATTTCCCAAATCTATAAATAACTCATTGGTTAGCTAACCCCACCGTGGGTGGCCACATACATTTCCCGTGACACATATCCCAACACCGACGTTAGCTAACCCGCCGGCCGCCGTTAACACCGGAGCCGATAACAAGTTGTTCATACATTTGGCCCCAGTAGTGCGGCAATGTATCGGTGGCCTGGCCACCTTGTGGCATTAACCGGTTAGGTCCACACAGCTGTGTGTGACATTGTACGGACGTCTTTAGGTAGGCAGGGGATAGGTACAACAATAAAGCTAGGTACAGTAAATGGTAGAGCAAATAAAGTAGACAGTGGCGCATGCAAAATCTAGTTTAAAAGTATACGCAGTTTTATATACTATTTTTTTTAATACTGCAATTTGAGCTTTTCTTTTTAGGTTCTTTAAAGTTTCGTAAGTCTCATGGTTTGAGTTTGTCATTTATATATTTATATGTATACACACATACACATACACATAGGACATTTAATATAATATACTACTACCTGTTATTATTCTTTCACAAGTCTGTTGGAGTGGAGTATGTGACGTTGATGAGAGGAGACGACTTATTATCTGTGGATTCTGTAGTGGACTGGTTAGCTGCACCGGATGAATGGGAAGTGGTGCAAACCATGTAGCACTACCCTTCGCTACCTCACTAACTTAGTAACTAGTCACTAGGCAAACTAGAGGCACGAGGTGACCGCATCAGAAGTATCCGACTTGTTAACTAGTGTGACAATGGCCTCCCAAATGACGGCACCGGACAATCTGATGAACACTACTACTGCATTGTCAATAGCTTCTCATCCGTTATTCTGTATTTTGAATTCAAACAATCCTGAATCCATCTTTGTTAAGGCCCTGTCAAACTATGACGTTTTTTCCGGCGTGCCGCCAACGCGCAAAATATTATCAACGCGTCGAGAAAGTCAAACTTTTCGGCATTTCGGGGGGGGGGGGGGAAGTTGGACGGGCCGCAGCGTGTTGGTAGCGTGATAATAGCGTGTTATTAGCGTGCCGTCAACGGGTATCGGCGGGGTTCAACATGCGGCGGAACAAAGTGTCAACATCCCACCAGTGGGTTCCCAGCGTGTTATCGGCGCGTTGTCGGTGCGCCGACGGCATTGGGGTAGCGCGTCATTAAAGGTTCGCAGAACGCCGGGTAACGTTAGGCGCGTGGCAGACGCACCAGCAACACGTCAAGACGCGCCAGCAACACGTCAAGACACGCCAGCAACACGTCCAACGCAGTTTGGCGAAAAATCCCCAGCGTTGATGGACGTTGCTCAACGTGGTTCGCGCGGGCCGGCAACGCGCTGGTAACGTGGGTCCACGTCCTGCCAACACGCCGGTTACGCGCGATCCAACACGTTGGCCTGCGTCGGCGCACGTCGAAAGTTTTGTGCAAGCACAAAACCTCGACGCGGCCTGACGCGCGCCAACGTGTCGGTCCAAACGTTGCTCGCACTCAATGTGTACTGACGCGCCGCTAACGCGTTCGTAACGCCCCGTTAACGGGTCCCAACGTTTTGCCCAAGAAGGCAACACGTTGGCACGCGTCGAAGCGTGTTCGTGAGAAACGTCATAGTGTGACAGGGCCTTTATGTATACGTATGTGTCGCATCTTACAGCTACAGTAAAATGATCTTTAAAAGATGGAATGTATAAACTTTGCCTATGTTAATCAATGCCTTCCATGTTGGCGGTAGATTCAGAGCCGATTACCAGCGGGTTGGACATGATTCTCCTTTCATAATACATGTAATGCTAATTCCCTTAGTGTATGACGGGTGCGCAACACTAAATATCACTGGCACCATGGGTCAGTGACTCCCAAGGGCAGGTGATACTATGTGCAACTTGGGTGTATTAGCTATTGACAGGTGGCTGAAGCTAACCCTGTCCTTCGCGCTCCAATTTATGAATGGACTCGCGACTAAGAGTAAGAGTTGATGAGAAAAGCATTGTGATGGCGTACTGAACGCACCGTTTATGAACAGTAGTTGGGCTCCTCTTTATAAACACAGCTACAGAGCCTCTAGGGCATGCGACAGCAAGTTAAGGGCCACTGGTGTGTTTGTGTCCATTATAGTCAGACCGCTGGTCTGGTGCACTCTTCAACAGCGCTTATATAGAAAAGGAGGTAACGTGTATCGCATGTAGTTGACTTATATTTTCTAAACTGAATAGGCTTATTAAAGAGGTCATGTTCTTCTGAAGTCTAGTTCTGCAGAGGGGCGCCGCCCCGACGTCTGCATGTGTCGGATATCGGTGCTGACGTCCATTAGATGTTACACAATTATCTTAATTTTTACATTTCTTTGTTGTTGTTTTACGTCCTAGCAACATCTAAGGTCATATCATGACGGGTAAATTTTACATCAGAAGCCTGATGTCGGTTAGATAGTTTATACAATGATCGGGAATTTTACATCGGAAGTTTAACTCGATATCTGTTTCATTTTACATCGGAAGCCTAACACTAACAGTTAAATGTTGCAAAATGACCAAAGATTTTACATTGTATTTCTAACGTTGTAAAGATATGACCAGGTTTCTGATGTTGGGGTAATGTTAGAGTTAGATTAGGTACCGGCAGCAAAATTTAAAAATGTGAGTGCAATATTTGTATTACTTCCTGTAAATGGTGAAGAATTAACATATTCATAACAGTGTAATATCTTTTTTTCCATAGCTCTATTTGCAGAGAATCAAAAGATATTTGATTCCTAAAATGTGGAAAAGTGTAATTGTTTGCATGTAAACAGCATCTGTAAGTGAATAATTTTCAATCTTCGAAAGCTCATTGCAGCTAAACAATCTTTGTAATCTTCCCCATATTTGGGTGAGTATTACAATAACCATTCACTGAGACTAATAGATATTATTTATAACGATATTATATCCAAAATTATGGAAAATATTGAATTTCGATTGAACATATAAAGACAAAATTGTCGGAAAAACAAATATAGCAATTTGATCAATCTTTAAATGTTTATTATAGCTTAACTAATTACTATATCTTCATATAAATTGACTGCACATCATCTGGAGGTAATACACATTACCGTATTATACAGAAGTGCATTTAGATTGCACATACAAAAGAAAAAAGTACAAAATAAAAAATATAAATGTGTTCATCAAGCTTTGAACACTCACCGTGGCTCATCCAATAGTTGGCTATTCTTCAAATGTTGCACACATAGCATATGGAACTAATACATATTACATATAAGTATAACAATAATTTACCTAAAAATATCAAAAGCTGCATTTTGATTGCAAATACAAATTAAAAGTGTCTGAAACCAAAAATATTGTTCATGAAGGAACATGTTCACTTATGTACTACATATGCACAACATAGTCATAGATGGTATGTCTGGCCACCGATGGCTTAATGGTGCTTTACAAGTGTTGTGGCATGTATGCAAGCCCGCCCCGCCCCAACCATCCACCCTGTACCACACGTAAATAGCACATGACACTCGTCCACAGTGCTTATCAACCTATGTACATGGTGCACCCGTCTGGCCGCCATTGCCTCATGCATATTGCCCCCCCACCCCCACCCCCACCCCCACCCTACGTGTTTAAGTTCGGCACCTACGGGTGTACTAATTACCATAATTGCTTTGATATCGGTTTTATTGACGTGAAATAAAGCCACTCACGTGACGGTTGATGTTCACTAAACTCTAATTGGATTGATAGGTACCTGCTCCCTCCACGATACGGTACACGCATGATGCAAGGCAGCCACAAGCGTGTTGGTGATTAACTGTGGTCAGAACTGTCACTGCCAACTCGAGTTATGTTTAGAACACACAACACCAATTCTACTAAAGCATGTTTCTATTTATTCTGACACCTGCTATTTGATGGTTGTGTTAACTAACGAGCAGTGCACACGTGACTACTCACGGGCGGCTCTTGTCCATCCTGATTAACTACGACATCAACTCCTGGGCGATTCTATTTACAGCAGGAATGGTGGTACGTGAAAGGTGCTTCCGGGACTACCAAGTTACGCGCACTCTTATCTTGTCTTTGTACAAGCAGACAGAAGGCCAGTCTGCGTAGTTGATGTGGGATCGCTGCACTGAGCGCCTCCTCTGGGGTTTCCAAGGGAGTAGCTGATATAGTGCAGCCCCTCCCCAACCGCCCCCGGCACACCAGCATCGCCAGCACCGCTTGTGTTTACTTGCGGGGAGAGTGCGCACCACCCGCCCCCTCCCTGTGTGCCAGACACACAACACTACAGTAACACTCCATCCTCACCCGGTCACCTGCCGCCTCCCCACCGGCATTATGATGGTAATCAGGCCACGAGGGCCAGCCGCTACAGGATGTCGCATCAGTCGAGCTCTCGTCACTTTTGGATTAGCTATCACGAGAGCTGGACGTCAAAGCGCCGCCCAGAGAGACGCAGCGAGGAGGGCGCTCGGCGCACCCATGACGGCGACTGGGTCAGGCGCGGCAAGCGGCCGGAGGAGGTAAGTAGGTGGCCGGCCGGCCTTCGGACCTGGTTATACGAGTGTGTGACACTCGCTAACCAGAAGACTTTATGTGGTAAAGTAGTGTACAAGTCGGCGCACTTTACACCTTAGCGCTTGCACTAGCCGCCTACGGGCTGGCAGGATCCCTGGTGGGCGAACCAGTAGAAGCCAAGGCAAGCTCAGGAAGCTACCTTCTGTGTGCCACGGACACATGGCTTAAACCCACCCACCCACCCCCTAGCTCAGGCGTCCCGGGACGCGAGCACTCGGGGTGGTTGGGGTGGGGAGGGGCGTGGCCTCCTCCCTCACCCGCGCTACCACCCTTGCTCCCATGAACTCTTGACCCGCCCGGTACGCTGACTGCGTCGGTTCAGCCGGTGGGTCACGGGGGGGGGGGGGGGGGGGGGCGGAGACACCACAGCTGGTGGGGTCACTGCGGACAGGCCGAGGTGCCTATGAACGATAACCGCGTGAACGATAATTATGGCCAAGCGCTCAACCTAATTAATAAACCCGACCCGACCTTGGTAAGGCAGGGGAGTTATGTAACTAAGACGGACGGCCAATACCGGTGAAGGGTCAGTCACACCTTTGACACCGAAGATGGCACACTACATGTCCCGATCACCGTCACCGGTCCTCCAACTGGAGCCGACGGCCGAGGAGGAAGACAATAGGGCAGCCAGCATGCTCACAGAATTTCTGGAGGTCGCCGAGAGGCAGAAAGGCAGCCCCAGGCTACTTCCCACTGCCACATGAGTCGGACAGAGGGTCAGAGGCCGAGATGGAGGACAGGTAGTCGGGAGCAGACACCCCGACACAGGACGAGCGAGGAAAGGGCGGCTCTGACGGAGAAAAGGGCACCGTCGCCCGGGGCAGTGGTGACCTCGGAGGAGCGAGGCAGGAGGCTGGTGCTCGCCTCCACCTCCCCCACTTACACGCCGCCTCCCCTGGGGGGCTTGCACAAGGGACTGAGAATGGTGGTAGCTGATCTTACACACACGTTCAGCCCGCCGCCGGACCCTGCATGCGGGGACCAGTGGAGGGGACCGGACTACGTGCCCTCACCAGTGGCCGAACTGGAGAGGCTGGAGGTCAGAAGGGCGGAGTTACAGGCAGAACTGAGGGACAGAAGGGCAGGTTACTCGATCAACTGGTCCCAGTGACCCGCGTCGCTGGGATGGGAGCTCCAGCGTCCCTCACCACCAACAGTATTGGCGGTAGCACCACCACCAGGCACGGGGCATGTAAGGAGGCCCCGCCCCTCCGCTTTCAGCCCACATAAGCAAAGGGGGGGGGACCCGCGGAGGGCCCACCACCGTACACAGTGTCAGGGCCACTGACACCAGGCAACCACGTGAAGGTGGGAGGGGAGGACCCCCTGGGCCTAGCCGACTCTAGGCGAGTGACTGTAACGAGGCCGATGACCCCGGGCCCGAACCCAGCGCCGGCCGCAGCGTGCAGGGCGTAGCTTGCGGCAGCCTCCTACCTAGAACAATTCATCCCGGTGGAAAAGGTACCACTGGATGCGGAAGGCCCTAAACTAGCAGGGAACACAGCAAAACTGGTGAACACACTGTGGGCCTTGCCCATGACCAGGACCGAGACCGCAGAGCTTTACGCCACATTGCCCAGACCGGCGAACGCGGAAGGGCTCCACAAAACACGACTGAACCCAGAGATCGAGGCCACGCTGCCCACCAGGGTCAAGGACAATAACGCAGCACTGGTCTCAGCGCAATGGGGCATGCAGTTCGCGGCCAGGCCACTGGCGCGGGCGCTGGACGCGATCGAGACTGGGAAGCCACTGGAAACAAAAGAACTGGTGGCCTCCCTGGTCACAACGATGAAGATACTGGCCAGGACGAGCAACTCACTCCTGACCATGAGAAGGGACAATGTACGTCCCACACTGCAAAACCAATTGAAGCCACTGGCCAAGAAAGATCGAGGACAGGGGTTCAAATACCTACTCGGGGAGGATCTAACAGGCCAAGTCACAATGCTGGAGGCCAGCAGGAAGACGGCCAACACGATCATGAGGACGCAGGGTGCCAGAAACATGGCACCCAGGAATTACGGGAAGTCGGGAAACTAGAGAGGCGGCATGGGGAGGAGCCGCCAACAACAAAACACCCTACGGCACCGCCACGAGGAGGCGAGAGCCTACCACCGTCCAAGCGGAGGAAGCCAAACACGCCCACACCGAGGGGCGCGGGGGCGGTCGTCCAGCAGCCACCGGGGGCGAGGCGGACAAAATAAATGGGAGTACCACTCCTGTACCCTACAGAGCAGGGGGGGTGACCGGTAAAGCACCAGAGTGGGAAGCCGTGACCAGCAACCAATGGGTCAAACAAATGGTCAGAGGGGTGATGCTTGAGCTAATGGGGGTACCTTTCCAGGCACACGAGCCGGTGTCTAGAGACAAAGAGACAGGTAGAACGCTGGGCAATAAGGTGGTAGATATGCTACAACAAGGGGTTGTGGAGAAGGCAGAAGAAGCAACGAGAATGTTTGTATCACACCTGTTCCTTAGGCCTAAGAAATATGGGGATTTCAGACCTATACTAAACCTTTCAAAATTGAACGAATTCATAACCTACCGACACTTCAAAATGGAGCAGCTCGGCACGGTAATGCAGCTAGTACATAGGGGGGCGTGGCTAGCAAGCATAGACATTTCACAAGCATACCACAGCCTAGAGATAAGGGAAGGTGACCGAGATCTGCTACAATTCATATACGGGGAGACCAGGTACAGGTTCAGAGTATTGCCAAACGGCCTTAGCTCGGGACCTCGGATCTTCACAAAAATAATGAAAGCGGTGATGAGTTACCTGAGAGAGGTGAACAACCTTCTGCTGTGTTTCTATATTGATGACACCATCATCATCGGTAAAATGCAGGAGGAGGTGAGGTATGCGGTGGGTGTCACTAGAACTACTGACCAGGCTAGGGTTCACAATAAACAAAGAGAAGTCAGTATTAACACCGACCAGAGAGATACAGTTTCTCGGCTTCAAAATCATTACGCCACTCGTAGGGGTAAATATCCCAAGCAAGAAATGTGAGGAACTAAGAGAGTGTATTAGGGGTACACTACATAATCCTAAGCTAACAGTAAGGGACCTAGCCATGGTAGTGGGGAGACTGGTAGCCACAGACCCGGGCAATAAATGGGCTAGGATACGATCAAAAACAATCATACGATCGCTTAACGGGTCCCTAAAGGAGTACAAAGGGAACTTCGGGGCACACTGTATCCTAACAAGAAGGGTAAAAGATTGCCTGATATTCTGGATGGGAAACCTGGACAAGACACACAGAGACTATGTTCAGAGGTCTGTGGACGTGTGCGTGTACACATACGCCTCATCACACGGGTGGGGTTACAATGACCAAACCTACAACGCGCACTATGGTGAGCAGTGGGACGAAACGGTGAGTGAGGCAGTCCACATAAACGTACTGGAACTAAGGGCGGTTAGGCGTATGCTAGAACACCAGGGTGAGAAGCTGAGAGGGCTCCACGTAAGGGTATTCGCAGACAACACTACCACGGTAGTGTGCATAGGAAAAGGAGGGTCGGCGAGGTCAAAGCCATGCCAGATGGAAACAGAAGCCATATGGGAGATTACAGAGAACCGCGATATACTACTTACAGTGAGGTTCTGCCCAGGCGTTGAGAACGTAGAGGCAGACTGGGCATCCAGGCAGTTCACTAATGCGGGCGAGTGGGCACTAGAGAGCAAGATAGTGTGGGGGATCTTCGAAAAGATGGGCACACCCGATACTGACATGTTCGCCTCCAGAAATAATACGCAATTGGTTTGGTTCATATCAAGAGAGTTCGATAACATGGCGGCAGGCACTGACGCATTGTCACTCAATTGGTGCAAGACTAACGGTCTTTTCTTTCCACCATTCAGCTGCCTGTCAAGAGTTCTGAGGAAGATGAAGGACGAACAGCCGAAAGGGGTGCTGATCGCCCCGGATTGGCCCACACAGCCCTGGTACCCACTACTACAAGAGCTAGCAGGCTACCCGGAACACTACGGATCCCGGTGACGACCGGAACACTACACTTGCAGGGAGATACACAGGCGATCTTCCCTCTGGCGGACAAGATGAGTCTGATAGCGGTCAGACTCTAAACGACATGTTCATGACTATGGGAATGAGCAGAGCCACGGCCGACATACTGACAGCATCGTGGGCAGAGAGTACCAGGAAGCAGTACACGCTGATGCTAAGGAGGTGGGCCGCCCATTGTGAGACGACCGGGACGAGTGCGAAGACCCCTACTCTGAATGAGGGCATAGCGTACCTGGAAAAGCTCTTCACGGAGGGGGCAGCCAGGGCGACTATCAATATAGTACGCTCTTTATTATCAGCATTCGTAACGATCGGAGGTAAACCGTTTGGAGAGCACCCACTGGTGGGGAGGTTGCTGAAAGGCATAGGAAACCTCAAACCAGGGATCCCAAAATACGAGGCGGTTTGGGATCCAGCCCAACTACTCTCCCACCTCAGGGAATGGGGGCCCACACAGGGGCTGGATACGGAGAAGCTAAACAAGCGAACAGCATGCCTGTTCCTACTGGCAACGGGCCAGAGACTACAAGCGCTAGGGCAAATGAAGTGTGGGGATATTCAATGGGCAGAGAACAGCTGCACGCTGCGGTATTCCACGAAGCTCAAATCCAATGACCCGGTGAAAAACCCACTGATACTGACATTCCAGGAGTACGAAATAGATGAACTGTGCGTGTACGGACACTTGAAAGAATACCTGGGAAGGGCAGAACTAAAAGGGGCGGACCCCGCCGTGTTCGCAACCATGAGAAGCCCACACGTGGCGGCTTCACAGGAGACCCTCTCCAGGTACGTGCGAATGACAATGGCAGAAGCGGGTATCGATATGCAACACTTCACACCGTACTCCTGCAGGCATGCGTCGACCAGCACCGCACTCAGGAAACAGGTCCCTATCGCAACCATCCTCACAGCTGCAGGATGGGCAAGCGAGGGAACGTTCAGGCGATTCTACAATAGGCCGATACGGGCAATCGAGCCCACGAACCTGATCACGAACATTTGGGCCCAGGGCCACACCGATTAGAACACTGTAGCGAGCACGGCATGCATATAGTAAATGTAACGCTGTATCCAAGAACGCACCGGGTTGGGTGCCTAGCATGTAACTGGGCTAGAGAGCCACTTACCAAAAAAGAAATAAAAGCCTTAAGCAACAAAGAGGAGTTGGTTGTTGTACTAAGCCTAATCGAAACATGAGTAAAGAACCAATAGAGGAGCACAATCACAATACAAAGTAGTGGCTGGCCCTCGTGGCCTGATTACCATCATAATATAATATGCTGCTATTAACATGCAGCAGAATAGGGATTATTATAGTAAGAAAGAGGCCACGAGGGGCCAGCGGCCCACCCTATCACTCACTTACACCGCCCTAAAACAACCATGCACCCCTATTGCAGAGACGACACAAAATTACAAGAGCTCGACTGATGCGACATCCTGTAGCCGATGGCCCCTCGTGGCCTCTTTCTTACCATAATAATCCCTATTCTGCTGCATGTTAATAGCAGAATATTATAGTATTGCTCCGTGCCCCCCACACACTGCCCGACCAAGCGATGGGCGCCGCCTTATACACGCATATATCCCCAGTCAAACCAACGACTCACAATGTATACCTCTCGCTACCTACGCTACCTAGTCTGGCACGCCATTATGAAAAGGATAGGTTTACTCAATATCGGGATATCAGGTCATAGTGCCCTGTTTCCCGATAGGGCAGCACTATAAAATCGCCACGAGTCTGTACCTATCCTGATATGACCGTAGATGTTGTTTAGACGTAAAACACAGGCACACACATAAACACGTACACATAATCACACACACACACACGCACACGCACGCGCACACGCACACGCACACGCACACGCACACATAATTGCATGACCATTTGTGCCGGAGTTTTTTTCTGATAGCATTTGGAAATGAACTAATACCATAGGTCTAAGCATAATTCCCATCGTAGTAAAGTCGCTCATGTTGGATGCAAGGTGGGAAGCCAATTTGTGCGGCGGGAGTGTGGCGTGTTTTTAGTGCGGTGTGCTATCTCTATGTTCTGCGACCTTTACACCGTGCGACAGATTCGTCGTGTGGTGTGCTTTTGCCTTTAGAAATTAGAGTGGGTTATATCTGTCGGACTCCTCCAGTCCTGCTAGCGACTCCTCCAGCCCCGAGCACGGAGGCTGCACGCCGCCTTCCGTGGATGGGACCAGCACCAGTAGCAGTAGCAGTAGCGAACAGCCCGACCAAGCGATGGGCGCAGTAGCAGTAGCAGTAGCAGTAGCATGTGATTTTCGACCAAAACGTCAGCGTACGTCGTCATACGTTAAGTATACGTTGGGCATACGGCGGGTACGTTCCAGATATGTCGCTATACGTCGGCGTGCGTCGAGGCGCCGAAAAAATGTTGTGCATGCTCAAAATTTCCAACGTGTGTTGACGTGTGGATTGTACGTTCCAGATACGCTATGTGTACGTTAGGGGTACGTCAGCGTATGTTAGGGATTCGTTGGGATACGTTGCTACACGTTAGCTATACATACAACCGGCACGTCTGCGTGTCGCTGACGTATATAACATACTCACAACGTTCCATTAATGTATGTGAGCATACCCCTAGCATATGCGAGCGTGCCCCTAGCATATCATGAGCGTACCACCAGTGTGTTGTTGCTGTTACGAGATGTTTATATGTCTATTTGTATAAATAAACTATATCCATGTTAGATATCAAAACACAATTACATGTCTGTTATATTTTTTATACACCTCCAGGTATATTAGGTGTTGATCTTAATTTGCTATATTATCAAAATCAGACACGTTTATTAGGTTTTGAATGTAATTTGTTATAACCTATTTAACTCGGACACAAATCTAGTTTAAAACTTGTAATTTATTTCCTCTCTTTTTTAGAAGAATTAAACGCTTGGCAGCATAACCTAGTTTAAAATACTAATTCATGTACATACTAATAACACAGCACAGAGAGGGAGAGAGAAGAACACTACTACCACTACTACCACCACCACCACCACCACCACCACCACCACCACCACACCATCACACCATACCACACCACCGCACCGCCACCATCTGATCCCTCCTCCCTCAGCCACGCCCGGCACCACGCTCACACAGCTAGATCATATCAGCAACACTGGCTCTTGTGCCAGCGTTTCAAGCTGACTTCCCCAGAGCGGTGTTACTCACACCGCCCCGCCGCCCCCCCCCCCCCCCCCCCCGCCCGACAGAGCGCGGCGTGGCGGCGCTCCACGCGGCAGGGTGACCCGGGACACAGTGCGCGCGGTCAGAGAGCGCTGGGCTGTCACAATCGGCGTGTCGTCCGCACGGAGCGTATACGGGCAGGGCGTGCCGACCCTCCATACAGAGTACTACGGCTACTCACGCGGATATGTGTGCCTTCCTACCGTGTAAACAGTCAGCTAGAGCCCCGTACAGCTGGCACTCGGCAAAACCCGCGCCGTGAGGCGACTGCAGACTGCAGCTTTCTGTTGTTAACCTGGTGTGGTCCCGGATTTACCGTTGTTGATGATACCGATGTGATACCGTTGGTGCCGAGTGTTATGGTGTGACGGTCTGTGTTGACCGACGTACACTTGTACTTACCGAATTGCTTCCCTTCCTCCAGGCGAGGCTCAACCCGCGTACCCGCAGCCAGAGCCCAAGCCAGTCGTCGCCGGCTGGTACACAGAAGAGCGCTCCCACCCGGGCCAAAGGTCGCCACAAGGCCGCCGCCCAGTGTACGTCGCCCTCTGCGGCGTCGGCGCCCGCCAACCACGGGCCGCCGTCCGCCACGCCCGCCGCCCCGACGGCACAGCCGACCACAGCCAACCCGCCCGACACCGCGCCCGCCAAGGACGAGAAAGGTACGTGAGCGCTGTCAGTGTCACTGTGTTGTTGTTGTGGTTGTCGTGGTGGTGTGTGTGGGGGGGGGTGGGGTGACTAAAGCCGTGGTCACACGGGCAAAAAATAAAGCGATTTAGACAAGGCGAATACTAGGAGTCGAATTAGCGGCCCGTTCACACGGGCAGTACTTGGGCCGGAAATTGATATGTGCGCATGAGCAAGTCCAGTCTGACCAGCGCCAGTTTTCGGTTAGGCGATGTCACCACGAGAGAGTGGGTTCGACCTAGATATGTATTAACTGAATCGTATTGTTTTGGAACAGTCAAAACTTCTGCTGGGCAGTGAAACCCTAAAAATAAATGATGAAAAAAATATCTTTGCACAGCTAGCGGTTTCATAGACTAAATTCTATAATATGCGCTTTTGATCGACCGGATAGTCAACAAACTAAGGTCTCGACTGCGCATGCGTGTGACGTCCTTAATCCGCCTCAGAGCGTCCACACGGGAAAAATAAATTGACTCGGAGAGATCTACTCGCGTAATGCATCTCCACAAGTGTTTTCCAGTATCAGGATCACAGGAATCGATTCAGCCCTAATTCGACTCAGACGCCCGTTCACACGCGAAATGTAACCCAAACTATACAAGTCGATTTCTACGAATCGATTTACATCGCTCGTGTGACCACGGCTTAAGTGCTGCTGGTGTCAGGCGGTCAGAGGGGTTTGGCCGGGTGGTGAGTGTACTGTATAGACTACATCACGGTTCCGACTGCGCATGCACTGAAAACGGCTTTGGGAGCAAAGCAAAGGCGTACGCCCATTGAGTTTGCCAATACATGTAGGGCAAAACTGGCATTTTATTCAAAATAACTAGAAATACATAACAATTTGGCCTAAACATGGATGGAAGGATGCAATATAATATAATGAATATGTTTAAGACACAACTCTCCATAAACCATAGAATATAAATAAAAACATGAATAAAATAAATCAAACTGACTCTGACTATGGCTTCCAACACTAGTCTGAGTGCCTAGATTTGTCTAAATCTAAATGCATATGGCATAAGATGTGCTGGTTATATTGATGTAAATGTAATGCTGGATAAAATATTAATATCTTAATTTATTATATATATTTTTTTTAGGTGGTATTCTATGTTTCAAACAAGAGCTGAGATGAGCTGAAACTAGCACATTTCATAGCTGCACCCAGTGTATTAGCATGTGCCATGTGCTTCTCGCGGCTTTGTTTTGCTCTGATGCATCCCACAATGCACCGCGCCGCTGGAACTGTGATGTAGTCTATTGGTGCCACTGTTTGGAGAGCCACGAGCTGGGGCGTGCACTGTTCAGTGTCGCAGTTTGCAGACACTCTCAGCAAGCCATAAATGATCGCAGGTGTAATGTGTACCGTTTGCTGCCAAGCAGCTTATTATGGTCTCAGACTCGGTAAATATACTAATAGTAATACTACATAGAGTTATAGGTTGTAGTTTTACAAATGCAACCAGGTATCTCTGGCTATGGCCTATGTAGAAGTTCTCCAGGTATTCTTGCTGAAATGTTATTGTTACGTCTCAAGAGGAAGCCAATGGGGGACATCCGGGGTAGTTCATTTGTTGACACTAGATGGCGCATCGGTACCAGTGGTCCTAAACGGCCATTGACAATGCACTGAGTTCGCCGGTACGCAGTGAGTGCAAAACGTTTATTTTATTCAAAATTAATAGAAATACAGAACCCTAACCTTAGAAATTTAATATAATGTATTCGTTGTATGTTTTCTATATGTATACCAAGCGGTTTGTCTCTAGGTCTTGTGGTTTTAGAGATATTTGACTTCTTCTGTATGAAGATTGCTCACGGCCATTGACAATGCACTGAGTTCGGCGGTACGCCCAGTGCAAAACGTTTATTTTATTCAAAATTAATAGAAATACAGAACCCTAACCTTAGAAATTTAATATAATGTATTCGTTGTATGTTTTCTATATGTATACCAAGTGGTTTGTGTCTAGGTCATGTGGTTTTAGAGATATTTGACTTCTTCTGTATGAAGATTGCTCATAGCCATTGAGTTTGCAGTGTGACAGTGTGCCGAATAGGCCCACTGGTTCAGTGGCGATACAAACGGCAGGAATTTGAACTAAAAAGTCGGAGGTCCCCCATTCTTTACTTCAAATAGTATTAGCACAATGCTGTTACGTCTCAAGAGGAAGCCAATTCTTTACTTCAAATAGTATTAGCACAATGCTAAAAAAAACCTACATCAACCCAGCCGACTAGCTTCCTTCCAGTGGTGACTGTAAATACCCTTGGTTGTAATGGTTATTGTTCCTATTCCTAATATGGCAGTTCTGCTGGTCCCTCAATAAGGACTGACGGGTCCCAGCTACAGCTGACACTGTGGTCGTAATCGATTAAAGTTGCATGGTCCGATGGCATTTGAATTTGTTAGTAGTTATATTTGAGATAAATAGCTCAGGTTGAACCTTATATCCTAATACTCATTAGTCCCCAGTAACTTTGATGAAAAATAGCTAGTTTTGGAGCAATTTGAGCTGAAAGAAACCAAATTAATTTTGACAAGCTTGTCAAAAGTCCTGTGGCTATGACCCAGATGGTCATCTCCCGATTACCACGTGATGTGAGATGACCTACTAATCCTGGAACCTGTCAGGGCTGTAGGTAGGTATTTCTGTTTGGAGTTGGATTAGGGTTTTTAACCAAATATTATTTTTTAGAAAGATTAATTTGATCCGCCGCAAATACACAGGTTTCTGGGTTTAATCATCCTCACATACATTTAGACCGCCAAGGATATGTGTACTGCTCACATATCCTTGGCACAAATTAGAACTATTCTGAGTTTGTTTGTTTTCCTGGAGAGGTATACCGATTCCCATTGCTATCTAATGAATTTGCATGTCTCATGTACATATTATGCTCTTACTATTTACTGTTAGTGTTATGCCGAATGAGTTAGAGTGCCTGTCTCCCATGCTGGTAGATCGTGGGTTCGTAGGTTCGAACCCTGGTCGAGTCAAACCAATGACGTAAAAATTTATACTTATCGCTTCCTAGTAAGGCGCTCGGCATTAATAGGATAGGGCAGGGACTGGTTGGCTCGGTGTCAGGATAATGTGACTGAGTGGGATATCAGGTCATGGTGCTGGTGGCCTGGTTTTCCAGTGGGTTTCCCAGTGGGGCAGCACTATAAAGTTGCCATGAGTGCGCACTGTCACAAGTCGGTACCCGTCCTGATGTGACCTTAGATGTTGCTAGGACGTAAAACAACAACAAACTATTTACTGTTATGTCATCCGTGTCTCATCCTCCCTCATACCATACATAGTCCCGATGGTAGATGCAATTTTAATTGACAAATGTACAAATTTCAAAATTTAAATTACCCAAATTTATTAATTATATTCATAGAATTGACCAAACAGCATTGAATATCCAACATTGACCAAACAGCATTGAATATCCAACATGGACAATTTCCCCTTCTGCTCTATGCCCCTGCAGAGTATGCCTACTTGGTTGGGGGAGGCTAAACAGGTCAAGAGATTGGCCTAATTGGTTAATGGCCTCCCTGCATAATGGGTGTTTCAAAGTGATTGTCCAAAGGGGTGAGGTTATAAATTCACTGGTTATTCTCTATATTATGCCCCAAATCATTAGCTAATATACTAGTATCTAAGTTGGATATATAGGATCAAATGTAAGTAGTTGTTTTAATTTTGACAAAATTATATTTCATCGGACCATGCAACTTTAAGCAACGTGGGTCACCCGAGTCACTTTTTGGCACATGCACACATCCTACAGTCTGGGTTGAATAAACGAATACGCTTCTCCATGCTCGGGGTGGGGAAAATGTTGGCTTAATCTAACACCTTTTTTGTTTAAATAACCGAAAGTAGAGCAAAATAGGATTTAAAGTATTTTATGATTGCATAGTTTAGTTATATTTCCATTTCATTAATCTGGGTTATTAAAAAAAAACACAAAACATTAAAACAACATGTACGACTTGTACTGGTAGGTATTATTCTACAGGTACCAGCACAAATGTGACGTCATCGCTCCTAGTCACCCCCCAGCCAAGACATGGGTAACTGGTGTCGGGACTTTTTGCACACGGCACTTGTATTTGTCGACTCCACTCGCGGTGTTCGATTTGAAATTCTAGCAACTCGGATCGTGTTAATCGAATACGGCCTGTGCGAGTTGGCGTTGTTCGCCCTCCCAGCGCTATCTTTCGCTGTAGGCCTTATTCTTTTAACTTACTCTGCATCTACAATCATATGGCTCCTGATGATCAAACTTGGTCGGATTGTTGCCATATATATATTTAGATTGGACTTAAATTGTGTCAGCAAATATTTTGAGATAAAATACTACTTTGTATATATAATGTATTTACCACCTGTCCACCTTCCGCTGGGCGTGCCTGGTCGAGGTACAAGCGGAACTCGGAACACATGTATTGACATTGCCCACGATGTTCGATGTTTAGCAGTATGTGTTTGGAATTATGAATTGAGATTATTCTGCACTCCTCCATGAGCGATATAATCAGTCCTCCACGACCCGGTGTGGTGGTTTCAGCGTGTTCCCGTGCTCAGAGGTGTCCCTCGCTTCTGCGCATGCGTCAGAATCTAATAAGGATGGCCGTAATCGATTAACACTACCCGGGCGACTCGGGTCATCCGAGTCGTCAGAAATTCAAATAGAACACGGCGAGTGGAGTCGACAAATACACGTGCCATGTGCAAAAAAAGAATAACTTAGATTAATTAAATGGAAATATAGGTAAACTAGGCCATCATAAAATACTTTAAATCCTATTTTGCTGTATTTTTATCGGTTATTAAAAAAAAAAAAAAAATGTCCACCCGAGCGCGGAGAAGCGTATTCGATTATTCGACCCGAGTTTGTAGGATGTGCGCATGCGCCAATAAGTGGCTCAGGTGACCCGAGTTGATGCGAAATCCACGCATGCGCAGAAGCAGCGCAGAAGCAACGGGACACCTCTGAGCACGGGAACACGCTGAAACCACCACACCGGAAAATCTGGTAGGAGAGCAAATACGCCAACCACTGCCAACACCCAAACCACAATCATGACCACCCAGCTGAGACAGGCTGCAGCGAGTGGGCGGTCCACAGTAGATACTGGCCGCTACGTGGGAATCCTACCACAGCTCACTCATCAGCACCATCTACACAGACTAGTATTGTGTTAGATAAAAGAGTGAATGCCAACCCATTAGAAAAACTGGCGAAAAATATATTACATGCTGGGTAAATGAAAAGAGCAGATAAACTCTTAATTTAAGAAGCAAACTATATTCTTTATATACGTCTTCATATTTACCCGCTACTTTTAAGTTGAAAAATATTATAAAACATGAAATTGACGGCATTCGATAGTCGCCATCTTGTCTTTTTGCATTCTCTCTCATTTCACCAACTGATATAATTAGCCCTTTGATACTGGAACCAGAATTTCCACTTCCTGTTCCATACTAAAGCTTTTGTCGCCAGTATAAGACTACGTTGGCATTCACCACTACTGAAATTACCGGGTGAATCTTTTATCTAGTATTGTGCCTGTATCTCTAGCACCAGCATCCAGCCCCATTTATACATGCCTCCACCCGTGCACAGTAATGAATGTCTGTCTAAGCCGTCTTGGTCCGATGCAAGCAGTGGTTCGGCCAACTCCTTGGGTGGGTGTGTATACTGGGCCTATTTATTGGGTTTTCCAAAAACGTTTTGACTGAATTCTAACTGGTGGGTTGACTAACTGGACTATTATTGTACACACTTTATCAACAACAAATGCCTGAGATAGAAATGTAAATAGCACACGAGCAGGCTCTAAGTTGCATAGTCCGATTCCTTTGAGTTACTGTCATATTTTTTAAAGATAAATATATTAGGTTGGTTGTTCTAATCTACCTTACTTTAGTTTGAAAAGTGAAATAATTTGTATTATAAATTACTAACTTCTGAGATATTTAAAGCGAAAACATTCAAGATTTTTTTTATTGAGGCTGTATTTATACTGTCCATAGCATATAAGCCCGGGTACCCAGGCTTGTTTTCAATGCTGGCCAGTTGTAGTGTTAGTGTTATCTTACCACACAGTAGCTGCTGATTAGGTATTTGATTGCCTGCAAGATAGATAGATAGATAATTGGTTGGTATGGTTAGTAGCCTATGTTAGTTTTTTTTGATTTTCTTGGCATAGATGTATTATTTTTTTTTTACTCTTATTACTAGACTAGCCTACTCCTATTTACATATCATAGGCTTGTACGTAGCTGTGTGGCGTGTTATCTGGCTACTTTTGGCATGGTTACCTTCCATTGGGCATCCTGCTGGTGGGCCGTGACATATCACATGCCCCTTTGCGGTGCAGCTTAGTGGGGGTTTCCTAGCCTTATTTTGCACAGATATTTTTTGTAAGTTTTTAGGTCAGGAATTTGTCGTTCCTTTACCGTTTGGGCATTCCACACCTTGGCAGCCATTTCCAGCATGCTTCTATCATGAGCTTTTATTTGGCTTCTGGTCTGCTTTACTAGTGGCGCATTATTTGCTCTAGTAGCCCTTTGTGGTTTTGTTAGAAGTTTATTGTTTTGACTATAGCTATATGCTAATGTTTTCAAATGAATTATTCTCCTATTTTCTAGTAATTTCACTTTGGTTCTTTTGTGTATGTCATTGGTGGGGTGCAGCTTGTCTACTCTTAGACAGATTTTTAGGGCTCTGTTCTGCAGTGTTTGCAGTTTTTTTAGTAGTTCTGTTCTCGCACCCATGTAGTTTACATCTCCATAGTCAAAATAGGGGAGCACCATGCCCTTGAAGATTTTTATTGACATTTCTTGTGTCATGTAGTCTCTTAGCTTTGCAAATAGCCACAGTTTGTGGTTTACTTTTTGTATAATTTTATTCATACATAGGTTGTAGTTTAGTTGGCTGTCCAACTCAAGGCCTAGGTATTTGTAATGGTCTACATTTTCTAGTGTTTGGTTTCCTAACTTACAGTGTAGTTTTCTTTCTGGCATTTGTTTATGCGAGAAGAGTACTGTTTTTGATTTGCTTGTGTTGATGGTTATTTTGTTTGGACTCACACCACTCATCTAGTTTTAGTAGGAGTATATTTAGTTGAGTTATTACCTCCTCCTCTGTGGTGCCATTTGCGTATATGACTGTCATCTGCATATAGTTGGAGGCATTCAGTTTGCAACCATTTTTCAAGGTCGTTTATATAGATTATAAAGAGTAGTGGCCCTAACACTGACCCTTGGGGTACACCACATGTGACAGGTTGGTTGTCTGATAGTGTATTGTTTATTTTTGTTTTCTGTTGCCTGTTGTTCAGGTAGCATCTTATCCAATCCATAGTGTTGGATTTTATGCCCACGGTTTTGAGTTTTTCCAGTAGTATTTTGTTGTCTACTGTGTCAACTGCTTTGCTGAAGTCAATGAAGGCGGCTCCAACTAATTGTTTTTGGTTCATTGATGCCATTATGTCATTTGTTAGGTTAGCTATTGTTTTTGATGTGGAGTGCAGTTTCCTGAAGCCCCCTTGTCTTTCGTTTAGTATATCGTTTTTTCCCAGGTGTTCATTGATGTGTCTATGTAACACTTTTCAATGAGCTTGCCTGGGGTTTGAAGAATTGATATTGGCCTGTAGTTTCCCATGTTTTGTTTGGTCTCCACCTTTGTTGGAACTGGGGGTGATGTTTGCCTTTTCCAGGCTGAGATAAAACGTCCCTGCTCAAAGGAGATGTTGAATAGGTCTACTATGGTGGCCGGGATGGCTTGGAGTGCCTCTTTCAGTATTTTGGTTGGTATTTCATCTATTCTACTTGGTTTATTCGTGTCTATGTCATTTTAAAATATTTTTGTTACTTCTATCATATCTGTTTTGCAGGTGGGGATTTTGTTCTGCGCCGTTCCTGATCTGTTTTCCCATCTTTTTTAAAATCTTTGAATTTTTCTGACAGCTTTTGCCCTATTGTGGCAAAGTGTGTGTTCAGATTGTTTGCTGCATCTTTGTCTGTGAGCATTGCCCCTTCGTTATCTTGGAAGTTTGTATGCTCTTCTTTGTTATTTTTTTGGAATAATACGTTTACATTTTTCCAGAATTTGTTTGTGTTGCTTCCCCAGTCTTTGTCCTGCTTTATTATGTATTTCTTTTTTTGCTGTTCTCACACCTTTGAGAGAGTTGTTTCTGGCGATGCGGTAGGCCAGTTTGTCTTCTATTGTTTCTGTGCGTTTTGCTTTATCACCCAGTTTACTTTTGGTTGTGATGAGTGTTACCAGGTCTTTGTCTACCCAAGGGTCTTGGTATTTTTGTATTTTTATTTTCTTCATGGGACACATCTCATCAGTTGATTTTCTTATTTCTGTGATGATGTTGTCCCAATAGATATCAACATCATCTCTGTTTTGTGTGATGTTGTTTATGTTTTGGTGCAGATGATTTTTTAATGTATCTTCTGAGTAGTTTTTTAGGGACCTGCCCATTTTGTATTCATAGTGATTTATGCTTTTGATCTTTTTCCTGGTTACATATACTAGTTTGTGGTCGCTTATACCCCAGCTTCTAGTGCCCCATTTATTGGCATGGTTTGAGTTGGTTAGTATTAGGTCTATTGTTGAGCTATTGTTGCTTAGCCTTATGCATTCAGTCATGAGCTGCTGCAGGCCTAAGATCTCGATGGTGGTTTGCAGCATTAGTGTTTTTTTTTCATTGCTGCTGTAATTCACATTGAAGTCCCCTAGCATTTGTTGATTTTTTTACAGTGTTTATACTCTTTCCTAGTTCTTCAAGGAATACTTCAATTTCACCTAACGGTGGCCTCGCTATGGCTACATTTGCTTGTTTTTCATTTTTTATTAGGCACCATAGTAGCTCTATGTGCTCATTTGAGAGATTTGTTGGTTTTAGCTTTTCAGTGTCTAGGTTTTTGGTGTCGTTGCAGTAAATTTTATTGGATGCACTCTGGCAGTTTAGGTAGGCGAAGTGTGTCCCCCTTCGCAGTTTGCATTCAATCTCTTCTACCATATTTAGATATTGGTTGCTTGATTTCGCGAGTTTTTGATTTTCTTTTGGCTTAGTGATTGATGGATTCGGGGTGTATGTGCTGGTACATACAGCACACATGGCCCCTTTTGATAGATATTCATGCATACCTCCATTACGCCGAAATCTAGTGAATGCGGTCATATTTAACAGAATTACAGACTCAAATAATGAAATTTAATTAAATTAACCTTAAATTCCAAGCGATATTAACGTAGCAGCTACATCTGCGTCGAATCGACTTGTGTAAACTAAACAAATAGCAGTGCTTGCCGGCTACATGCGGACCTAAGGCTGCCGGTTCCCGGCGACAAAACAGTTTCAAACTCTGTCCGTGTAAACGCGCCTCTAAAACGCTTCATATAAATCACTTTGTCTAGAACGTTTCACAATTCCCCGTGTAAACACGGCTTAAACTAGTCAGGCAACCTCACTTCCATTGGAATACACATGTATACTGCGATAATAGCCACCATGAGTACGATAGTGGCGTGGATGTCAGTGCTCAACTAGGCCATAATGCCCTGACAGTGTCAGGTTTGACTTTTCCGTCAGTCCGGCAACACGGGCTTGGGGAGCTGGCGAAGCATCTTTAACAGCACACTTCCCCCGGGTGGTGGTTTCAGCGGGTTCCCGTGCTCAGAGGTGTCCCTCGCTTCTGCGCTGCTTCTGCGCATGCGCGGATTTCGCATCAACTCGGGTCACCTGAGCCACTTATTGGCGCATGCGCACACCTACAAACTCGGGTCGAATAATCGAATACGCTTCTCCGCCTCGGTGGACAATCTTTTTTTTTTTTTAATAACGATAAAAATACAGCAAAATAGGATTTAAAGTATTTTATGATGGCCCAGTTTACCTATATTTCCATTTAATTAATCTAAGTTATTCTTTTTATGCACATGGCACGTGTATTTGTCGACTCCACTCGCCGTGTTCTATTTGAATTTCTGACGACTCGGATGACCCGAGTCGCCCGGGTCGTGTTAATCGATTACGGCCCGTTGATGCGAAAACTGCGCATGCGCAGAAGCAGCGCAGAAGCGAGGGACACCTCTGAGCACGGGAACCCGCTGAAACCACCACACCGGGTTTTGTTGATAGCTGGAGAGTTGGTCGCTATAAGCAGAGTCATTCATATAACACCCGTGCACCCCGGGGCACGGCGTGGGGTTGCATGTCCACCATTGTCTGTCAGTACGCCGCGGGGTGGCGCTGTGTGGAACGTCATTATGTGTGATTAGCGCGTGCACACACATAGACACACTATAGCCGTGTTTACACGGGCAATTGTAAAGCGAATTAGACAAAGCGATTTATATGAAGCGAAGTAGTGGCGCGTTTACACGCACCGAGTTTGAAGGCGGAAATCGATATCTGAGCGTGTCCACGTCCATACTAACCAGCGCCAGTTTGGGTTCGTCGACATCACCACAAGAGAGTGTGGGTTCGACCTAGATATGTATTGATTGAATCGTATTGTTTTGGAACGGTCAAAACTTCTGCTGGGTAGTGAAACCCTAAAAATAAATGAAAAAACTATCTAGTCAGTACGTGGTAAAGGGCTGCCGGTGGTGTTAAGTTTCTGCCATTTAAAAAAAAAATATTGTAAGTTGGTCATTATTCGCTACCTTACTATATTGTGAAGTACCATCTACCTTACTATATTGTGAAGTACCAGCTACCTTACTATATTGTGATGTACCAGCTACCTTACTATATATTGTGAAGTAGCATTTATGGCTAACTTGGGGAGATATTTTGAAATGAAAACATGCTAAAATAATTTTGGTGTGCACGTCAAATTTGTGTGCACGTCAAATTAGTTCTATTAATATTTAAATTGATTTGTTATTCCCTTCTGTGCACAAACAAATACTTACTAGGTGCATCAGTATCTAAGTTAGATGTGTAGGACTAGGATAAAAGCTAGGTTGGTGTTTTAGTTTAGACAATCGTATTCTTTTCGGACTATGCAACTTTAGACATTTAGAGAACAAGGTGTTATGTTACACTGAAAATGTATCCTAAAAATGTCAATCCTTTGTCGTCTACCAGCCGTAGGAATGGTTCAATGTAATCACAAGCATACGCACGGGCGTCGGGCCGTTTGTGTTCAAGTCATGGGTATGCTGGTCCAAGTGTAAAGAAAGTTTAACCCATTTTTCACTCATCTGTTGATCGCGTGGCGGTGGCGGGTCGGTCTTTTGTTTACCCATGGAAATTATTTTGATGTCGAGGTTCACGACTGAACATTAAAACAAACCCACAGTGTGCAGAAACTTGTGTGACAATTACACGTTGGCGGTGGTGCGTGTGAAAGTACAACGTCTGAACACTTTGACTTCTGGATACTGAATGGTTTATTCACGGCCCAGCGCTCGCTGAACCCGCCGGCTAAACTTTCCATGACATCATCTCATTTGCATAATCCTTTGTCCAAATCTTTGCATCTCATTATCATATATTAGCCACATGCCTATACGTCTATTACCCATATATCACATCCCCCATCTCAAAGTATTTCTGAAACATAAAATGTTTCAAAATAACCATAAACATATATCAACATACCAGCCAAAACAAATGCACCATCAACATATATGCGTACTTAACTGAAACACAAGTCCTTGCGAATGTCCGAGCGCACTATGGCACTGAAGTCCTTCAACTGTCCGGCCGTAATGCCTCCACGTTATACATTGTCCATCACACAATAAATAGCAAACCACAGCTGAAAATATAACTTAATCCTAAATGCACATGCTATACGTGTACACACCCAACCTAAACTGACCTACTATAGGTCTAACCTGCTCGCCGGCCTAATCAGCCGACCTGACCTACTTAGATTAGCCGCACTGTTTACATTCGGCAACAACGCTGACCTACTTTGCATTTGCTCGTCCGGTTAGGGTCGCCCCCCCACAGGCACCCTGAAAATCTGCACCCGGTTTCTACATAACATATTACCTGACTCGTTCAAAATTTGATATTCTCTCCCCGAAATACCAGTCCGACCCAAAATATCCCCTTTTTTCCATTCCCCTGCATGATTTTTGTATTTTATTTTGTCTTCGACTTTCATAGGTTTGTGCGGCTTACCACACTTCTTGTCATGAAACGCTTTCTGACTTCGCTGCCATTCTGCCGTCTGGACTTTCTTTGGATTTTGCATTTCGGGCACCAAAATTTCTTCCGCCATCGGCAACCTACCCCTCAGCCTCCTGCTCATGAGCAGCTGAGCCGGAGATGCATTCAAGATGGGCAATGGAGTGTTACGATAATTCAGCAAAGCTAACTGAAAACTGAGCCAGTCTTCTCGCATTTCTTTAACATGTCCTTAACCGTTTGCACAAACCGTTCTACCTGCCCATTACTGCGAGGATACTGTGGACTGGAATATATGGCCTTAAACCCATAGTGCTGTGTAAACTCCCTGTACTCATGGCTCTTAAACTGCGGACCATTGTCCGAAATAACCTGACTAGGAATACCGTGCCTTGCAAAATTATCCTTCAACGCTGCACTGACTGTGACAGACGATGTATCGCCCAACAGCGTCACCTCTGGATATTTCGTGTAATAATCTAGTTATCAGGTAACTTTTATGGTTTAACTCAAACAAGTCTGCACTGACTTTTTCATACGGTTGACAGGCGATCGGGTGATTTATTAATGGTTCATTATGCAAATTTTTCCGGTTGTTTTGGCAAGTGTCACATCGACTGACCTTATCCTCAATTTGCTTGTTCATATTAGGCCAAAACATAGTCTCGTGCCAGCTGTTTGGATTTTGTCACGCCCAGATGCCTTTCGTGTAACGCCTCCATCATTTCACCGCGGAGACCTGGAGGAATCACCACCCCGATTGCCTTTCATGACCAGATTGTTTTCTACCGTTAACTCGTGTTTGTGTGGAATGTACTCTCTCAGACACGGCGGTGTCTGTATGCATGTAGTGTCCCACCCATCTTCAATGTGTGAGATCAAAATAGACATGGATAAATCCTTCTCATAGTCTGACAATTTTACTCAACAAACTTGAAGATTGAATGTCCACTGCAGCAACGCAGAACGTGCCGTCGAACAGGTTACCATGACCTACTTTGGCACTATGCGCCCTGGACAACGTGACTGCAAAAAACATCAAAGAACCCTTCACATGACATAGTTGAATATCGTAATTTTGCAAACGCATTCGCATTCTCTGCATCTTGGCCGAAAGCTTATGAATTGGTTTCTGCATTATCGCCACTAACGGCTTGTGGTCCATTTGAATCTGAACTTTGCCAAAGATATAATCATGAAACCTCTGGCATCCGTAACATATGGCGAGCATTTCTTTCTCAATAGTGGCATGGCCACACTGCGCCAAGTTAAGCGCACGAGATGCGAGTGCGATTGGCTTGTTATCCTGCATTAATACGGCACCTAAACCTGACTGACAAGCATCAACTTGGATATCAATGGGTTTCTTGACATTGTAATACGACAACACAGGAGCAGTTCTTAACTTTTCTTTCAATTTATCAAACGCGCCCTGCTGTTCGACCTGCCAGTGCCACGCGACATCCTCAGCGAGGAGCTTGCGTAGTGGCTTGGCAATCTCGGACATGTTGGGTATGAACTTGTGCACATATCCAACCATGCCCAGGAACCTTTGGACACCCTGTTTATCACGCGGCTCTGGCATGTCAACTATTGCTTGTATTCTCTCTGGATCAGGCTTCACACCCTGCTGGGTAAGTTGATGACCTACATACTTTACTGAAGCCTTACATATCAAAGATTTTGTTTCGTTCAATTTAAGGTTAACCGACCTAGTTCGGTCCAACACGGCTCGGAGCCGCTCGTTGTGTTCCTCAACCGTTGACCAATATACCAAAATGTCGTCCGTGACTATCCCGATACCGGGTATATCGCCCATGACACGGTGCATTTCCTAAATAAAAATGTCACCGGCTGTTTTGATGCCAAAAGGCAGTCGGGTGTACCTGTACCGGCCCCACGGAGTATTAAATGTGCACAGATGTGAACTTTCTTCATCTAACTCAATTTGCCAATACCCTGTCATTGCATCCAAAACTGAGAAATATTTTGCATCTGCCGTTTTGGCAATTTTTTAGCAATAATTTTGTCAATTGTGTTGGTAGGGAAAGGCCCTCTCTTTATCACTTTGTTCAACTTAGTCGGATCCAGACAAATCCTTATCTTGTTTTGTTTTTTTACGATAGTTATGGAATTAACCCACTCTGTAATGTATGTGTCGACGCGTTGAGTTAGGTAATGGAACTGTTTATTTACTTCTATCTCCCAGCATCCTGTAGTCATGACGTCGCCCTGATCTCTGACCTCTGACCTCTATACATAACACACTCGGTAGGTTCATCCTGTTCAACTATGACACCTAACTCCACCATACGATCAAGCTCACTACGTACTTTACCTTGAATGGCAAACGGAATCTGTCTAGGCGGATCAACAACAGGTTGTACAGATTTATCAACATGAATGACAGCATTTGCCTTGATCAAACCCTGAAACACATCTTTGTATTCGCTTACCAGCTTCTCCGCCCGGGCGCTGGGACTGTTTGTGGACTTGGAAATGTTCGTCGGCACAGCACAGTGCACCTCATCCCCTCGCGCTAGCAGGTTCAATGTCACATAAGCCTGCTTGCCCAAAATAGGCTGACAGTTCCGCACCACTTGGAACTTGAAGTCTCTGCCGTTCATGTCCAGCAATGCCTCACCGTCGGGAGTGATCCGATGACCGGAGAACGTCACCAATGAACACCTGGTGTTCGTCAGCTGCCCCTGGCGCCACCCTGTCGAAGACATACCTCGGCAGCACGTTCGCCTCCGACCCGGTGTCGAGCTTGAACTTGACAGTTCACTCGGACGATCGCGTACCACAGCTGGGCGTCTTGCACGGCACCGCAGTCCATGGCACCGACGAACAGATCCGTTGTCAACACATTGACCTCCGCCGGATCCGGGTCTTGCTCAGCATTGTGAGGGTCGGGCTCTTCAACGGTAACCTTGTTGACTCTGCCAAGCCTGCTCCTGCAGACCTTACCGAAGTGCCCGATCTTTTTGCAGGCTCTGCAAGCTTTGCCTTTCGCTGGGCAGACTCCCCGGCGGTGTTGTTATCCACGTTTCTGACAGCGAATCTTGAAAGCTCCTGCACCGGCACCACCAGAATTCCAAGATGGCGATTTCCAAGATAGCGTCGCCAATGACAAACCACCGGCGCACCGGTATGCGCAGTAGCATAGTTCCTAAGAAAATTAATTTCTTTACTCTCAACATCTGATTTGGTGTCGTCCAACAGATCCGAACTGAACTCACTCATTTCACACATACTCACACACTTTCCCAAAGTTAACTCAGTAGTTTGCAGCAGTTTGTTATGCAAATTAACATTTCTTACACCAGCCACTAACCGATCGCGCAACAGCGACTCCTCCACCGTTCCATATTCGCAATCCTTTACCTTGTCTCTCAATGCCGTGATGTACATAGCCATATTTTCCGTAGCTTGATTATGTGTCTTAAACTTATATCTCGTTATTATCAGACTGCACTTGCCTAAACAATATGTTTGAAATGCCACCGTAAGCGGTCCGATCAAGTCGCGATCAGCGAGAGCGATATCCATATCGCCGAAAACCTTTTGCGCTTCCTCGTCAGCGACGTTAAGAAAGATGCAGCATTGCACTCGTTCTGTCTTCATTATGACACCTGCAGCAGTGGCGTATACATCATATGCTCTGATCCATGTTTTCCAGTTCGATCTTGCGTTGTTGCTGAGGACAAGCTGACCAGGCGGCCACAAATTCGGCAATGTGTTAGCGGTTGGCATTACCCCACATATGACACCATGTGAAAGTACAAGTCTGAACACTTTGACTTCTGGATACTGAATGGTTTATTCACGGCCCAGGGCTAGCTGAACCCGCCGGCTAAACTTTCCATGATGTCATCTCATTTGCATAATCCTTTGTCCAAACCTTTGCATCTCATTATCATATATTAGCCACATGCCTATACGTCTATTATGCATATATCACAGTGCGGTCTCATTAACCACTTACTTTTTTACGGGAATAAAATCATGCTCCAAATGGTGTTGTGGTGACAACATATTTAACATATACTTTTTGGGAGAAGCGTTCCCAAAAAGAGTATTTTGTATACAGTTGTGCTAGTGTGGCACCGTTCTGATATGCGGGAGATGTCGGACAGACATTTGTGACAGGCGTGGACTCGGGGGCCCACGTCGCATGACAACAGTCTGGCGGTGTGTGCTGTAGTGGCCGTGGGCCACCCCGCACACACCTCCCTCTCCCAGACACCACTTCCCGAACACGCCACTGTCACGTCCCATTCCTTTGTCCATCCCGACAAGTGTTTGACGTAAATAGGCCGCCTCCCCCTGCCCTCCCGGTCCGGTTATCACAGTGCTCCGCCACCACGTTCACCCAGTTGTGCGCATGCGCAGGATGTGCGCGGTGTGCGCAGCCCGCATATCCCCACGCACCTCAGTCCGACTGTGCAGGCCACAGTTAGTGTGACAGCTTATCCTGGAGCATAGGTAGCTCGTGCTGTTAATTAGTGTATACCCAGCACATGGCCAGCCCTGGTTAGCAGTCAGACACCACACATACTTTGAGTTGGTTGTACAGCCACATTGTCATATATTTAGCGGGCTTGTGGTTTACTAGTATGCAGGTATTGCAATACCTCAGGGAGTTTGACGCCCCTGCCCTGCAGAGTTGTAAACCACTGCCTTGTGGTACAGGTTCTTGACAGAACCGAAGGCTAAGGGAGCAAACCCTAATGGGGCTGTCACATTAGGGTTTTTTGCGGGAGCGTATGGCGGCGTAAGCGCGTTACGTCATATACGTCGGCATACGCCGTATACGCTACTCATATGCTACGCATACGCTACTCATACGCTGCCAGATGCCGGCGTATGTGAAGTGTATGAGGCATATGCCGCCATACGCTTTCATAAATCCGTCCGTCCAAATTTTTTTGTGCATGCTTAAAAAAAAACGACCTGTGAGGGCGTATGGCCCATACTGTCAAAAAATGTCACAGCATGCTCCCATACACTCCTCATACGCTCCTCGTAGGTTCCACATACGCTCAAAACCACCCGAAAGGTCACCAAATGTCATCATAGGCTGGCACGCGCAGGACCTACGTAGGTTTTCAATACGCTCCCGCCATACGCCGTAATGTGACAGGGCCTTTAACAGAAAACCATGTCACTGTGGCAGCATTAAGGGCGGTTGATGTATGGAACCCCCAACATCTCCCGACCAGCCACTGCAGGGACAAATAGTTTTGCGCCTGTCTTGACATGTTCTTGCCAGTGTGAAACCTCTATTTGCTCCCCGAGAGAGTGCCGCTGGTAACTTGCAAAAGCCAGCAACACTTCAACACTTTTGCAGGCAGCTTTCATGAAATGTACAACTGCTCAAAACATCACTCTCACAGCAGAGAGCTAAATGGAGAGCAGCAGTCAAGTAATGAAAGCAGTCTTTGTCGCATCGCGACCGACAGCATGATGATGATGATGATGATGATGTGGTTTTGGTTATATACCAGGCACAGAACCAGACATTAGTTTCGATTATATCGAACAAGTAACCGGTGGATACGGCTGTGTCCACTGGGCTATATCCACTGAGCAGGCCGTAATGCATAGCCGGAGTAAACTTCTTATTTTATGTAACCATGGAGTATATAGATGCCTTTCAATGTTTGTAAACATTGTGTATGCGCGCGCAGCTCGGCTGCAGAACGAAGGCACACTGCCACTGAGTTTGCACATACGCGCAGTGTAAAACGTTTATTTTATTTAGGATTAATAGCAATGCAGAAGCCTAACCATATAAATTTAATGTAATCTATTCGGTGAATATGTTTTCTATATGTGTACCAAGCAGTTTGTTTCTAAGTGGTGTAGTTTTAGAGATATTTTACTTTTTCTGTATGAAGATTGCTCATGGCCATTGACAATGCACTGGCACTGACACTCAGAATATCCCAACTTTCACTATTATCTCTGTTTTTAATACTTTCAGCGTAAATTGCTCTTAGGTTACATTAAATACTTCAGATCTTCCTCTTCAATCGCGCATTAAGATATTTTTAATCGATCCAATGAAAGCTTTAAAATTTATTTTACAAAAATAAATGCTCCACATAGACATAGCATTGCCGTATTTTACCCTTCGCGGGCAGTTTGCCGGTACGCGCAGTGCAAAACGTCGATTTTATTCAAAATCTATAGAAATCCAGAACCCTAACCATATAAATTTAATATAATCTATTCGTTGAATATGTTTTCTATATGTGTTTCAAGCGGTTTGTGTCTAGGTGGTATGGTTTTAGAGATATTTCACCTTTTCTCTATGAAGATTGCTCATAGCCATTGAGTTTGTAGTGTGACAGTGTGTCATCCTGCAGCCAGCACTGACCTAGATACCCGTGCTGACGTCACATGAAATTGGTCAATTGCCGAAAGGCGGGTAACCACCCCACCCCCCCACCCCCGACCCTCTCAGTGGTTTACATACGTGAGTGCTGACCCACTTGGAGGAGTCCTTTTGTGTTAGTTGTGCACCGTGCCTACCCGAACATGGGTCATAGCCCTCAGTTGCAGTGCCGTGTTGATCAACAGCGTGTTACCCACACAACCACCGCTCTAACACCCACGTTTCTAACACGCAAACACTATTGAGATTTTCCCAATAAAGTTTATATTTAAATCAAAGCAAGTACTTACACAAAGCAGTGAAATTACATTACGGTTCGTATATTTGAATGACATCAGTCGTTACTGTCAGTCTTGATGCAGGCACTTGCGAGGGGGGGGGGGGGGGGGGCTGAGTCAGACCATACCCCGGACAGCAGGGCGGGGCCGAGCAGCTCACACGGATTGAATAACACCAGCCCCTCTTTGTGTATTGTAAACAAAACTGCTTAGTCCGCAACCTGACTGCCAAATGTTTCCTCACAGTGGAACCAGCTAGAACCAGTGTGTTGGCGTTGAAAGGTCCTGAAACCACATTCAGTGAGTGGCTTCAACCAACCCGCTCCCACACACGCACGCGAGCATCCCAAGAGCAGCTTCCCCCAAATGATACTACGAGCAGTCTTCTAACCACCAATAGACGAGATCACAGTTCCGAGTGCGCAACAACGGGGTGGGGCCTGGGGTGAACGGAAGCAAACGGGTTCAGCAATAGACAGGATCACGGTTCCGACTGCGCATGTGCTGAAAACAGCCTTGGCAGCAAAGCAAATGCGAATGGCCATTGAGTTTGTTGATACGCATAGGGAAAAACTTAGATTTTTATTCAAAATGAATAGAAATACATAACAATTTGGCATAAACATGTATGCACACATGAATATAGACAAAACTAACCATAGTTAAACATTTTGAGCTAAGAAACATACAATACCGCACAAAACAAATATCAGTGATATCCACATAACCATTTTTAATTCTTGTTCTAAATAATAAAATGCCAAATGTGTCAACATACACTTGTTTCAGAGAAATATATAACCCAATATCTGATTAACCCTACTAATTTTCTAGTTCTACATCTGTCATTAACCATAGGATATAAATAAAAACATTAATAAAATAAGTAAAACTGACTCTGGCTATGGCTCTAATACTAATCTGAGTGCCCAGATTTGTCTAAATGCACATGGCATAAGATGTGCATAATATATTGATGTAAATGCAATGCTGGATAAAAGATTAATATCTTAATTTATTATGTATATATTTTTTAGTTGGTATTCTATGTTTCAAACAAGAGCTGAGATGAGCTGAAACTAGCACATTTCATAGCTGCACCCAGTGTATTAGCATGTGCCATGTGCTTCTCGTGGGTTTGTTTTTCTCTGACGCATCCCACAATGCACTGCGCCACTGGAACGGTGATGTAGTCTATTCTAGGCTGTCTGACGGGCCGGTGTAGGACGTTCAAAACACTACCCTGTCGAAAACACTACGGTAGTGTTTTCAACCTAAGTTCAAAACACTACGGGAGTGCTTTCAACTTAAGTTCAAAACACTACTGTTAAGTTCAAAACACTACCCCTACGTACGTCCAAAACACTATCATAACACGGCAGTGGGGGCTGTAAGTTTAATATCGCAAAATGAAACCTAGTTTGGTTATCGGGAGTTTTACGTCCTGGGAACATCTAAGGTCATATCAGGACACACATACTAGTAGTATACGCTGATAGCACTGCGGCGTCTGCACCACGTATTACTTAGTATACGCTGATGGTGCTGGGGCGATTTTGCCACATATTAGTAGTATACGCTGATAGCACTACGGCGTCTGCCATGTATTAGTATACCCTGATGGTGCTGCGGCAACTGCACCACATATTACTTAGTATACGCTGATAGCGCTGGGGCGATTTTGTCACATATTAGTTGTTTTACCTCGGTACTAAGCCTCAGGCTAGGGAGAGGTAAGCAGATCAGGGGGTGGTTGGTGGTGTTGGGTTGGTGTGTGGGGGTTGTTGTGGTTGTTGTGTTTTGTTTTTGTTTGGGGGTCAGCAATTAGCATAATGCACTCGTAAGCGGTGGACGTGAGCGAGAGAGCAGCGGTCTTTTTCTACAATAAGTGCAGAATTCGCAGTAAGTTGGAGGAGCTATTTCCCATATTTCTTTGTGAACATATGAAGATTAGTTTGTACGAATTTGTCGATTATGGCAACTGTATTTAAAGAAATATAAGCGTAAAACCGACTTGTGATGCCGGTACACTACTTTGACAGCACCTTTTTGTTTACTACGTTCCCGACTTGATTATCACTTGTAATTTAGCGTTTTTGATAGTTTATAAACCCAAGAATGCCATAGGATATGATTTCTTGTGTAGATTTGGGTCTTACAAGTTAATTATACGAATATTTTGTTTGTTTAATGGCGTTTTTCGAGTTAAACGATTTATTTTATGAATAAAACGAATACGCATAATGGCGTGGTTGACACGAGGGCCGTAAGGGGCAAAAAAACGATTCGGGTGCCGTTTGGTTTACTTCTGGTCGGACTAGTCGACTCGATTATCACTGTGGGGAGTTGAAAACCCAAGAATACAGGAGGATACGTATTTCTTGTGTATATTTGCTTCTTATTTGTTAATAAATCAAAGTTTTCGATTTCGGGTTGGAGCGACTGCCCAACTCGATTATCGCTTTGGTTTTAGCGGTTATCCTCATGAGTTTAAACCCAAGAATACAGGAGGAATATGTTTATTACATGAATATTAATCGAATTAATGGTGCATCTATGGAATTATTTTATAATTAAAATTGTGTATGTAGATGATGGTGGTTGCCACATCACAGGTAAGATTTTTGGTTCAACAAGCCGCCCGTTGCCGAACGGAGAGCGATGTTGGCTGGAGCCTCATCACGTGTTTTTTGCCGAACGGAGAGCGATGTTGGCTGGAGCCTCATCACGTTTGGATTTTTCCTCGGTTTCTTTTATGGATTCACGTTGGAAATTAATCCTGGGTTTCTTTTATGGATTCCCCACTTTTTTAAGGCGGACCTCCGAGTTTCGTAGCATTTTCTCCAACTTGCTGGCGCAGTAGCCGCAGGAGGGAGAAGTGTACGGAACAGAGACTGTGGGAGGGTACCGATATACTGGTCCCTACCCCTCGTTTGGTTTCGGCTTCCATACCGTTACCATACAACATTACACTTTAGCTTACACGCCTCTGTTGGAACGGTGTAAATACGTTCTCCAACACCAGTAATTGCCGCCCGTGAACGAACGGTGAGCGATGTTAAGCCGCCCGTTGCCCAACGGTGAGCGGTGATGGCTGGAACCGCATTACGGTTATGCCGCCCGTTGCGAAATGGAGAGTGATGTTGGCTGAAGCCTCATCACTGTAACCCGCCTGTGACCGAGCGGAGAGCGATGATGGTTGCGACCACATATTATGTAGCCCGTTAAGAACGGAGAGCGATGTTGGCTGAAGCCACATCCCGTTTAGGCCGCCCGTTACCAAACGGAGGGCGATGTTGGCTGAAGCCACATCCCGTTTAGGCCGCCTGTTACCAAACGGAGAGCGATGTTGGCTGAAGCCACATCCCGTTTAGGCTGTCCGTTAGCAAACGGAGGGCGATGTTGGCTGAAGCCACATCACGTCACCCGGTCCTGAACGAAGGGGGATGATGGCTGAAGCCACATCACGTTATGCCGCTCGTTGACAAACGGAGAGCATTGTTGGCTGAAGCCACATTACGTTTAACCCACCCGTGGCCGAGCAGAGACAGATGTTGCCTGAAGCCACATCATGTCCATCCTGATATGATCTTAGATGTTCTATGATGTAAACAACAATTAGTTGGTTGGGCACACTCAAACTTTCAGTTGATGGTTATATGTTTTCTGACCTGAGAGGCACTTTGGCCATTATTAGCCATGGGTATGTACTGTTACAAACGGTACCCGTCTGGATATGAGTATAGATTTTTCTAGGACGAAAAACAACAAACAAACAGTTGGTTGAGCACTCTAATTTTTCATTGATCCTTACAGATCTTGGATTTAAGGGTTAGTTGCCTACAAAGGGCAGTAAGCCAGAGGCTCCCATTTCTGAACTCATCACCGGGGGGTGATGGTTTAAGCCTCCCTGGTACACCCGGTGTTAGGGGAGGAAAGCAGGCCAGACGCCGGCCCTGCTGGGCTAGAGAAGCGGCTCATGAAGCTGGAGCAAATGCTCTCAGCTAAATCTCAGAAGAGAACAAGTAGAGGTTGCAAAGCAAACTCAGGTGGCCACGGAAACAGTTTTTTCCCAGGAGGTAAAAATAACTGTAATGTTTCCATACATGGATGATTCATTCATTATGGCCCAGTCACAGTCGAGCTGCTCACAGGCAGTTACCAACCAATTTATGAAACGGACCAAACATTTGTAAGGTCTATTTGGCATGGACAACTATATGAATTTACTTGTTTACCAAATGGTTTAGCTTGTGTTTCCCGCTTATTTATTAAGTTCCTGAAACAATTTTTTTCGCTCATTGAGCATGAAGGACATGTTATGTTCCCGTATATTGATGAGTCATTTTTTGGTGCGTAGTCAAAAGCAGCTTGTAAAAATGCAGTAAATGATTCATGTACAACATTTACTAAGTTAGGAGTTGCTGGAAATAAAAGAATTTAGCATAAGATAGAACTAAAGGGATTTTTGAAGGCCGATGGCTTGATGAAGAAATTTAGATCATATTAATGTTCTAGAGTTGAGAGCAGTGTATTTAGGGTTATGTCGTTTAGTCTGCATGCCCAAATGCTATGTCAGAATGTTGACAGATAGTACTACAGCAGTGGCTTACATTCGCCACATGGGAGGGACAACGTCCAAAACATATAATAAAATAGCGAAATTAATTTGGAATTGGGAAGACCACATTACATTTTGTTTGCATCATGAAATAATAACATTATAAAATTGGTTTCATGGCATCCAGAGCCTAATGCTTGGCAAGTGGATGTTTTCTCTTTGATTTGGGGAAATAAATGTTATTACATTTTCCTAAGCATTCAGCCTAATCAGCAGAGTAGCAAGGAGGACTTTTGATATTCCCTGATTGGGACACACAGCCATGGTTGGCAGTATTAGCCTTAGGAGCCAAGGACTCTATACGATTCCTACTCGTAGTGGGAATTTAAAGCATTGATGATTCACGGAGATGTGTTAACAACACCCCTCCTGGCATTCCTTTTCTGAACACATATTTAACTCAGTTTGGATTAGATAAAGTTACTCAGCAGAGGTTAACTTCACATGCCTGGAGGAAAGGAACAGTTAAGTTATATTCAAATTATTTGAGGGACTGGGGTTTCCATTGTTTACTTATGAAAGTAAAACACATGAGGCCTACAATGGCACAAATTGTTAGATTTTCTAAGGATGCTTGATCAAGGTTTAGGTTTGGAGCGATTAACGCTGCAAGATGCCCCGAGTAGTTGGACAGACAGTTGGTTAACACCAACTTATTCACTGGTTTTGAGATCAGTTTACGAAAGGAAACCCCAAAATATAATAGGTTTCGGTTGTGTCAATGGTATACCAATTATTTAAGAAATGGCCTAGTAATATTCTTTTTGATATAAAACAGCTAGGTTTTAAGTTAGCAGTATTGTACTGTTAGTAACTGGACACAGGGGACAAACTTTTGTAGCTTTGTCCCTGGACGATTTAGAAAGAGATCGCAAGGAAGCGACGTTGATTTACAGCAATTATTAAAATCAAACCGCACAGGGGATCCATTATCCACAGTGCATTTAAACAGCTTTCCGCATGACCGACAAATTTGTCTAGTTTCTGCCATATGGATATAATTATTCAAGACAACTGTTAGTGAGTTTTATTAATTATTAAGATGGACTATTACAGTGTTTAAGCTTGCCGGAGTTAATACACAAGGCTATGCATCCCATTCGACAAGAGGGGCAATGGTCTCGAAAGCACGACGGCTTGGAATCTCCATTAAGAGAATCCTAGCACACACAGGCTGGAAAACAGCTAGATCGTTTGCTAAACATTAAACAAACGACTAGAGAAGTCAAGAGGCCTTGACACACATTTGCTCACCGATTAACAGAATAGGTGGGGAAAAAGTTAAGAGTATATTTATATCCGTATACTAATAGGTGATGACTGATCGTCTATTATGACGATGATGTCCATTAAGCATAAAAATGAGTTATGTAAAGTCTCCCTAGACTGAGGCTAGCCAGAGGCTTAGTAACGAGGTAAAATAGTATAGTTATATGAGTCTTACCTTGGTACAGATGATGGATAACTGTTGTTTTCCCGAGGTATAAGCCTCAGTTAGATGTGGGCTAGGGCCCGCCCGCCACACCCTACCACGTCTATTCCGTTCTGGTACCAAAACGAAAACATCATAGTATCCATTATTAGAGATCATTTTTATCCTGATTAGTTAGATAAAGATTGCTGACCCCTGATCTGCTTACCTCTCCCTAGCCCACGTCTAACCGAGGCTTATACGTCGGGAAAACAACAGTTATCCATCATCTGTACCAAAGTAAGACATATATAACTATACTATATACGCTGAAAGCACTGCGGCATCTGCACCACGTATTAGACTACGCTGATGGTGCTGCGGCAACTGCACCACGTATTACTGTTAGACTGTGCTGATGGTGCTGCGGTATTTGATTGTTTGTTTGTTGATGTTTTACGTCCTAGCTACATCTATGGTCATCTCAGAACGGGTACTGACTTGTGACAGTGCACACTCATGGCGACTTTATAGTGATGTCCCACTGGGAGGACCAGACGGGATGGCCGAATGAGTTAGAGCGTCCGTCTCCCGTGCTGGTAGATCGTGGGGTCATGGATTCGAACCCTGGTCGAGTCAAACTAATGACTTAAAAATGTATACTTGTCGCTTCCTAGCCAGGCGCTCGGCATTATTAGGATATGGCAAGGACTGGTGTGCTCAATGTCAGGATAATGTGACTGAGTGGGATACCAGGTCATGGTGCCAGAGGCCTGATTTCCCAGTGGGACAGCACTATAAAGTCATACTGAGTGTGCACTGTCACAAGTCGGTACCCGTCCTGATATGACCTTAGATGTTGCTAGGATGTAAAACAACAACAAACAAACAAACCCACTGGGAGACCATGCTGCCAGCACCATGAGAGTAGTGTTTTGAACTTAAAGGGAGTGTTTTGAACTTAGGATAGTGTTTTGAGCATGGCCACGGTAGTGTTTTGAACCTACCCTTAACTAAGTTGAAAACACTACCGTAGTGTTTTGAACCTAAGTTGAAAACACTACCGTAGTGTTGTTGTAGGGTAGTGTTTTGAACTTACTACACCGGGCCGCACACACCCGATCACACAAACACAAATAAATAAGTTCATTGGTGAGTCGGCGTGACCAACACTGGTTGCAGTTGACACTTGCCTCGTCTACTCTCTTGTTTAAAATAAAAGACCGGAACGCACTGTTGGCATTTATCAGAAAACTAACACGCGAATGTTCTCGAGCTACGAGTAGATAGTGGATCTCACGCATGCCACAGTTGGGTGATATCTGATATTGAGAATATTGAAGACTACTACTATTATCATATTCTCGCGGGTCAACACCCACGTATGGGGTAATGTCCCCCCACCGCCACCCCCACCCCCACCCCCACCCCACTTGGCCAATATGTCCTAAACGCCCACCCTTTAAATGCCCATCTGTGGGTAAAAGCCCACTCCCCACTTCAGTGATTTGATCATTTAAACGCCCAGGGCGTTAACCCGCGAGAATACGGCAATAGCCTCTGGGAGAGCCAAGAGTGGAATAGATGGTTTCCAGTTGAATGTATAGCGCTGTATTCACTTAGTTGACGGTTTTATTTTCTTTCCTTCTTTATTGCTGCGCATGTACGATAACATTTCGCATGTAAGATAACATCCCATCTCTTAACCAGATGTAATTTTCAAATAGTCCTAAGCAATTGTTTCTGAATAGACGATTTCCGCCGCCATGCCCGTTGTCGGCCGTGGCAAGAACTTCAGAACTAATGAGTTAGGTTTCCAGTCAGTGCCAGTTTAATAAATTCATTACTTTGAAGCAAGTTCCTCTCAACACATTTGATGTTTGCATTAACATAGAAAGCCTAAATTTGACTTTTTTCCTATTTTCATTATTTCTGATGGTTCATTTCAAAGTACAGATAATGGGTAGAATCCAGCGGCCAGTGATTGCAATTAATTTTAAAACGGGATGTCTAGTATGCTTTAGAGTTACTAATTTAAGTACTACTCCTATCTATGTTTATATTTCTAATAAAAAAGCCAGGAAACATACTGATACTTTCTTAGTTTATTCCTTTAAAAACTAATTTATGCACGTGATGGCTAAATAATCATGACATTAAATAGTAACTATACAAATTAGTACTCAATTCCAAAGTTGAGCCGCAACCCGAGTTGTCAGCTCCGCGGAAATCCGTAGTATTGTTCCATCAGGCGTTGGTGGAGAGGGCCTACGTCAGCTCATACATGACGTCAGCCTTATGAGGGTTTTGTGGTGGTGGGGTTCTCTGTCTAAAGCCTGGTACACACCTCCTGTATACGATTCATGCACTAAAACTGATTGCCCGACGCGATCCGACCTGACCCGATTCCCGACTAAAATTGAAAACGGGGGAAAATACAAATATCCCAACTGCTAAAGACTGGGGTGCTCACATATACCGTCCATTTCACAACTGGTCTCCGCACACCTGGTGTCATTTGCCTGAACTAGACCAACATGAGCGCCTCCTATGACACCACTCTTCCATTCCCCTCTTCCATTCCATCCTCTTCCATTCCCGCCTCTTCCATTCCATCCTCTTCCATTCCCCACTCTTCCATTCCCCACTCTTCCATTCCCCCCCTCTTCCAGTCCCCCCTCTTCCATTCCCCCCTCTTCCATTCCCCCCTTTTACGTTCCCGCCCTTCCATTCCGCCTTTTTCATTCCTCTTCCATTCCCCCTCTTCCATTCCAGAAGACTGGGGAACGGAAGACGAGGTAACGGAAGAGTGCAAGAGGGGGAATGGGAAACGGGGAACGGAAGACTACAAGAGGGGGGAACGGAAGACGGGGGGGAACGGAAAACGGGGGGAACAGAACACGGGGGGGGGGAACGGAAGATGGGGGAACGGAAGACTGGGGGGAGAACAGAAGAAGGGGAACGGAAGAGGGGGGGGAATGGAAAAGAGGGGGGACTGCAAGAGGGGGGAACAGAAGATGAGCAATGGGGAATGGAAGAGGAGGGTCGGAAGATGGGCGAATGGAGAAGGTGGGGGAATGGAAGAGGGGGAAATGGGGGAATGGAAAAAGGGGGGAATACGAGAGGGAGAATGGAAGGGGGAGGAAATGGGGAGAATGAAAGAGGGGTAAGAGAATGGAAGATTGGACGGCGAACTGATGGCTGGTATCACACATATACCATATAAGATACCACTAAGCGCTCAATATACCGTTTTTCGAACGGCCCAATTCAGTTTTTGAATCTCATAAGATTACAGTCTTAAGCCCTAAAACTGAGTTTTACGTTGCGAATCGGAAGCCTCAGGTGTGTTAGGGGGGTCACACACCTAAAAGACTGAAACCGACGAAAAACCAAACTTTAGTTGCAAAACGGGCGTTTTTAGGTTTTATACAGGAGGTGTGTACCGGGCTTTAGTGATAATGTAAATGCAGTCTCCCCTACACCCCCCCCCCCACCATACTATATATTTTCTCTCACCAAATGGCGTCAAATGAGATTTTGAAGTGCTAAAAATAATATATCGCGATCACTTTTTATTCAATTATTTTAATTTTTACTCAATCAGGTTTGACAAATAAGGAAGTATGTCAACTTAAATTCAAATATTAAGCATTTGAGAGCTATGGGGAGCAGCTATATGGTATATATAGCCTTTGAAAAATGGGCATGTATGGTTTCATATTTTGTGGATTTCTTGGAGACAAGACTATTCAATTTAAAATTGTCTTACATGGTTCATGTAGATCCTGGGGAAGGCGGGGGGCTAAGTAGATTTTAATCATGACATTATATTAATAACTTTCACCATTCGCTGAGCCACATTCTCACGTTATGTATGGTTAAAATACTCCATAAAACTTTTGAAAATATATACATTTCAGTCATCTTGAAAATACTATCTCCAGTTGATGTCCAAAGACCCAATGTATGGTTGCATAACTTCCCCAAACTGTATGGTGTTAATAAACACAAGATATTGCTAAAAACGCTTAGATAATAGACTGAACATGAAAACCAGGTTATAGAGTTATGTTTTGGCACATTTATGTACATGTATTCACAATGTGGGGTTTCTATGATTTGTGTTGTTTTTTAGTGATATCCCATGACAATCAATTGATAAAATATCGATTTTGTGTGATTGAATCCCGGCTAGTCAAGCCAATGACTTACACAATTTATACATGTTGCTACCTTACCTGGCGCTCAGCATTACTAGGATAGGGAAAGGACCGGTTAGGTCAGTATCAAGATAACGTGACTGAGTGGGTAATCATTCATAGTGCCGGGGGCCTAATCTCTCAGTGAGGTAGCACTACAAAGCTGACATGATTTTGACCTGTCACAAGTTTCTATGACCTTGGATGTTACCAGCGCTTAAAACCCCAACCAAGAAACTACAAGCGGATTAGTATCAGTGGTGTGTGACACGTGAACCTTGGATGTGGGAAGTGCGTATGTGATAACCACCAATAAAGACCACTTCAGCGGGTCACCGCGTGCCTCGTCAATTTAATCGCACTATTATGAGAATAATCAGGATAGTCATAACCGCCCGTATGGTTCTGGTTGCCATTAGTCACAGCCCACGGCTAGTTATTCCAAACGCATACCCAGTGTTAGTTTCAGGCAGGTGCCTATCTAAAACCTGCCAGTCCAGGCAATCCTTTACACGGTCCCCGTGTTGTTTCAGGCAGGTGCCCATCTGAAACCTGCCAGTCCAGGCAATCCTTTACACGGTCCTCGTCTTAGTTTCAGGCAGGTGCCCATCTAAAACCTGCCAGTCCAGGCAATCCTTTACACGGTCCCCGTGTTAGTTTCAGGCAGGTGCCCATCTGAAACCTGCCAGTCCAGGCAATCCTTTACACGGTCCTCATGTTAGTTTCAGCCAGGTGCCCATCTAAAACCTGCCAGTCAAGGCAATCCTTTACACGGTCCCCGTGTTAGTTTCAGGCAGGTGCCCATCTGAAACCTGCCAGTCCAGCCAATCCTTTACACAGTCCTCGTGTTAGTTTCAGGCAGGTGCCCATCTGAAACCTGCCAGTCCAGCCAATCCTTTACACAGTCCTCGTGTTAGTTTCAGGCAGGTGCCCATCTGAAACCTGCCAGTCCAGGCAATCCTTTACACGGTCCCCGTGTTAGTTTCAGGCAGGTGCCCATCTGAAACCTGCCAGTCCAGGCAATCCGTTACATGGTCCCTGTGTCTGTTAAGGGCCGGTCAGCCTTAGCGTATGCCGATGTATGTGATTTTCGACCAACACGTCGATGTATGTCGTTATAAGTTACGTATACATTGGGCATACGTTGGGTACGTTAAGGATATGTCGTTATGCGTCGAAGCTCTGAAAAATGTTTGTGCATGTTCAAAATTTCCAACGTGTGGCTCGTACGTTCCTCATACGCTACATGTACGTCGGTGTCCGTTAGGAGTATGTTACGAATACGTTGGGCTACGTTGGTACATGTTAGCCATACGTACAACAGGCGCATGTCTCTGACATATATAACGTACTCACAATGGTCTGTTAACATACGCGAGCGTGCCCCTAGCATATCGCCAGCGTATCCCCAGCGTGTTGGCAGTCGGTATATCAAGGCACCACCTGGTGCTCAACTCTTCAGAGATGATGGATGTCCCTACACTCCATCTACAGTTCCAGCATCACTACCAAGTTGCCATTTACCAGCATGAGCTAGATCTCTACCTCATGGCTCTTCTGGCGGCCCATGTTGATAGGAGAAGGGGGAGGCAGCAGTGGAGAACGTGTGTCAGACCCTGGATCGGGAGGCGACCACAGTCTGGGTTGTATGACAAGCTTATGGTTGAGCTCCGCAGTGAGGACAATACGTCGTTCTTCAACTTTATGCGGATGCCTCCCCAGATGTTTGATGAGATTGTGGCGAGAGTAGGACGCAGGATCGCCAAAAAGTACACAACATGTAGGGTGCCGCTCGAGTCTGGGCTGAAGATCGCACTTACTCTGCGGCACCTGGCATCTGGGAACGAATACTCGTCGATGAAGTTCGGGTGGAGGGTCCCCCACAACACAGTCGCTCATCGTGTGTGAGGTGTGTTAGGCCCTCATCGATGGGTACCTGGACGAGGTCATGACGTGCCCCGCGACTCCACAATTCCTGGAGAAGTGGAACTCCCCCCCCCCCCCCCCCCCCCCCATACCTGTGGGGCTCTGGATGAGACACGCACACACATACACACACACACACACACACATTGTGCAAACACACACACACTGTGCACACACACATTGTTCACACACAGCCCCTACTTTTTATTTGCGCCGCCCAGGGTCGACACACTCCCATAGGGGCCGTTTTCATAAGGCCTCGCCGACAAGTGTCGTCAAAACGTGGTTGTGATCCGTGGCGTGTCGACACAGTGACTACGCCTGACGGACAGGTGTGGGTTTGATTGTTGGTGTTACTAGTGTTAGTACGGGAGCGGGTGGCTGGTAGGGCGCGCTTTACTCGTCCAACAAGAGCGGCTGATGGATGGACCGCTATAATTAGAGTGTGTCTTGACTGCGTACATAACACGAAACCCGACCCGTCATACGCCGCATTGTATGCGGCTTACCAGGACTCGACCTTCCTTCAGCACTCATTGCAAGGCCGACTCACACTACACGATGTTTCCACTACAACTCTATGAGCAGATATCGCGCCGGGTGGTTACAGTCCAAATTATAGTTACGTGGTCGGTGTTTGTTGTTGTTTTTTTATGTCCTAGCAACATATAAGGTCATATCAGGATGGGTACCGACTTGTAACAGTGCGCACTCATGGCAACTTTATGGCGATGTCCCAGTGGGAAACCAAGCCGCTGGCACCATGACCTGATATCCCACTCAGTCACATTATCCTGACTCTGAGCCAACCAGTCCCTACCCTATCCTAATAATAAGTATCAATTTTTAAGTGATTGGTTTGAGTCGACCAGGGTTCGAACCCACGATCTACCAGCATGGGAGACGGGCGCTCTAACTCATTCGGCCATACCGTCTGGTCAACCACTAGCGTGTCCGATTACCCATTATTGGTTAATTGATTCTGTTTAAATTATTAGGCAGTGTGAGGCGCCCTTAGATTATAGTAGTCGTTGTGATAGATGCAACCGAAAAATCTTGCTCCATTATACATGTGTGAATATATATATATATTTTACCTCGGTAAACAGCCTCAGGCTAGCCTCAGGCTAGGGAGAGGTAAGCACGTCCGGTACCAGCAATTAGCATATACAACTCACGACTGGATAACGTGTCGTTGGGTTGCTCCGGCAAAATTAGTCTACATACAAGCAAATACGCAGTAAGTATAATAAAAACTGTGGTTAGCTTAATTATGATGCATTAGAGCATCATTATGGAAAGTTTAGACTTTCGTTGGTCCAATTTGGACGAGTTATTTGGTTATAAACAACCAAGGATAGAACACTCGAGTGGGTTTCTCGAAGGAACCAAACCGGTCATTAGCGGTTATGTCAACACCCGGGTCACCGTGTGACTATGGGTAGAGATGTGGGTTTCGCCCTATCTCATGTGGAAATTCTCTCGTACTCTAATAGAGAGTAATGTTGGAGATGCTCCTGGGTTTCTTTTATAGACTCCCCTAGACAAAATTTTTCAGGCGTTTCTCCGAGTTTCGTAGCATTTTCTCCAACTTGTTGACGTAGTAGTCACAGGTGGGAGAAGTGTGCGGAACAGAGGGATGGGCGGGCCGATACACTGGTCCCGACCCCGCGTAAGGTTTGGGCTTGACCCACAACCCACGCACAAATTTAGCTTATTACGCCTGTGTTATAACGGTATAAACACGTTCTCTAACACCAATAGATGTCCAAATGAGTTTGAAACAACCATATTGTGACATATATATATACCGGGACTGACCAAAAATGTTTGTTTCAGTTCCCGATGGCCACGAAGCGGAGTAAGCGCGGTGCAGCAGCAGCCGAGGGGCGTGTTCCGAGTGGAGTGGACGAGGAGTACGACTCCTCACCCGTGTTGTCGGCAGGGCCGTCGACACAGCCCCGGGCGCATATCCTCTCCGACCCGGACGAGGACGCAGTGCCTGATGTGCCTGCGCCTCCAGATTGGGAGGCTCGCTTTGCAAGATTGGAAAGCCACATCTTGACTGCCAAATCGCCTGTGTCTCGGAAGCGGCGTAGGCCGAGTGTCCAAGAGGATTCATTTGAGGATTTCTTGGACACAGACTCGGCGGTGGAGCTTAAGGCTCCTCCTCCTCCTTCTCCTAAACGGAGGAAGAAGAAGAAACAGGTGATTTCTTCGGGTGATGAATTCACCAAGGAGCGGGCAGAGTCTGGTTTGCGCAAAAAGCGGAAGACTAAGTCCAAAAAGAAGAAGAGGAAGAGGAAATATTCTTCTTCTGAGTCGTCCACTGAGTCTACTTCTACGGAATCAGACTCAGACACCGTATATGAAGGGGTCTATGCGGACATTGGCACTAAAGTGGCTAAGAAGGTGGAGAAGCCAAAGGCTAAGCGGGTTAAAACCACTACGCTTATGCGCGAGACCGTGAATGGTCATTTTCGCACGTTCAAACCGGCGGAGGTTATCTCCAAGTTAGGAGATGAGTTAACAGGCATAAAGGGTGTTCCCAACTCCATCATTAAAGAAATGGATCGGGATGTCAATATGACGGATGACCGTAAGAAGTTTGAGGATGTGTTGCACACAGTGCATAAGGCAGTGTTGGCTACCCTAACAGCTATTGTTCCTGTGGCTAATAGGATGCAGAGTGAAAATAAGTTCTCGTCTTTGGCTAAGACAATGGACAAAGGCATTGCAGTACTAGCGGCGGCAGGTAATTACCTGTCGTTTCGAAGATATGAAAATGTCTTCAAGTCAGTTTGCACAGATGCTGGCAAAGAAGTGGCTCGCTCTAAGAAGGTTACCGATAATGAGGGGAAGGAGTTTACGCTCTATCTTGCTCCAGAGCCGATTAAAGGGAAACCTTTAGATAATACCAAGATGTTTGGCGGTCAACTACAATACCTCTATAAAGAGGTAGAGACTGCAGCCAAGAGTGGCAAAAACATGGATGGCAAGAAGAAACAGGAAGTTCCTCGTTTCAAAAAGTCACGAGGGGATTTTCGTCCACGACGGTTCACCAGAGGAACCAGACCGAGTTCAAACTTCGGTCAAGGGTTTCGGGGCCGGGGCGCTCGCCCAGGCTGGACCGACAACACCGCACGGCCAATAGGTCGAGGGTTCAACTCGTCGAGACCTTTCCCCAGGGGCGGGTCCAAGTAGAGGTCCAAACACAAACTTTACAAGTCCCTGCAGCCTCTAAAAACACACAAACTGTAAGCAACTTTGTGGCTGGTAATATTAGTAATCATATTTCTGAGTGGCACAAAATTACTAGTGACCAAGAAATTATAGAAATAGTTAGGGGTGTTCAAATTCCCTTTACACAAATTCCTGTACAAAGTATAATACCTTTTCCATATAACATTCAACCAGTTGAACGAGACGCACTAACTAAACAGGTACATAAATTCTTTGAGAAAGGAATTATACAAAAAGTGACACACTGTTCAGGACAGTTTATTTCAAACATTTTCTCGAGACCGAAGCCTAATGGTGATGTTCGAATGATCCTGGATTTAACAATCCTTAATAAAAGGGTGGAATATCGACATTTTAAAATGTTCTCTCTAGATACGGCACGAGATCTGATTACACCAGATGCGTGGATGGCTAGTGTTGATTTACAGGATGCATATTATACGCTTCCCATAATGGAACAATACCGAAAATTTCTTCGATTTATTTGGGATAACCAACTCTATGAGTTTACCTGCATGCCGAATGGCTTAGCTTGTGCGCCACGTTTATTTACTAAATTGCTTAAACCTGTTTTCTCGGTAATGGCGAGGAAAGGTCACATAATGTTTCCATACATAGATGATTCTTTTATTATAGCTTCAACACAAATTGGTTGTGTGAATGCAGTTTTGGATTTATGTGCATTACTCACTAAATTGGGATTTTATGTACATCAACAAAAGTCAGTGTTTAAACCAACAAAACAACTCAAATGTTTAGGGTTTATTCTGGATACACAGTCCCTTACAGTGTCGATAACAGAACAAAAACTAATTAAGTTTATGACTACAGCGACTCAGCTTATTAAGTTATCAAAGCCAAAAATTAGACAGGTTGCTGTTCTTATTGGCATAATGACCTCATATGCACCTGCTGTGTTATATGGGAAGGCCCATATTAAGTCGCTAGAAATAGATAAAAATTTAGCGTTAACACGAACTAAAGGCAATTTTGAGCGAAAAATGTTTATTTCGCAAGAAGGGTTACAGGATATTGGATGGTGGATGCAACATATAGCAAGTTCACCAAATCCAATCCGCATGGCGGAACCTAATACAGTAATTACTACTGATGCTTCGTTAGAAGGTTGGGGAGCTCATCGAGATGGGGTCACAACAGGAGGTAGATGGCTTGATGATGAAAAATCAGACTATATTAATGCACTAGAATTGCGTGCTATTTATCTGGGCTTACGTAGTTTAGTAAAGATAAATAAATCACAGGTTAGAATACTAACTGATAATACTACTGCCATGGCATATATTCGTAACATGGGTGGAACCAAATCAAAGTCTTGCAATCAGTTATCTAAACTGATTTGGAACTGGGCACAGGCTCAACAAGTCTGGCTGACTGTAGCGCATATTCCAGGGTCACAAAATACACTTGCAGATTATAAAAGTAGAAATTTCCATGACCATTTAGAGTGGTCTCTCTCTACACATTTGTTTAACTTCGTTTGTGAAAAATGGGGTACACCTGAAGTTGACTTATTTGCATCACGAAATAATAACAAGTTACCCTGTTATGTTTCTTGGCATCCTGAACCGGATGCTTGGAAAGTAGATGCGTTTGCTATTACTTGGGAAAATAATTATTTTTATATTTTCCCACCATTTAGCATTATCAGCCGAGTAGTGAGAAAAATCGGCTTGGAAGGGACACATGCGATACTGGTGGTGCCCGATTGGGACACGCAACCTTGGCTGCCAGCAGTTTCACAACTGGCAAAAGATCGTATACGATTCCCAAGAAAACTCGGGAATCTGACGCACCACGGACCGCTAGTGGTTCACGGCGACGTGTCAACGACGCCCCTATTGGCATTCCTTTTCTAAGGAAGCAGCTACAGCAATTTGGATTGGACAGAATTACTGAGGATAGGATAGTATCGGATGCCTGGAGGCCAGGAACTGTCAAAATGTATACAACCTATTTAAAGAAATGGGGTGTACATTGTTTGTTAATGAAAGTTAAACCAACAAATCCAAAGATTTCACAAGTAGCTCGGTTTCTTCGTTCTCTAGAGGATGAAGGACTTTCCTTTGGATCGATTAATGCGGCGAGGTGTGCGTTATCAATTATATTACCTAGAATTGATGGCGAAACAGTTGGAAAACATTATGTTATTTGTTATTTACTTCGTTCAATTTATCAAAGGAATCCTCCAAAACCAAAGTATAGTCGGTTTTGGGATGTTTCTATAGTATTTAAGTTGTTTCAGGCTTGGCCTCACAACTCGTGGTTAGATATAAAACAGTTAGGTTTTAAGGTCGCGGTCCTGTTATTGTTAGTAACCGGACACAGAGGACAGACGATTGTTGCTTTATCCTTAACTGGATTAGAAATAGACAAGCAACAAGCTACGTTTGATTTAGAAAAATTGCTTAAATCGAACACGTTAGGTGACCCTTTATCAACGGTTCACTTAGACTGTTTTCCGAATGATCGGAAATTATGTGTTGTGTCGGCCATACGGGCTTATATATACAAGACAAAGGATTTACGTGCATCACAACAACTATTAGTGAGCTTTATAAAGCCACATAAGGCGATTTCACGAGACACACTTGCCAGATGGACAATTACGGTGTTGAAATTGGCTGGAGTGGATACGAGTAAATACTCTTCCCACTCAACTAGAGGAGCCATGGTCTCCAAGGCACGGGTGCTTGGTATTTCTGTGAAAAGAATACTAGCGCATGCAGGCTGGAAGACGGCTAAGTCGTTTGCAAAACATTATAATAAACGACTAGAAAAGCCTACCGGCGTTGCAAAGCGTCTTCTCGCCAACTAACAAGAATAGGTGAGAACAAAAATTTAGAATGTTATAATAATAAGAAAGAATGATATTAAGGATAAAAATGAATTATGTAAAGGTCTCCCTAGCCTGAGGCTAGCCTGAGGCTGTTTACCGAGGTAAAATAGTATAGTTATACGAGTCTTACCTTGGTACAGATGATGGATAACTGTTGTTTTACCGAGGTATAAGCCTCGGATAGATGTGGGCTAGGGCCCTCCCGCCACACCCTGCCACATCTATTCCGTTGGTGTACCTTTTCGGTAAAGTAATAGTATCCATTGTTTGAAAGTCATTTTTATCCTCAATAAGTAG
>CM059190.1:13756817-14022733 GCA_030323885.1 Branchipolynoe longqiensis
TCAGGTTCAACTACCTCAACACAAAGATGGCGTTTCCTAGGTCACAAGCTGACGACGTCACCGCCCTCTGGTGGCGTTATGCACACCTCAGTTTCTGCCAGTGGTGCTCCCTCGCCATCCTCCTCTGCATCCTCCTGTTGCTGTTTCTGCTGATGCAGCTGATGCCGCTGCTGCTGCCTGCGCCGTAGTGTGCCGCCCTCTATGGCACCTTTCACTGCAGAGATGTCATCGCAGTCTCCGTCAGCGTCGAGCCGCGGCAGGTCCTCTGCGCGGGGCACAAAGGAGGCCCACAATCGCTGGGAAACAACGAGGTTTTCTTAAAGTTACAGGGTCCAATAAAAGCATCAACTCTTCAAAAGCAAAACACGTGTCTAGATTTGAACCTGCATATCCAACTTAGATACTGGTGTACTTATTAAGTATTTATTGCTACATAGAAAGCATAGAACTAGAGAAGAGATGGAATGCCAAATCTCGCATCCCTAGGTTGCATCGCGCATGTGCTGCGAGGAGTTTGGGTAGTTTATTTCCAGTTTGTTTCTGAGTTCATTGAGTTGAGGCATGTGTGCAATACAAAACTTCTGTATTTCTATTATTTAAAAATAATATCGACAATTTGACAAACATGTATTCACTCATGTAAAATAATGCAATGAATGCATTTAAGACACTACTATCCATACTTAATCATCTAAAAGGGGCCAGTTATAGGTCGCTAAGATACCACCTGTACTCCGACAAAGGCTCTCCAAGCATACGTTTGCTGGTTTTCAGTTTATGCAACTACATATGTGGGGGAGAGTGCTGACATTGGTTGCCTCTGTTGTGTTTCATTCAGTCCAGCAGCACTGACACTTTTAGACAACCGTATGGAGAAGAAAATGCTAGAAATTGCAATCTAAAATGATAAATATTAAGTTCAAATGTTTATTTATCATAACCAGCTACTTTTTGTGTGAATAATTGATTAAATCATGTAGATTAATAGATTTTAAAAGTTGAATCGAGAGGTTTCTGTGGCTGCCATCTTGGTGGTTGCCATGGCTTCCCCTGTGTGTGGGGAACCCCTCTAGGTCATGTGATGAGGGAATCCCACCTATGATGTCATTCATACATCACAGACCTCAACTCTCCTCCCACATGTTCAGTGGCATGAACTGAACAAACTAAGCAAAGGTATGTTTGGAGAGCTTTTGATGCTGGATTCGTTTGTATCTGGGTGAGGTATACCCGGCGACTTTAAGCTAAGAAACATCCAATTCCCTATAAAACAATCAGTCACTTTACTTACCTAGCACCATTAAATAGCACTTAGAGTTTCAGCTGAGAGTACATGCTCTGTGGTAAATGTCTAATCTACCTTTTAATATAGATAAATGTAATAATAGTCAAATTCCACGATTTCAAGAAGTATCAACTAATGTTGGTCATGGCATTGTGGCTTCTTGATCAAAAGAAACAATGCTAACAATATTTTAATCTAGAGTTCTAAACCTAAATCAGAGTAAGAGAAACACATGGGAGTCGTGAATCGTTGAATAGTCTGCTGGATGGCAAGCAAATCAAATTGTAATGGTATATAAGGCAAAAGCTTTACGAGGTTTCTCAGCCTGCACACTTGCCTTTTACATGAAGTGCCTATGTCCACCTCTTTGACAATTAATTTATGCATTTTACTCCGTGACTGCATTTGCTAAACATGATTCACCACCAACCAAATAACTCTCTTAACTAATTGTATTGAATAGATTCAAATAATTATATAAACATGTTGGTTTATTCAAACGAGTGCAGAATATATTTAGATAAAATCAATCTTACCTCTGTCCAGCTTCCTTCTAAGGTGTACAATGTGTGGATGAAGCCAGCTAAGATGGGAATCCCTGGGACAAAGATGGCCAGGCACCACCCTAGCGCGACTGACCATGCAGGATACTCCAACTGACTCACATATTCCCAGACGAAGGTCACATTGCTGAAGATCAGCAGACCCTGGAGAAGCGGAAACCAGCAATGAAGAGCACATTCACTTGGAAAAACATTAACTTTCGTCCAATAATTATATTCAAATTTGCAGATGGGTGTAGTTAAATAACGTATTCCTCCTCTGTCAACCTCCACTAGAAGATTAGATTATCGTGTTTGTTATCTATTTACTAATAGTGTACAAAAGTTTGAAGTTAAGAATATATAATGCACTGTTCCATGTCCTATTAGTTCATGGTAAAACACTTCCAAAGGTACCCGGTACACGTTAAATCAATATAGTGTAGGCCTAATGCAAGAGTTCCAAATGACAACACTGGTTAATACATGTAATATGTCAGAGAATTCTAGTGATGTATAGCTTCTGCTGAGGTGGTATTGAATTGGTCTGTTATTTCTAAGCTAATACAGGAAGGAATGTTGAGTTTCTGTCTTATAAGGACAACCATTAGTTGACGTGGCAATTTTGATATTGTGCTTCAATCTATATACATATGAGAAGTTCTTCATGCTCCTCGTGAGAATCCAACTAGACTCTGCTGTTCTAAACCAGTGTTCCAGAACCAATGTTTACATTACCAAACTTCCTCTGTCTGAATAAATATGGTTGAGATCTGAAGTATTCCTCTGTAAGTACTTACACTGACTACAACACTGGCAAAGCCATACCAGATGCACATACATAGCCGCTGTACCGGGATGTGGAACACGTCCAGCTTGGCTGAAAGGAGAACACAAGGTCCGTGGCCACTTCAAGCAATACGAGGCAACAAGGGATGATTTACTGAAGACTAGTAAAATGCCCATTATACAATCGATTCATGAAGCAACTTAAATTGTGAAATATTTTGGTCAGTTTCTACCCTGAAGATGGTCTTGATTGCATTCACCCGCATTCACCTTCATTCACTCACGTCTTCATTCACAAACTGTTTCACTCACTCCTTAATTCACTCGTTCACACACGCCTTCCTTCCTTCCTTTCTTCACTTACTCATTCACTCACTCACCCACTCACTCACTCATACACTCGCTCGCTCACTCACCCGCTCGCTCACTCACTCTCTGAAATCACTCACTCACTCACTCACTCAATCATTTATTGATGTGCCAGCCTTCCAGGCTGTTATCAGGAATCTAACATTCAAATTTATTACTAGACTTGACAAGTCAGAAAATGTTATAATACAGGGACTTGTAAAAATAGAAGAGAGTGATCTCAGATTTACATCTGCCATATGGAGGCATTGGTACAAACTACTGTATGTAGACCAACATTTTGATATTGGTTAGTATGGTAGTATTCATACTATTACTTATATCCTATTCACATTAATTTTTATATCTACCTACTATGGACCGAATTATGTAACTACCATAATCCTGAGTCTGAAATAAAGAATTGAATTGAATTGAATTTACCCAGTCACTGATGTAATGAATAAAGTTGCATGGTCCGATGGCATATTAATTTGTTAGTTATATTTGAGATAAATAGCTCAGGTTGACCATTATATCCTAATATTCATTAGTCCTGAGTAACTTTGATAAAAAATGGCTAGTTTTGGAGAAATTTGAGCTGAAAGAACCCAAAATAATTTCGACAAGCTTGCCAAAAGTCCTGTGGCTATGACCCAGATGGTCATCTCGCGGTGACCATGTGATGTGAGATCACCTACTAATCTTGGAACCTGACAGGGCTGTAGGTAAGTATTTCTGTTTGGGCTGTTAACATTCTAGGAATGGATTGGTGCCATAGGCCCATGGGACTAGAGTTTTTAACAAAATATTATTTTGTAGAAAGGTTAATTTGATTTCTATCTATCGAATTGACCAGGTAGCATTGAATATAATATCCAACATCACATATGAATCGGTATATGATTGACATCGTCCCAATGGCAGAAATTTCAAAACATCAAACTATGCAACCACTCACCAAACTGCACGTTCTATGATTCAGCCAGGCCTGAGAATTAATGGTTTGACGGGATCCGCCACAATTGTGCAGGTTTCTGGGTTTAATGCTATGATTGCAGCAGCTGTTCTGGTAGTGCCTATGTGTTATTGTTTGGACGGGATCCATCGCAAATGCGCAGTTCCACAGCGTTTGCGTCGGAAGACGGCCTGGAGTTGTAGCACCATATCATTTTCTACATTCACCTATGACAAACTGCACGCTCTGCGATCCCGAGCCGTCTGCTGGTGTATACACTGTGGAACGGCTCCTGCCGTCATAGTGTTAAGCCCAGAACCCGGTGCATTTGCGATGGATCCCATCCAAACGATAACGCATGACTAGAACAGTTGCTGCCATCATAGCATTAAACCTGGAGATCTGCGCATTTGCGGCAGATCCCATCAAGCCATTAATGTGGCGGATCGTAGAATATGGCTGCTGCCATCATAGCATTAAGCGCAGAACCCGGTGCATTTGCGATGGATCTGGTCCAAATGATAACCCATAGGCACAACCAGAACGGCTGCTGCCATCATAGCATTAAAACCGGAAACCTGTGTATTTGTGGTGGATCCCATCAACCTATTAATGCTCAGGCCCGGCTGATGTGGCCAGCATGGAACGGCTGCTGCATTAGCTAATACAAAAGATCTGAAAGTCAAAAACTTTCAAATGCACATATCTCACTCCATATGGTTCACTCATTTTTACATTCATTAACAACAAAACGTTTTCCTTTAATATACAGTGTAACTGACAAATTTCAAACGGATGCGTGCAAAACACATGCGCACATCCTCACATACATTTAGACTGCCAAGGATATGCGTACTGCTTGCATTTCTTATGTACATATTATTGCCCTGTTATTATTTACCGTTATGTCATCCATGTCTCATCCTCAAGCATACCATATATAGTCCCGAGTTAAGATGCAATTTTAATTGATAAATGTGAAAATGTCCAAATTTAAATGACCCAAATTGATTAATTATCTTGATAGAATTGGCCAAACAGCATTGAATTTCGAACATGGTGGGGGGGTAACATCCACCTCATTTCCCCTTCCCCTCTATGGCCCTGCACAGTAGGCCTACTTGGTCGGGGGAGGTCATGAGATTGGCCTAATTGGTTAATAATGGCCTCCCTGCATAATAGGTGTTTCAAAGAGAATGTCCAAAGGGGTGAGGTTATAAATTCACTGGTTATTCTGTATATGCTGTCCCAAATCATTAGCTAATGCACCAGTATCTAATATGGATAGATATGATCAAATGTAAGTAGTTGTTTTAATTTTGACAACATTATATTTCATCGGACCATGCAACTTTAACTATATCCAAGTCTCAGATGGAACTGCACCTTTAAATTAGCTTCTTTTTCTTCGGAGGCCTACACATAAAATTTATTATTTTAAAGTCAGCATGTGAATGCAACTCACCCCCAGATCGATTTACGATACGACACCGTTATATAACGTCAATAACTTTTTTAAATGACAAATAATAGAGGTATAGGGTAGAACTACTACTTGCGCATGCTCTTCTCACCCCTTCCGACCACAGGTCGGCAGTGACACCTTCCATCTAAATTGATCAGAATTGTACGAATTTGAAACTTGCACACCTATTTTGCTATGACAACCTTACCATATGCATATACGAGTGGTGGGACAGCCAGCACAATGACCCCACAGAGCAGGCGCATCAGGTAAACCTCCACCAGGGTCGTGAAGTAGGACCCGCCCTGCAAAGCAGTAAAGTAACCAGGTCGAGTCAAAGGTCATCGCAGCGCACCTAAAGCAATCAGCAGCTTCACGGATGTCTCGTTTATTTGGATAGCGGCTCACACAACATGCATTGAAATTACAGCCTCAGGTCGTGTGTATAGTCTTGGGGTAGAATAGAACACTACAATTAGGGCACTCGCTCCACATCTGGAAGGGCATCGGTGCAATACCCCAGACAGAGGCACACCAAAGAGTTGATTTTAGTCGTTACCTGGCCTGACATTTGGCATTACTAGGATAGGGCAAGGAGCAGTGGAATGGAGAAGACCAATTGTCTGTTATTGAAATTTCCCCTGCGTAATAATCGTGAAATATGAAAGCACATAACAAGTACCTGTGTTATGTGTGGCAGTCCGAGGAAGTAGGAGAACGTGCACAGAGCTGCTGCGAGCAGCTCTCGTCGGCGGAAAATGATGACTACATATGACGGAAAACTCTCCACGATGTTTTCCAAGATGACGAGAAGCAGTAGAGCCTGTGAATGAAACCAACACCTTCAGCCCAGTCTCAAACAGACAGGGAGACTCCCCGACCCTAAGGCTGGCCGCTAATGGCCAGTGGCCCAGCTAGAGAGGGTGGGGGGGGGGGGGGGGCTTCTCTCCCTGAGCATATTGTTCAAAAGTGGCGACTTTCCAATAATTTCAAACTATGTGGCGGGTTTCCTCCAAAGAAATATGTCAGAATGACCATATGTTTGATGTCCAATAGCCGATGATAGGAATCAATGTGCTCTAGAGGTGTCGTTAAATAAAACAAGCTTTACTTTTAATAATTTTAAAACTGTTTAGTTCTCGTGTGCTATACAAGTTGTAAATCTATATTTTTTGTGTTTTGATTTTCAATAAAAAATAACAATTATGTACTTCCTTTAAAACTGTATCTTTCTTATATGTTGGTACTAAATACAAAAAAAAATGTATAATTAATTACTAATTAATCGGTATGCGTTGTGGTGGCTTTATATATCTCCTTGTTTTTTAACACAAGAGGGCGCCATTGGATGTACCTGCTGGTGAAGTGCGAAGAGCAGGAAGAAGGTGTAGAAGAGGAAGGCCCAGAAGGGGTGCACGGCCGACACGCTGAAGGCTTGCGGTAGCACGACGAAGGTGAGGCGGGGACCTGCGGGATAAGGACCAGTCACGTGACTCATTACGGCATGCACACACTGGAAGGCAGTGCTGAGCGGACAGGACGTCCGCTTCTGGGTCAGGAGGTCATCCAGTCAATCTTAGGCCAAATCAAAGATTTTAAAGCCCAGACATAGATTTCATAAAGGAGCCCATCGCAGTGGTCTGACCCCCTCCCCCCTACCCCCTCCCCACCTGCCTTCAACCCGAGATGGTCCATGCCACATCTCCCAGTGGATGTGGACAATTATGCTAGAATTAGCTGGCTATTCGTCCTTAGACTAGCTCCATGTCTTTATGAACATTCGCACACACAAACAGATATGTGCTTGGAAATAGTATCCTGCATAATGGCTATAAACATGGTTCTATATGATTTCAATTCAAACAGCCAATTCCTGTAGAGCTGGTGATTGACAGGGCAGTCTCCGCAGGAGCTGTTCACTCGGTATTTATAAACAGTCACCACATATATACAAGGTGTGTATATACACAAGGCACATATATACATATATATATATATGATGTATAAGAATTATGCGAATAAGGGAAGGTTCCCTATATTGGTCACCCTTATGTTGTGTACTACTTTATGGGTGACCCCTTTTCACTGTTGTGACAGGTGGCGCTACACCCCCCCCCCCCCCAACCCCTCCCAGCGCCGCGAATACTGTCACTGGCGCACTGGAATCCGGCGCTAGTGCAGGTGGCGCCAGCAGTAGAAGTTAATGGGCAGGAGGACAATTTCGTACACATGATATATAATAACCATATCGCATATTGGGTATTAATAGGCATTGCATTTCGTGCCGTTGCTTCTTGATGGCGCCACCTATAGTTGACATTAGTGAGATTATGCATGTGCAACCCATTCTATTTATAGAAATATATATCCAATCAATTTTACTGTATGGTTAGAAGACAAGTGCTTGGTAATTTATTCAAGAAATAAACTGCATTTAACAATAACAGAAAATCGTATGTATGCACGTGCAGTGCTAAATGTTCATAGATTCTCATAATAGTAAACATAACAGAGGAGAATCGCAGCGATGTGATGAAGCATAGAAGGAAGAAAGGGAGAACACCTCAGGGAACTAAGGTATTTCATACGGACGCACCATTTAAACCATGTTGATGCGATATAGGTCAAGCACATGTAGTTGAGTACTACCTGCTATAAAGCACATTTAATTTTCCTCTGAGTAAAGAAGTGTCGCCAGTTGTTGAAACCGGCGGGCTGTCACTGACCTTGTGATATGACCTCCTCGAAGGGCTGCCACTGACCTTGTGATATGACCTCCTCGAAGGGCTGCCACTGACCTTGTGATATGACCTCCTCGAAGGGCTGCCACTGACCTTGTGATATGACCTCCTCGAAAGGCTGCCACTGACCTTCTGATATGACCTCCTCGAAGGGCAGCCACTGACCTTGTGATATGACCTCCTCAAAGGGCTGCCACTGACCTTGTGATATGACCTCCTAGAAGGGCTGCCACGGACATTGTGATAGGACCTCCTCGAAGGGCTTCCACTGACCTTGTGATATGACCTCCTCGAAGCGCAGCCACTGACCTTGTGATATGACCTCCTCAAAGGGCTGCCACTGACCTTGTGATATGACCTCATCGAAGGGCAGTCACTGACCTTGTGATATGACCTCCTCGAAGGGCTGCTACTGACCTTGTGATATGACCTCCTCGAAGGGCAGGTGCTTCTGCACGGCGAGCGCGTGGATGAAGGGCGCGACGGCGATGGTGCCCAAGTGGGGCAGCATGGAGTGGACGAGCAGCACAATCAGCCAGGTCCTGCAAGCAAGGGCATCCGGGGTGTCCAATGAATCAGCATGGGCTTCTTATTCCATAAGCATAATAAGCACAGCAACGAGGAATACCCAACTAGCATGCGCTTGTTCAGCATGCCCTTACTAATTTGACATGCCTAGATCTAGATAAAAGATTGACTCCTAACCAGAGTAGGGGTGAATGACAACTATAGTTAAATCCGAGCAAAAACTGCTTCAAATTACTGTGGAGGTAGTGGTTCCAATGCTTAATATTTATCTATATTGGCATAGAGCGAATGCAATGGGAGAGCATTTTCCTCCTCCCCGCCCCCCCAAGAAAACCTCCCCAAAACTCACCAAGATGGCGGCCATAGAAAGCTCCGATTCTAGTTTAAGGTCCATTAATTTACATGATTCATGAATTCTTCATTACAAAATAGTTAGTAGATATAATGAATTATTTTAAGAATATATTTTGCTTTTTAGATTGATAATATATCTGGTAACTTCATTTACTCAGCCACGTTTTCTGATGGGTTGTTCAGCAGCCCTGTCTCAGATAGAGTGATGTAGTGCTAACTAGACTGGCCCCATGTCATGACACGTGACTGCGCGTCCGGAGACCTGGCGACGTATGGCCAGTCGCTACTCACAGATTACTGGCAGGTCTCTTTGTCCCAAGGTGAGCGCCCAGAGTTGGAAGTAAACCTGTCCACAGTCCAAGGCTGAACACATGCTGCTCCAGAGCGCGGATCCACGTCTGCACAGAAAGTAGAAGAGTTGGGAGTGACGGCGTGAACCAGCGGGCGGCGTGTTGTGCATTTGTTAGTATGACACTCCTTTATCGCGTCATATCCTGTTGTATCCCTGTCTCGTCGCCCGAGGTTAGGGTTAGCTGTAAACACTGTTTCATGATTGGCTCAAAGCAAGTCACGTGACTACTTCCATACTAATAAGCACTATGGCTATGTGGAGCTAGCCTAGCCGCGGTTACGGCCCTAACCCCGATTCGTGCATACAGCCAAGTAGCCAAGGGCTTGGTAAACACCTTAGTACACATGCACTCACAATAAGGTATTCCGAGTTCCGCTGGTCCCTCTGGAAGGACGGAGGCTGCGACACGGTACGCTGGGTCACAGCTACAGCTGACCAAGCGTAGGGTGGGTGGGGGTTGTGAATACATATATATATATATACAAATATTATTTTATGTAATGTAAAATATTTGCTAGGAACAATTTCACTGCAATCTATATTAGGCACAAATGTATGGTAATAATCTTACCAAGTTTGGGTATTAGGAGTGCAGAGTGAGTTTAAATCACAAGACATAGGGCCCATCCCGAAGGAGAGGTGGGAGGAGCACTAACCCCACCTTCCATTGGATAATTGTTTGGGTCGGCTCGCGGGCCTACCTCGGGTTCCCAGGTTCTCCCACTCCTACCATCCGTGGACATTGAAGAAATCGATTGACATTATATACTGAAAGAAATACTTGTAACCGCTTAAAATTATCATGACTAATAAACCCCCATGTTCTTCCCACTCACATCTCATGCTTCCTCTGTCCGAATCGGAAGTTACAACTTCAAGTGGCGTTCTCTGTGGCGGAGTGGTTACAGTGTCTGACTTTTTTATAGGTCAGACTCCTAATCTGAGGGTCGGCGGTTCGATTCCCCATGAGCGTGACTTGCTTTGAGCCAATTTGGATTTCCACCGCTGTGTATAACTTACAGCGTCATCAAAGGCCGGTTGCTCTCATACCATGTCTATGTGGTGTGGGAGGTTAAAAATCCCTTGGGTCGGTAAAAGTGTAGGCTCGGGCTTTCTATCGACCAGCAGTGGAGTGGGGGAAGACCAGTCGTCTGTGACTGGGATTTCCCCTGCTTGGGACAACTAATGTACCAAAAACAAACAAAAATGAGAGAAATAAGTGTTCACACTTCCTGTCTACCATATCACTATAACTCGGCATTCTGGGGATGGCCTTCTTGGGGGACCAGTGGAAGACAGAATACCCGTATAAGTGTATTGAAACGTGCGAATCTTTGTTCTTTGTAGAAAGCCTTTGTTGATTTTGGTCTATGCTATATATGTGAATGCATGGCCAGGAGACCAGTGCCTCGGCGCTGAAAAATATCTATATTCGCTGAATAAAACGATCATTTACCAACAAAACTGTATCTCAGTGGGTTCTACCGAGCGACCTAACGGAACAACCTCTCAGCGCTTGCATTATGAAAATCAAAACAACAAATAAATATGTATTTAGAGACTGACTGACTGACTCACTCATTCACTCTCTCACTCACTCACCCACTCACTCACTCACTCACTCACTCAGATTCAAACACCCACACGATGCACATCCGTGAGTGAATAAATGCGGGTTGCCTTCTGGGCAGTGTGCGCGTGCTTACGAGTGGGGAGGCGAGCTCTGAGGTGAGAATGTCCTTGTGGTTGTTGCCGTTCGCTCGGTGGTCCCCGTTGTGTGTACCCGGCCGCTGCTCGGAGAAGAAGTAGCCAAGGGCTTGGTAGGCGGTCGGGATGGCCGTGTGGCTGTAGATGAGCAGAGTGAAGAGAAGCACGATCGCCAGCGGACTTGTTACGTACACCACCTGCCGGGGAAAACAGGAACACCGAGCTTACATTGCGCACCCACCTGGTGGAGGGAGACGGAACTATCAGCTTCCGTTATGCTCACCATCTGGGGCCGTATGCACGAATCGGTGTTAGGCTTAGCCGGAGTTAAGGCGCTAGCCGCGGGTAGCTACCTCAGGGTAGCGGGGGGTTGGAGAAATGTGTGAATCGGTATGCACCAATGTCTTAGCCGCCGCGGATAGCTAACCATGAGTTTATTTATAGATTTGGGAATTCCCTCGAATTGACAATATGAATAACGCCGCCAATGTGGGGGCGGCGTTAATATCAGTTCGAATTTAGGGTTAAATTGATAAGATTTCACTTATTGCGTATGTAATTCTGTTAAATATGACAGCATTGAATAGATTTGGGTGTAATATATTGCCGCCGATTCGGCGGCGGTGGCGGCGGCCATTTTTAGTTGACGTTGGACAGTATGGATATCGACGTCGAAGCGGCGGCGGAGGTTTGTTTACTTTACATTCGTCAATTCGAAAATATTAATATTGCCGCCTTTGCGGCAGCAGCATTAATCTCGCTTCGATTTTAGGGTTAATTTAATCAAATTTCACTATTTGACTATGTAACTCTGTTAAATATGATAGCATTGAATAGATTGACATCCATACATGCACACTAACCGCCCCGGCTAGCAGTAAAACCTGATTTGAAAATGGTTTAGCTTAGCCTAGGCTACGGTCGGCGGTTAGAGCTGGCACCGATTCATGCATACCGATTTCTCACATTTAGCCGTGTGGAGCTAGCCAAACCGCGGTTAAGGCCCTTACACCGATTCGTGCATACGGCCCCTGGTGGGGAGAGATGGAATCAAGAGTTTGCACCGTGTAACCACCTGGCGGAGCGGGATGGAACCATCAGATTCTGTTACATACACTACCTGGTGGGGCGAGATGAAACTAAGAAACTCTGTTACTTACACCACCTGGTGGAGAATTTAGCTTCCGTAAAGGTTACATAACGCTACACATACTACGACCGTAGTAGTGTCTTTGGCAGTGTTACCAAGGTCATTTCCTCAAATGTAGCTAGAAACCCTTCAGTTATGATACAGACGCCGTCAGCCTATTTGAACCATATTTGCATATGGTGTATTCTGAGAATTTCGATGTACATATTTATTTCCTTAGTTTGTCTTAAATTTGATAATGTTATCAAGAGGAGACATCGCTGACAAAACAATTACAGTCATTCTATTTTCCGTTTAAATATACCGGTAGCACCACAATATCTTATGTTTCCTTCGCCACTCGCTAGGTGGCAGCACATCGAGCTACCAGAAGTAGTTTCACGTTGTTTACCTTTCCGAACCAGTTTGGGCCGCGGCATATGAAGAGGAAGGTGAGAAGCCAAGTAGCCAGCAGACAGAGTGCGAGGTGCCAGGGCACGATGCCCGAGTCGCCGATGGCGCCGCTGGTCTGCAGCACGTCGTTACTGCGGGCAGAGAGGCACGCCGGTCACAGGTGCGCTACACACAGACATGGCCACCACTGAGCTCTGACCAGGGCTCGTGTAAATCACTGGATACAAGATTCATTCCTACCCAGAGTGGGGTGAATGGCAGCCATGTCTAAATCTGAGCAAAAAGTGATTTGGAATAAAAATCTGGAGCTTCTGGTTCGAGTGTCCAGTGTTTATCTATATATTAACACAGACTTGGTGAACTGGGAGAGAATGCAAAATAAAACCCAAATAAGATGGTCACCACAGAAAACTCTTAATTCAACTTTTAAAGTGTATTAATCTCCATGATTTAATCGATTCCACAGTTCAAAAGTAGCAGGTAAATACAAATCGGTATGTGAAGAATATATTTTGCTTCTTAGATTAACAGTGATAGAAATAAGCAAAATGTTTCACTTCTCCATAGAACAAGTCTGGTATGATTTTCACTTGTCCCTCTGAATTTTCACTTGTCCACCATACTTACCTTTATTATTTCAGTTAACATCCATAGCTATGGGAATAAAACTACACACATAAATAACAAAATAACAAAACAAATGTCATAAATAATGTAAATGACATTTTGATGACTTCACACTGGCCTGGTAAATTACTTCACACAGAGTAACTGATTGTCCACAAGGTTTTGGTGAGCCCAACATTTTCACCTTTTCTTGTCCAACGGAAAAGATCAAGTCATATTCTGCTTTTCCGTGCCTAGTCTCACTTGGCTCGGATAAGCGGACAAGCTCTTATTTCGAACGTTGATTAAGAATTTATGTAGTTTACCCAGCCTTCCGACACTGTTCCAAATGTGTTATTCAGCAGCCCTGTCTAAGGAACAGGGTTGTAAGAACAACTAGTAAATCACCTGTATATATTATATGACCGGAACTCCAATCAGTAACTGTGTTGCAAAATAGATTCATCTTGAAGAATAGCATCAATTATTAAATGGGGGGGGGGGGAAGAAAAGATAGTAGTCTTCCCACACCCGGTCATTCCTACACTTCACTCCAGGGGGCAGCATTACCCCCAGTCCTTCCGCAGGGCATATCCCTCCCATTGGCTCCTAATCTCCCCCATCACCCTGCAGTGATTCAGCAGTCAATTCAGACTTACTGCGTCCCCCCCCCCTCCCCACTTAAAGCGTAAGCTCAATTATCAGGTTCTTCGGTTAGTGAGTGTATGTGGTGTTGTGGAAGTATAAGATTCGTGATTATCAGACTATACGGACTGGTCGAGTAACAGGTGTGGTAACTCCTACTGATATACAAGTCCAGCAACTCTGTCATTGGTGCTGCTGCTTTGAACGACAGAACAAATAAGCCACTACCTTCCCGTGCTGAGTCCAACCAAAGACTTCCAAAACTAGATTGATATTTGTCGCTCCGTTGCCTTGCGCACAGCATTAGTAGCCTAGGGCAAGGGCAGGTTGGCTGAGTGTGAGGATAATGTGACTGAGTGAGATATCGGGTCATAGTGTTTCAATGGAGCAGTGTTACTATGACAACCTGCATCAATTCTGTGCGCTCACCTCCCACTGAAGACAAAACAAGACGAATTAAATCTACTAAAGCTAAAGACTTAAATGTTAAAACGCCATGTACTTACAAATAGTAGTTTTCCTCTGCAGTTTTCCCGAAGAACATGAATGACGACGAAATCCTGGAGACAAAGTAGGAGAGAGGCTGGGGAATGACTATAGTATATGATTAGTTAAAGACACAAACAGGTGCCCTAATGGATGTGACAGCTTGGGTAAAACTACTTGACAGCAGACAAATAAACATTAATCAAAGCAGGTGCCACGCCTCTCCAGAACTAATTCGACATGTTGGTCAGATTCAGTTAAAAAAAACCACTAAAATCACAACAAATTCTCTACACTCACAAATGTATCTTGTGTTGAAAAGGAGCAGCTGTCACTGTAAACAAGTGTATATAAAGGAGCTGCAAAAAGACGAGGAGTGCTTACCGCTGGCTGACGTTGGAGGCCTGCCCCCAGGGGTACGGGTGCTGCAAGGAGGCGAACATGTAGTACACCGCGAAGGACAGGTAGGCGTTGTGGTACACACACTGCACGAAGCTGAGGGCCAGCATCGCCATGGCAACGCCTGGTGGAGGAAGGGCAGCGAGGGCACCATGAGTGAGCGGCTCTAGTACTCTATGTAAGGCGAGGAATACACTGCGCGACACACAGCGTGTTGGTGGGAAATGGAGGTATGCGCATGCGTCCTCTATCCACACCTACCGGGTTTGTGCCATAATGGCCAGTTGTGCAGATAAAGAGTCCAGGCGCAAATCCCCCTGAACGCCAATCCAAAAATGTCATTTGAATAACAGAGATTTTTTACCTCAAAATAATTTTAATTCTCACTAATTCCACTTTTCTTATGATCACATGATTGTGGAGCAACAAACAAAAAAGTAGGAATTTAGACAAATAAAATGTCTGAAGGTTTGATTCCAATATTTATCTAAAGTTTTGGATTGGCGTTTATGGGGTTTTGCGCCTGAACTGTTATAGGATGAACACAAGTTTGCTACAACACTGGCAGCGCATCCACAACCGCCTGCACACCTAGTATTGGGTAAATAACGTGACAGTATTAGTGTACCCTTGTAGTAGTAATGTATTTCACACACCAGGTGGCGGAATCACGGATTCAGCGGAGCATGGTTCTCTGATTGGCCATTTTATTATTAAAAAGAACTCACACATTCTAGAATCCACACCGACAACTTTGTATACAGTCTCACCCGTTTTTATGACACGACTGCTGTGAGTGCCCACACTTCATTGGGCGGTTCGAATCGGACACGCCACTGCACGACTGACCACTTCAGACCACTTCAGACTAAAGAACCAACAATCACCAGTGACGCCCAGACGTCGGCAACCATTGTTTTGATCGTAAGGACGTCACTGATGAGTCTGGGTTCTTTGGTCTGAGGTGGTCGTAACGTGGTCGCAAGCTGTAGTGTGACTGGGGTTTAAATCACAGCAGGAACTACTAATACTATTGCGCCATCACTGAGGACTGAGCAGAGACCTGTAAGTGTTATATAGAACCCCATCTGTACAATCACGTAGATTGTTGCTATGCAGTAAAAGCCCTCCCTAACCAACCACCTCCAGAGATCGACCACTCCCCTATATCGCTCGCTTTATTTGGGTCCCAACAATACCATTGTAACCATATTGTACCTCCCTAAACCGACCAACTCTCTATATGGACCACTTAAAGTCGGTCCAAAGGTCGGTCGATTTAGAGAGGTTTTACTCGATATGGAATCCCACATTTACAGTTCAGTAAAGCTTGTTTTATTTAATGACGCCTCTAGAGCACATCAATTTTTGTTATTGTACCATTGGCTATTGGACGTCAAACATATGGTCATTCTGACATATTTATTTGGAAACCTGCTGTCTCCACATAGGCTAGTACTCTTTCCGATAAGCAGTAAGGGGTATTTTATGTGTACTTTCCCACAGATTTACAGTTCGGATGGATGTTGGTATATGTAGAGTCAGCACATGCTGCATGTATCAGCTCTAACTCCCAACTTACCGCTATTGTCTACAGAATTCTGACTTCATCTTACTGTCAGAGGTTCTAGGCTAACTTAATCGGTCTGCCATAAACAATCACCCACTTCTCCCTGCCACTTCTCGGACTTATAGTCACCATATGCACCGCATTTTGGTTCACCTGACCTTGACATGTATTACAAGTAAATGTCTGCCTTCAATGAGATCACATCGCTTTGAAGGTGCATATTTCAGCAGGAAGCCCCACAGGGAACCCGCACACAAAGGACGCTCTGGGAAAGCACTTTTTTCTCCGGGACTAAATTACTTCTGCTTTTTCTTCTTCTTAAAAGGAAGCAACAAGAAACGCACATCGAATCTGTACGAACAGAGAATTGTGATAGAACGCGGTGGTTGTGGTTGGAGGTGATGGGGACGTGTTGGAAGGTGGGGTGGGGTGGCCACGTCGTGTGGGTGTGTGTGTGGGGGGGGATATACCTAGTTCCACTTAAAGTTACATACACTTTAAAAAAGAAAACATCTACCTATATTTGATTCTACACATGCAAATTAGATACTGATGCACTTATTAAGCATTTGCTTAATGCATAAAAGGGAACACTAAGTCAATTTAATAGAGCCTGTTACTGCTGAAGTACATGGAGCCAGAGTTTTTATGTGCTTGCCAAAATTAGTTGTGCATGGTTGCATTTGAAATATCTCCAAAGTCAGCCATTTAAAACAAAAGTTACTTTAAACTCTAATAGGATAGATTATAGCAATTAACCTAATATATTTATATATATATTACAGGTGGGACATGTAACGGAAATGGAGTATAGCTACCGTCTTGGCAGACGACACAGACTCAGTTTATCCAGCCACACCCCGTCACTCCCCCGATCTCCTCCCGCCACCTCCGCGCCCACACCACCCGCTCAATCTTACCACACAAAACTATCCATAGTTAAGCATTTTGAGCTAAGAAACATACAATTCCACACAAAACAATGTACTAGAGTTTTAGGCTGATTTCCACATCACCATTATTAATTCTTGTTCTAAATATTAAAATGCCAAATGTGTCAACAGAAACTTGCTTCAGAGAAATATATAACCAATATTTGATTCACCCTACTCATTTCCTAGCTCTACATATGTCAGTAATCATAGGATATCAATAACAACGAATAAAATAAGTAAAACTGACTTTGGCTATGGCTCTAACACTAACTAGTCTGAGTGACCAGATTTCTCTAGATCTAAATGCAGATGACATAAGACATGCTGATTAGAGTGTGGTAAATGCAATGCTAGATAAAGATTAACATCTTAATTTATTATATATATATTTTTTAGTTGGTATTCTATGTTTCAAACAAGAGCTGAGATGAGCTGAAACTAGCACATTTCATAGCTGCACCCAGAGTATTAGCAGGTTGTTTTGCTTTTGTTTTCAGGTGTATTGGACACATTCACATTGGACATGACACTTTTTTTCAGGTGTATTGGACTTAGTCGAGGACATGACACTTGTTTTCAAGTGCATCGAATACAGCCACATTGGACATGACACTTGTTTTCAAGTGTATTGGACACATTCACATTGGACATAACATTTGTTTTCAGGTGTATTGGACACATTCACATTGGACATGACACTTGTTTTCAGGTGTATCAGACTTAGTCGAGGACATGACACTTGTTTTCAAGTGTATCGGACACAGTCACATTGGACATGACCCTTGTTTTCAAGTGTATCAGACCGAGTCACATTGGACATGACATTTGTTTTCAGGTGTAGTGGACACATTCACATTGGACATGACACTTGTTTTCAGGTGTATTGGACTTAGTCGAGGACATGACACTTGTTTTCAAGTGTATCAGACACAGGCATATTTGACATGACCCTTGTTTTCAAGTGTATCAGACCGAGTCACATTGGACATGACATTTGTTTTCAGGTGTAGTGGACACATTCACATTGGACATGACACTTGTTTTCAGGTGTATTGGACTTAGTCGAGGACATGACACTTGTTTTCAAGTGTATCAGACACAGGCATATTTGACATGACCCTTGTTTTCAAGTGTATCAGACCGAGTCACATTGGACATGACATTTGTTTTCAGGTGTAGTGGACACAGTCACATTGGACATGACACTTGTTTTCAGGTGTATTGGACTTAGTCGAGGACATGACACTTAGTTTCAAGTGTATCAGAAACAGTCACATTGGACATGACACTTGTTTTCAAGTGTATCAGACACAGTCACATTGGACATGATACTTGTTTTCAAGTGTATCGGACACAGTCACATTGGACATGACACATATTTTCAAATGTATCAGACACAGCCACATTGGACATGACACATGTTTTCAAGTGTATCAGACACATTCACATTGGACATGACACATGTTTTTCAAGTGTATCGGACACAGCCACATTGGACATGACACTTGTTTTTAAGTGTATCGGACACAGCCACATTGGACATGACACTTGTTTTTAAGTGTATCAGACACAACCACGTAGGACATTGCTCTTGTTTTCAAGCGCAAAGAGAGACAGGTGTCTGACTAACATTACCTGTTTGTCAGTTAGCCTATTACTAGTATTAGTAGTATTACATACGCTGCATACATTAATGATTCTCCAGAGAGAAAAAACGCCCGTTGTCTGCGTACGGGCAACGACCACCTCTGTCCCAGGCACGACGACCATTGTTTCATTATTAATACATACTGGGAATCCTAAGAATATCACAAGACACGACCAGAACGGGACGAGACACGGCAGTAAGCATAGCTGTCAACAGTAAGCGTTCTTTTACTATGGAGACACGTGTCATCACTAGTGGTGTCGTGGGGGTGCTCACGTGACGAGGGTGGCGAGAAAGGGCTGGCAGTAATGGTGTGGCGAACCGATAGGTGGCGCTGTGATGGTTAACAACAGTGAAGGGCACACCATGCACGTGCATACTTACAAAACAGCATATAAAATAAGCATAGCTTCTGTTTATTTTATTATTATTTCGTTACATTAAATTTTGTTGATTAAACAGGGGTCATTTCAATCACAGACAATTGGTCATCCTCATTCCACCCCTCCTTGCCCTTTCCTAGTAATGCCAAGCACCAGACTAAGTAGTTTGTTTATTTGTTTAAAGTTGCATAGTCCGATGGTTTTGGTTTTCTGTATTTTTTCTGAGATAAATATATTAGACCGATCACTAGTATCTACTTTACATTAGTTCAAAGTTACTTTTATTTTGAATGGTAAACTTTTGAGATATTTTGAGTGCAAACATGGAAAATTAGTTTTGGCAAGCTTGCCAAAACTCTGACACCATAGACTTCTGCAGTAACACTAACAGGTTCTGTTAAATTGACTCAGTATTGCCTTCTATGCAGAAACAAATGCTTAATAAGTGCATCAGTATCTAAATTAGATATGTCAAATCAAATCTAGATAATTGGTTTGGTTTTGAAAATTTGATATTTCATCGGACTATACAGCTTTAACGGCCCCCAGCACAAAAGTAAACACCGGCTAAGTAGTGGCAAGTATATATTTTGTATGTCATTGATTTGACTTGGTGCGGTTCCAACCTACGACTTTCCACACAGGAAGGGAATGCGCAACTAATTCGGCCTCAGTTCTCGGCTGCGTGCCACTTCTTAGGTTTAATAGGGCCTACGAGTCATTGGGACCCCCCCCCCCCCCCCGCCACCACCACAGAACCTCACATGGCCCAGGGCCACATTTCTCAATTTTAATTGAGAACGGGCCGTCAGGAGATCACCATTCAGGACGGTTAATTAATTTTAGACCATGAACTCGTTAACGCTTTATAACTATTTATCTAAAACAACACTCGGATATTATAAATGATTACATTAATAACACCTCTTTAGTTATAAACCTCAATAAAACCCTGACAGTAATGTTAATTGTGTCATTTTTATCCACTCCGTAACAATAACTGAATTAAAGCACTTAGCTATGAGACTGCTAACATGTGTTGATACTGACTGGTTCTCCATGAGGACAGTGAAAACCATACGATAAGGCTTCAAACTGCATTAGTCCCACAATCGTTGCCCCGTTCTCTGACTTAAGCTGTGTTCACACGGGCAATGTAAATCGATTCGTAGAAAGCGACTTGCCTAGTTTGACGCACATTTCCCGTGTGAACGGGCGTCTGAGTCAAATTAGGGCTGAATCGATTTCTGTGATGCGCATCCTGTAAACCACCTATCGAGGTAGTTTACGTGAGGCGATTTCTGTGAGGCGGATTAAGGAAGTGACACGCGTGTGCAGTCGAGACCTTAGTTTGTTGACTTTCCGGTATATAATTTAGTCTATGAAGCCGCTAGCTGGGCACAGATATTTTTTTCATGATTTATTTTAATGTTTTCACTGCCCAGCAGAAGTTTTGACTGTTCCAAACCAATACGATTCAGTCCATACATATCTAGGTCGAACCCACCGACGTCGACGAACCCAAACTGGTGCTGGTTAGTCTGGACTTGCTCATGCGCAGATATCCACTTCCGCCTTGAAGCGCTGCCCGTGTGAACGGGCGGCTAAATCGCTTCATATAAATCGACTTGTCTAATTCGCTTCACATTTTGCCCGTGTGAACACGGCTTTAGGCGACCAGACGGGGTGGCCGAATGAGTTGAGCGTCGGTCTCCTGTTTTGGGAGATCGGGGGATCCGAACCCATGGGTTCATGGGTTCGAACCATGGTCGAGTCAAACCAATGACTTAAAAATTGATACTTGTCGCTTCCTAGCCTGATGCTCGGCATTAATAGGCAAGGACTGGTTAGCTCGGTGTCAGGATAACATGACAGAGTGGAAAATCAGGTCATGGTGCTGGTGACCTGGTCTCCCAGTAGAGCAGCACTATAAAGTCACCATGAGCGTGCGTTGTCACAAGTCGGTCCCTGTCCTGATATGACCTTAGATGTTGTTAGGACGTAAAACAACAACAAACAAACTGACTTAGGAGACATTCAGTGGTTTTATACTAAGGGGAGTCACGCACCAATAATGTTAATGGGTGATTCTGTTAATGACATCACCGATGTCAAGACCCAGCTATGAGGAACATTTCCCACGCATATGCTAATTAGTTCACGAACACGGACTACAGTAGTACGGTGTTCACCGAACCCCTCTCATATACGAACACTTTTTCAATATACGAACTGGTTTAAAAAAAAAGAATTTCATTTCACTACCCCTCCGATGAAAGGACACCTGCTATGTCAGAACAACATTGGTCTGATTGAACAGTCGTCCTTTGAACACGGCTACTGTACGTGATAAGATTATGTCTGCTTCACACCAACACAAACATCCATAATCTGAAATTGGGAATGCTTTTTCCAATATAATTCCAATAATCGAATAATCTGAAAGACTTAGACAACAAAGGCCTAAGCACGGGACCAGACCTGGGGCCGTATGCAGGAGTCAGTGTTAGCGGGTTTTGGTGTTAGAGCCTGTTACCGTTTAGCTATCACCGAAATCGGGAACTGTGTCAAGTCGTATGCAGGAGCGCGTAACACTTACATTATAGCTAAACGTGAATTTATTAATAGATTTGGGAAATCCCTCTGCGTTTGTAGGCATATATTAGGCTCAAATGTATTAAATGCGATCATATTTAACAGAATTACATACGCAATAAGTGAAATTTATTCAAATTAATCCTAAATTCGAACCCTCCTTAAGGCTACCGCCGCATTGGCGGCGATATTACTAGTTATATTTTCGAATCGACGAACGTAAAGTAAACAAATCGCCGCCGCCGCCAGTATGGAAAGGGAGGTCGATGCGGCGGCGGCGATTTGTTTACTTTACGTTCGTCGATTCGAAAATATAACTATTAATATCGCCGCCAATGCGGCGGTAGCCTTAAGGAGGGTTCGAATTTAGGGTTAATTTGAATAAATTTCACTTATTGCGTATCTAATTCTGTTAAATATGACAGCATTGAATAGATTTGGGCCTAATAAACTCGCTAAACCTAATATTTTTTAGGGGTAAGGTAACACCGGTTAAGCCTTTGGTGTTAGGCCTAACACTGACTCGTGCATACCATTTTTTCGCCGCTAACCCGGAATTCCCGCCAAACACCGTTTTCACCCCTAACACTGACTCCTGCATACGGCCCCTGCTGGGTGCCAACCCCTGGGTAATCCTCGCTAAGTAAAATGACCACCGACTATTGTGGAGGCGCTTCGGTTTGCCGTATTAACCAGGCCTCATGGAGCAGCGCCGAAGCCACTGCATGCGTCAACATGTTAAGTAGTGCCCGAAGAAGATGCCGAAGTGAATTACACGCAGGCAAATTAATTAGTTTCTGGAAGAGACAGCCTGCCTAATTGCAAATACATGTACTGTATGGAGGGCTGATCAATGGAGGGGCGGGGTGGGCGTGGATGGAGGGATAATGTGGGGGAGGGGGGGTGGGGTGGAGGGAGGATCTGGGACTTTGGTGGAAGGGTGAGTAGAATTGATGCCCTGCGTTACCTGACCGATCAACCAGACAGACAGTCAGGCGGTGATAGCAATGTGCGTCAGAAGTCGCTTAACACACTACGCGCTAATGGCATTCCGATTGAACCTTCTAACTTCACTCCAGTCGGTAGGTGGCGCAGCGTGAGCAGGTAAGACCAGTCGTTCCCGACAGTCCGTAGAACCGATAATGAAGCTAAGTCGGCGTTTTCGGTCCTGTCAAATCGATGCATTAAGGTCACCTGACACTCACTTCTATGAACGCGGGGCGAGGGACGTGAGATAAAATTTATCTTTCACTGTCTGTGTAAAATGAGCAGAGTGGAGGGAGGGGTTATTTAGGACCATTTTGCTAGCGGTGCACCGACAGTTTCACCAATAATAGATCAAATGAGTATATTAGCCACGTGATATTTCACACAAACGTCGAATTTGTTGTAGTGTTAATTCAGTGAACATTCTTTAGTGTTCTACTTTTAATCTGTTGTTGTGGTAGCAGGGAGTTCAGCTTGGAGAGATGAGTTATGGGTGGTGATTCTGTCGGTAAACTGTACTCTCAAAGGCGATGTTTACTTGGAGAGACTAAGTACTAACAATTCCCCCACTTCCGGTTAACACAGTACTTCATTAATGGCGGTCGTAACGACAAAAAGACATTTCGGCAGAACAAGTGAGTATGTTTGTTGGTAATGTTCGTCTAGTTTGCTGTGCGTGAACTAAAATTGCATAACCAAATGAAGTTATGTTATTCTCAAAACCAAAGCCCTGACTTATATTTGATCCTAAATATTTAACTTAGATACTGGTGCACTTAGCACACATGTATCACTGCATAACACGACTATTAAGCCAACTAAAAGTTGCAGTCCAACAGTTTTGTGTTTCTGTCACTTTTGGAAATAAATATAGCAGGGTTATAAGATACTTTACTTTTACTAGTTTGAAGTAACTTTCATTTTAAATGACTAACTTTGAAGATGTTTGCAAACATGCAAAGTTAATATTAGCAAGCACATAAATACTCTCACACCATAGGATTCAGCAGTAACAGTTCTATAAAATAGACTTAGTATTCCCTTATAGATCTATACAGCATCACATGCTTAATAAATTCACCAGTATCTGAGTTAGATATGTAGAATACAATCCAGATAGTTGTTTTGGTTTAGAAAATTTGATCCTTTCATCGGATTATGATGCTTTAATAGAACCTGTCACTGCTGCTTCAACGAGACTCCGACGTCGTCGAAACGACACCGGAACATGGTCTTGTAACCGCCCACCCGTGCCGGGGGTACAGCGGTTTCTTGCTGTTTCTTCACAACTTCTCCAGCATGCCAGGAAAGCAGACCCCACGCTCCAGCTCCAGCTCCAGTACAGCTTCTACCCCCCGGTATGGGAGGGGGAGAGGGAAGGGCAGGCAGACCATGCCGAGCACACCACCTACAGCACCACCATATCCACTGTCTCCGATGGTCTCGTCACCGCCTCTCCCGGACACAGAGCAGATTATGGACACGCAGTCCCTGTCTCCTTCTTCGGCCCATTCATGTGCGTCATCTGCAGCCTCCACCTCAACCGCCTCACACAGTCTGGCAGGGAAAGGGAAAGGAAAGAAGAGGGTGTCGCAGGTCGACAGCACCCTGCCTGAAGACGAGGAGGAGGTCTTGCTTGACTTTCTGCATGAGACCCCAATATTATGGAACGTTAAGCTGACTGATTATCGCAGGACGGACAAAAAGGGCAGGCTATGGGAGGAGCAGGCCCAGAAGATGGGGAGAACCACCACACATCTCCAGGGCTGGTTCAAGTCCATGCGTGACAGCCACACCAGGCTTCACAAGAAGAAAAGCGGTGACGGTGCGCCCGAGTGGACAGAGAGGGAGCAATGGATCCTGGACAAGTTTGGCTTCCTCCGCTCATTCGTCCGGCACCGGTCGGAGCCCTGCAGAAGTATAAGTACTATATTTCTAAATTTGCATTCATTGCTAATTTTTGTAGTTAATTATTGAATTATTTAATTCCTTTAGACCTCATTTTGGAAAAATCTAATACTTGATGGCTTTATAATATGTTACCATGTGGAATCTTTTATTATTGTCCTTTTTGTGGATAAATTATTGTATATCTCTCATGGCATTGTTGTATGCATTCATATATTATTGCCCTCATTATGTAATGTCATGTCGTCTTGTATTCATTGTACTCATGTTGCTTTATTATTTTATCTTGCAGGTGTTGGCCACGGTTGACGCAGCGCGAGGCGATCTGGGGGCTGCGGAGACTGCGTGTGCTGAGCAGCCGATCGGGGAGGAGCCCCAAGAACCAGCCCTATCTGACCGGCGATGCAAGGGCAAGAAGGTGAGGACGATGGATCAGGACCTCCTGGAAGCCCTGAAAAAACGCGTCAAAGTCTCGGGTGAGATGTTAGAATCTCTTAGCGTGCGCACACCTCGGACGGCCTTTGCAAACTATGTGAGGGACTGTCTGCTGGCCATGTCAAAGGGCCAGTTCACGTACATGCGGTCGGCCCTGAACATTATGCTGGACCAGGTCAAGGAATCAGAAGTGGCGGACGACAGGACCGTGATCTCGGGCCGGCCCCTACAGGCCTCATGAGTCACATCGTGTGGCCCCCCTCTGCGGCATCCACCTACTCATCGTCATCAACCTCCAATGCCTCATGCCAGTCGCCGATTGATGCCTTCCACATGTGGTGGCACCAAGCACCCGCCGGGACCCCATGGGCATCACAAAGTGTGGATTACACGCATCAATACATGCTGCAGCCGCTGCAACCTGCACCGCTGCACCTCGCCCCGCTGCAACCTGCGCTGCTACAACCTGCCCCGCTGCACCCCGGCCCGCTGCTGCCATTGCTGCAGGCCACGGCCCCCCCGCCCCCGAAAGTGACAGTGATGTTGATGCCTGTGATTGTTGATGCCTGTAGATATTTTGGTTATGTTTTTTGATTTTATATTTTGCCTGTATATATTTCTTATTGTATTTCTTATTGTTTCTGATTTGATGTATGCCTGTACATATGTGAAGTAGGCGAGACTACTCGACCGATTATTTGCGCGGGCTCGCATTTTGCGCGGCTCGCAACTGCCGGGTTCCCTGCTGTAAAGCGTTGCTTGGATACATCGATTGTGACTATCCTAGCAACGATAGAAGGTCGGGCATTCGGACCCAGACCCATCGGACGTGTTTTTGCACGCTCCGATGTTTCAGCCGAATATTTAGGATTTTATTGTCGAAATTCCGAACTTATTTTACTTAATTATATGGGAGGGGATTTGACTTATAACATACATTCTACTGTTGAACTATATTTAACTAAGAACATAGGTTATATTGATCAATTCATTCTGTTAGTCAGAGGTAAGAATAAAAGGGTGAGCTCCTAAGAAGTGACATGAACGTTCCTTGCATTCTTTACTATTCTCCAGACTTATATTATTAACCGCTATGGTCAACTTCAGATTGCTATTTGGATTGCTCTATAATCTTATTTAATTAAGGGCCTTCTGCCCATGGTCTGTCAGGAGTCGAACTCTCCACCTCGGACATTGCTAGTCAAGGGTCAGGCTGGCAGGATGACAGACAACCGGCGGCGGGAGGCACAAGACATTCACATGGAAAAAATTATTTATATTAACACGTAGGCTCGCCTCAAGCGGGGATGGAATAGCCCGACGGTTAAATATGTATATATTATTTTTTTGTCTTGTAAATAAAATGTGAATTGTAAACTAGATTTTGGTCTCTGAGTGTATTTCTAAACATTATCATATGATTATAATAAAGTAATACAGAATAGAACAAAATAAGGCCTTTGCCAGAATTATGGCCCCTTAACAATAAATAAATAATAAATAAATAATATTCCCCCCCCAACAAATTTTTAACTGACATGTAAAATTGTCAGTGTTATGGGCCCTTAACAATAAATAAATAATAAATATATAATATTCCCCCCCAAACAAATGTTTAACTGACATGTAAAATTGTTAGTGTTATGGCCCCTTAACAATAAATAAATAAAATCCCCCCCCCCTCAAACAGATGTTTAACGGACACGTAAAGTAAGGTTCGATATCAATAACAGATTGATATCTTTTATTAAGGTATAACATATGAACATCGCACATTTTTTCCATATCACACAGTAGAGTTATATCATATTGTCCTGCCATTCCACTGAACCCGCTGGTGAGTTGACCCAGTCTTTTAGGAGATCCCGTTGTTCTTTTCCTGCCTTGGAGCTAGTGTTCTGGCAACCTAGTTGTCGTCCGATGTCCATCAGGTTTGCACCCTCTCTCCATGCTCCGGCGATGAAATCGTCATTGCCGGTCTCTGGACGGTCTAGCTCCTGGTTCTGGAGCGTGGGATAGCGGATCCTCATAAGGTTGTGCAGGACCATGCATGCTGTCACGATGAGCTTCACGGTGGAGGGGTGGTGCCGCATGGTGCTCAGCAGAACCTGAAAGCGGTTTGCAAGGATCCCGAACGCATTCTCAACGACTCTCCTAGCTCGGGAAAGCCGGTACTTGAATATGCGCTCCTCGTGAGCCATACCCCTCCTGCTGTATGGCTTCATCATAGTCGAGCATAGGCCGAAGGCATCGTCACTGATCAAGAAGTAGGGGATGCGCGTCTGGCCGGCCACAATAGGCTCGGGTTCCGGGAAGCCTATTGTTCCATCTTCAGTGCTAGCTTTCAGCTCTCACGCATTGAAGACCTGGGCATCTGATGCCGAGCCTGTACAACCAACATCTGCCAGATGAACTTATAGTCCGCATCCACCAGTGCCATCAGAACTATGGAGTAGAATCCCTTGTAGTTGAAATACAGGGATCCACTCTTTGGGGGACACCGGCAGGCCACATGCTTCCCATCGAGCGCCCGGCAGGTATGGGGAAAGTTCCACCTCTCAAAAACCTTGTCGGAGATGGCACGCCATCCCTCCGGAGTGGTGGGGCAGATCATGACCTCGTCGATGTACTCGGCAATGATGGCCTTGCACACCTCTCTCACGATGAGAGATTGGGTGTTGTGTGGCACCCTCCACCCAAACTTCATTGAAGCGTAGTTGCTGCCCGACGCTAGGTGCCGCAGAGTGAGGCGAACCTTCAGCCCAGGCTCGAGTGGCTTCCTGTAGGTCGTGTAAGTTTTGGAGATACATGGACCTGCTCTGGCTAACATCTCGTCGAACATCTGGGGAGGCATCTGCATAAAGTTGATGAAGGAAGCCGTGTCCTCGTTCCGCAGTTCCACAAGAAGCTGGTCGTACAGGCCAAACTCATGCCACCTCACGATTCACTTCCGCACCCACATTCGCCTCACCCAACTTTTTTTTCTTCTCCTTATAGCTTCGACATAGTGCAGTAACAACACATTTGTCTCGTGCTCATATTTAAAAATGGCCAGTTGGTAGTCCTGCATGATGCACTCCGGGAGATGTGTTTGCTGCGAAGAGCTGAGCTGCTCTGGGGAGAGCTGCTCATCGCAGGCTTTATATACCCAAAGGCAAAACGTTCAGACGACGATCAGACGACATTCAGACAAAATTCAGACGACGTTCAGACGACATTTAGACGACGTTCAGACGATGTTCAGATGACGTTCCGACCATGTTCACACACGTTTGCAAGTCGTCAATGACGTTACGGCCATGCTAGACGATCGTCAACGACGTCGATGACGACAGCGTGGACGTGAGGCGATGTTGACCTGACGTAGATGACGTGGTCATAATGAGAGCCTAACATGACCGTAACGTGACGCGAACGTCTTATCAACTCGTCGAGCTACGTCAAAGTTTTTTCAACATGTCCAAAACCTCGACGTCCTCCGACGAGAGGCGACGAGAGGCAACAAGAGTGAAAGTGATGTGACGAGAAGTTAACGTGACTGTAATGTGACTTTAACGTGACCCGACGTAATGACGAAAAGTCACCCACGTTGGAGTCACGTTGGCCATTACGTCATAGTGTGACTGCACCATTAGTTTGCTCGTTTGATGGGCGTGGCGCCGAGGTGCAGGCGTTCCGACCCGCCTCATCGGCGAACACCCGAATGTGTAGTTTGCTTTGTTTGTTTTGTTTGTTTTGTTTGTTTTGTTTGTTGTTGTTTTACGTCCTAGCAACATCTAAGGTCATATCAGGATGGGTACCGACTTGTGACAGTGTGCACTCATGGTGACTTTATAGTGCTGCCCCACTGGGAAATCAGGCCGCTGGCACCATGACCCGATGTCCCACTCAGTCACATTATCCTGACACTGAGCTAACCTGTCCTTGCCCTATCCTATTAATGCAGAGTGCCAGGCTAGGAAGCAACAAGAACCAATTTTAAAGTCATTGGTTTGACTCGACCAGGAACCGAACTCCCGACCTTCCACACGCGAGGCCCACGCTCTACCGATTAGGCCACCGTGCCCGGTCGAATGTGTAGTAGGACATGCGCAGACTGTATCAGTGTGTGTGCATGCCCCGTCAGAAGGCACCTTTGTAATCTGCATGCGCATATGGGATACGGAAGGACGCCTAAAGGCCCTGTCACATTATGGCGTATGGCGGTAGCATATTGAAAACCTACGTAAGTCCTGCGAATGCTGGCCTATGATGACCTTTGGTGACCTCTCGGGTGGGTTTGAGTGTATGTGGAACCTATGAGGAGCGTACGAGGAATGTATGAGGAGCGTATGGGAGCGTGCTGTGACATTTTTTGACGGTTTTGATTGGCATGAGGAGCGTATGAGGAGCGTATGAGGAGCATATGATTATTTTAGGAGCATATGAGGAGCGTATGAGGAGCGTATGAGGAGTGTATGCGAAACCTATGCGCGACCTATGTTATCTCTCCGCGGTCCACCGCCTGGTGGCTCCTGGGTATATATAGCCTGCAGCAACAGTCTCCCCTCACTCTGCCACCATGCCTGCTAAGAGGAACACCACTGCTGCTGCTGCTGCTTCTGCTACTGCTACTACTACTACTACTACTAGTACTACTGCTACTACACCAGCCTCCAGAGCTGCTGTAACTACAGGAGGAGGACTAGGCCGTGGGAGAGGCAGAAAGAGGCAGACTTTACAATGCTCTCCATCACCAGCCTCCTCACCTGCCTCGCCACCTCGCCACTCTCCACACCACTCTCCAGAACACCACTCTCCAGAACACCACTATCCACTGGAGGAGCTGGAGATGGAAGTGGAGAGGTCGACGACGCAACGCTGGCGTCCCCGCTCCAGCTCGCCATCTCCTGCCTCTCGGGGCAGCTCACGGGCGTCGTCCGCTGCCTCCGCCGCCTCCGCCGCCACCACCGCCTCCACCAGCACCGGTGGCCTCTCCGCGTCAAAGAGACGGAGGGCCAAGAAGAGCGACTGTTCTCTGTCGGTCTTCAAGGAGGATCAAATGTTGGACTTCCTCCAGGAGAACCCCATCATGTGGAACATGAAGCTCACGGATTACCGCCGCTCAGACAGAAAGGCCAAGATGTGGGAGGACCAGGCGACACTTCTGGGGACCACAACAGTCCATCTCCAGAAGTGGTTCAAGTCGCTCAGGGACACGAACACGCGGCTCCACAAGAAAAAAAGCGGGGACGGAGCCGCTGACCTGACTGAGCGGGAGCAGTGGATCCTGCGCAAGTTCGGGTTCCTGCGGTCCGTCGTCCGTCACCGACCGGAGCCCTGCAGGAGTGTAAGTACATAATCTTTTATCGTTCTGACAAGTGCGGCCGTTAGTATTCTCGTAAAACCGCTCGTATTCTAAGTTTGTTATGTTATGCTTTTGTTGTATTTATGTAAATATTCTAGTTATTTGTTAAATGTTATTTATTTCTTTAATGTTGAGTTGTTGTGTAGTTGTTCTTAAATCGAGATATTGACAATAGATGTATCGAGATATAATCGTTATAAATCCATGTTTGCATTTAACGTTAATTATTTTTGCTTTATATATTTTTGATTTACTGTTGACTTGTCGTGTCTTTTGTCGAAATATCGATTTGCGTTCATGTTACTTATGTTATTTTATGATTTTGTCTTGCAGTTGGCCGCTCCTGTCGCGGCTCCGCAGTTCGATCTCAGCATGGAGGAGAATGTCCCGACCGATCCCACTCCCCCCACTACATCCCAAGAGCGGGGAAAGGGGAGAGGGAAGCGATCTGCCCCAGTCGACGACAACCTCCTCGCTGCCATCCACAAGAGGTTCGACGAGTCTGCCGACATCCTCAAGGTGATGCAGCCGCCTCCTCCTCCACCGACACCGACGGTGACGAAGCGAGTGGCATTCGCCAACTATGTGCGGGACATGATCCTCACGATGCCAGAGGAGCGGTTTGTGTCCATTTGCGGTGCACTCAACCGCATGGTGTCGCACCATCTGGAGGAGGAGGAGGAAGGAACATTCGTGGCCCCGGTGGTTCGTGTGGCTGCTCCTGCACCTGCTCCTGCACCTGCTCCTGCACCTGCTCCTGGACCTGCTCGTGTGTCTGCAAGTGAGGCATACCAGCCTCAACCCCACCAGTGGACTCACCAGCCACCACCGGCATCACCATGGGCTTCACAGACACACGAGTATGTGCAGCGCTATATGGGGCAGCCGCACATTCCTCATCAGCCACAGCCACAGCCGCCTCTGCCAAGTCTTCCGCCTCAGCCTCTACCTCCAACCTCCGTGGGTCACGAGGCGGCCGCAGCTCCGCTGGTGGTACGGCCGTCACCGCCGCACACTGCTGGACAACTACGGACATTAGGGATGGCGGGGCACACGAGGGGCTCTCCCGGAGTCGTGGTGCGCGCGGGTGCTCCGCCCACTGTGGGTGCGGCATGGCCGGGGACTTGCGCTGCTGCAGACATCGCGACTCCGACACACGGCGACCCCACCCAAGTGAACTTGTCTGAGTCGGCCAGCCCAGAAGGACTATTGAACTTGTCGGGGCTGTCCGGCATATCTGGCATGTTGGGCGCAAATTTGGACTTATTCCCCTCGTCAGCCACACAGTCGCCAGCTGATGCCACTTCTAATGGCAAGGGAGAGAAGTGATTGTAAATATGTGTATATATGTAGTCTTAGTTTTTATTTATCTTTGTACATTTGTATGTATATATGTATATATATTGTATGTTTATATATTGTTTGTACATTTATATGTCAAGATGTTTAAATAAATAAATATACTGTCAATTTTAATTTTTGTGTCCGTGTTCAGTAAAGGCATGCCATCATTTAATTGTTATACATTAAAGTACAATTAAAATTAAAATTAAAATTAAAACATAAATAAAAACTTTAAATTTAAAATATTTATAATAATCTTTCTCCTTCCCCTTTCTCCCTCCCTTCCCTCCCTCCCTCTCTCTATCTCTCTTCCTCCCTCTCTATCTCTCTTCCTCCTTCTCTCTATCTCTCTTCCTCGCTCTCTCTATCTCTCTTCCTCCCTCTCTCTATCTCTCTTCCTCCCTCTCTCTCTATCTCTCTTCCTCCATCCCCTCCCTCCCTCCGTCCCTCTCTCCTCCCTCCCTCCCTCCCTCTATCTCCTCCCTCCCTCCCTCCCTCCCTCTATCTCCTCCCTCCTCCCTCTATCTCCTCTCTTCTCCCCCTCCCTCCCTCCCTCTCCCTCTCTCTCTCTTCCTCTCTCCCCCCCTCCCTCCCTCCTCCTCTCTCCTCCTCCCTCCCTCCCTCTATCTCCTCCTCTCCCTCCCTCCCTCCCTCCCTCTATCCTCCCTCCTCCCCCCTCCCTCTATCTCTTCTCTCCCTCCCTCCCTCCCTCCCCCTCTATCCTTCTCCCCTCCCTCCTCTCCCTCTCTCTCCCTCTCTCTATCTCTCTTCCTCCCTCCCTCTCTCTCTCTCTCCTCCCTCCCTCCATCTCCTCCCTCCCTCTATCTCTTCCCTCCCTCCCTCCCTCTATCTCTTCTCCCCCTCCCTCCCTCCCTCCCTCTAACTCGTCTCCCCCTTTCTGTCTCTGTGTCACTCTATTTTTCCCTGTGTTCTTAGTATGTATGTAAAAGATTAATTCATGTAAAAAGAGAGGAGATTCATTACAATTACATTAACTAGATGACTTTAAATTAGGGAGCGAAAGAACGTAACAGACATGTAAAATTGTGTTTTCATATCTATAAAATGATATCGTTTCTTTTATGATACATATAAAAATATTAGCATCTCATATAACAGGAGACATGTCACAACATCACAGACATGTTTGCAAAAACAGTAGACAGACACAGCGCATACAGACTGATAAAATGTTTTGTCAGATCATCCTGTCTTGCCATGACAGTGCTCCGGCGGGTGAGACGACCCAGTCTTTAATTAGATTGCGCTGTTCCTTTCCTAGCTTGGACGCGGTGTTGGGGTTAACAGGTAGAACGTCAATGTCAGGAAGGTTGTGGCCCTCTCGCCAACCTCCAGGCACAAAGTTGTTGTTGGCTGTCTCGGGACGATCCAGCTGCATGTTCTGTAGCGCTGGGTAGCGTGTCCTCATGAGGTTGTGCAGAACAATGCACGCCTTGACGATGATCTTCACGTTGGAGGGGTGGTGCTGCATAGTCGTCAGCAGCACTTGGAAGCGGTTGGCTAGAATGCCAAAGGCATTCTCCACCACTCTCCTAGCTCGGGAAAGCCGGTAGTTGAAGAGTCGCTCGTCATTGGTCAAGCCCCTCTTGCCGTACGGCTTCATCATGGTCGGCCGCAGGGCAAAGGCGTCGTCACCGATCAGAAAATACGGCACATCCTTCTGGCCGTGGACGAGCGGTTCAGGGTTCGGAAAGCCGATGGTGCCACCTTCTGTGCCCGCCTTCAGCTCGGAGGCGTTGTAAATCTGGGCATCGGACGCGGAGCCCAAACCGCCAATATCTGCCCAGATAAATTTGTAATCCGCATCTACAAGCGCCAACAGGACCACGGAGAAAAAGCCCTTGTAGTTGTAGTAGAGCGACCCACTCTTTGGAGGGCACCGGCAGGCGATGTGCTTCCCATCCAGAGCGCCACAGGTATGGGGGAAGTTCCACCTCTCTGAAAAGAGGTCCGCGACGGCACGCCACCCTTCTGGAGTCGTCGGACACGTCATGACCTCGGCCATGTACTCGTCGACGATGGCCTTACAGACTTCACGCACTATCAGCGACTGTGTGTTGTGGGGCACCCTCCACCCAAACTTCATGGAGGAGTATTTTGTGCCAGATGCCAGGTGCCGCAGAGTAAGTGCTATTTTCAGCGCCGGCTCGAGCGGCACCCTGAATGTGGTCCGTTTTTTGGCGATCCTCGGTCCCACTCGCACCACAATCTCGTCAAACAACTGGGGAGGCAGCCGCATGAAGTTCACAAACGACGCGGTGTCCTCGCTGCGGAGCTCGACCATCAGCTTGTCGAACAAGCCAAACTGTGGCCGCCTCCCAATCCAGGGTCTGACCCACACTGATTGTCGCCGCCGCTCCCTCCTCCTTCGTCTCTCGATACGGGACGCCAGAAGAACCATGAGGTATAGAGCAAGCTCATGGTGATAAAGGGCAACTCTGCAGAAAAGCTGGAACTGTACTTGCAGTGCCTGGGCATCCATCCTGTATGAGCAGCAGAGCAGGAATGAGCGAAGAAGGCGTGCGTCGCCTTTATATACCGAGACAATAGGTCGGGCATACGCCGCCATACGCTACTCATACGCTTTGCATATGCTATGAATACGCTCCCATACGCAACTCGTAGGTTCTGCGTACGCTACATACGCCCAAGATACGCCAGAGATACGCCCGTGACGCAAGTTGAGTGTACGAGTAGCTTACGCCGGCATACCCCTAGCATACGCCGGTGTACCCCCAGTGTACGAGGAGCGTATGCCGGCGTATGAGAAGCGTATGAATAGCGTAAGAACCATACGCCCCCGTAGGTCGAGATTTTTTTAGCATGCCCAAACAAATTTGGACGGATGGACGGGCGAAAGCATATGGCGGCATACAGCGGCATAGGCCGGCATAAGCTGGCACATGATGGCCTATGCAGAGCATATGCGGAGCGTATGCGTAGCGTATGGCGGCATATGACGGCGTATGCCGACGTATATGACATAAAGCGCCTACGCCGCCATACGCTCCCGCAAAAAACCCTAATGTGACAGCCCCTTTAGTAAAGCAGGCCATCTTCATGTCGATTCCCCATGTTGATCTCCCGGCCTGACCGGGCGCTTAAAGCTGCATAGTCCGATAAAGCATCACATTTTCAAAACTAAACCAATTATCTAGATTTGATTCTACATATCTAACTTACATACAGCTGAAATTATTAAGCATTTGTTGACACACAGAAGGGAATACTGAGGCAATTTAATATAATCTGTTGCTGCAGAAGTCTATGGTGTCAGTTTTGGCGTGCTTGCCAAAACTAATTTCACATGTTTACACTTCAAATATCTCAACAGTTAGTCATTTAAAATCAAATTTACTTCAAACTAGAGTAAGGTAGATTATAACAATCAATTGAATATATTTCTCTCAGAAAAATGACAGAAACTCAAAATGATCGGAGTATGCAACTTTAAGGTAGCGCTGACAGGTGCTAACTCCACCCCACCCGGCCTCCACCCGCTACAACGACCCCGCTACCCTTTGACAACCCCAACCCACCCTCTTATCCCCTCTGTGACAACCCCTGGCAACCCTCTAACCCCCGCCCCCCGCCTCCACCACGACTAGACCACCCCTTGACAACTCCCAACCATCCTCTGATCCCCCCTCTCCCCACACACACTCACACGCCGGACGACCTTCTAGCCCCCCCCCCCCCCCCCCCCCCACCTCCACCCCACCCCCAGTTGCAACCTCCAAGCATGCTCTGATCCTCCCACTAACAACGACCATCCACTGACACCTCCCCCCTCTGACAACCCAGACCACCCAATGACAAACCCATCATCTTTCGACTGAGCCGACAAAGAAATCAACGTCGGTGCAAACACCTAGGATTCCAGATCGTAGTCCGAGTCCTCCGAAGAAATCCACAATCTTAAAAAGAAAAAAAAAAAGTTGTTTCGGACACAAAACAAATTCCAGGCGCTGGAAGATATAGAGAAGGCCAAGGCCTCTTCTGTCTCTTCCACAAACCTAAGGTGAGGGGGAGAACACCTGTCACTGCTCCAAAAAGACAGTGACTGGTGGTTCTCTAATTCAATGGAATTGCAGAGGCTTCAAGGGCAGCATTCAGGAGTTATCTCTTCTATGCTGCAACCTCGGCCCTCTTGCCTTTTGTTTACAAGAAACTCACCTAAGAGCTTTTGAGAGTTGTAGTCTTAAGAGCTACTTCAATTTTAACAAGTTTGCACCGGATGGAGACCGAGGCGCTGGTGGGTCCTCCGTCCTGGTTAGACATGACATTTGATCTATGCCAGTGGTGTTAGACACAACACTACAGGCTGTAGCTGTCCGTCTGATGCTACATAAGACTATAACTCGGAGTTCCATTTATGTTCCTCCGAGCTCCGTTCTCACCTTCCAAGAATTGGATACCCTTGTAGACCAGTTACCGTCCCCATATTTACTTATGGGTGACTTTAACGGCCACAACCCACTGTGGGGGGGGGGGGGGAACAGCAGGAACACTAGAGGCAAGAGAGTTGAGGACTTTGTTGCCGGTCATGCCCTGTGTGTATTGATCGATGGTTCGTTCACATATTTGCATCCCAGCTACAGGGCCTACTCTGCCATTGACCTCAGCATTGTAGAACTTGAGCTGATGCTGGACTTTTCGTGGAGGGTCTGGGACGACCTCTGTGGGAGCGACCATTTCCCAATTATTCATAATTGTGAGGGGTCATCTGAACATCAAGGAATGCCAAGAGCAAAAGCTCTTGGACTTTTCCTCTGATGGCAAGGAGCACTACAACTCCCCATTCAATATGGATGAGTTGAGATGTTCTCTGGAAAGCTCGCATGACACAGCAGTTGGACCTGATGGAATTCATTATCAATTTTTAAAACATCTCTCCAAATCTGTACTGAGACTTTTGCTCCAACTCTTCAACAACATCTGGGAGTCGGGTGTCATCCCTGCATCTTGGCAGGAGGCGACAGTAATACCGATTCCCAAACCTGGTAAAGACCACAGTGAAGCCAACAACTATCGTCCTATAGCCCTCACAAGCTGCCTCTGTAAAACCATGAAGCGTATGGTAGATAACCGCCTTGTCTTGCTACTGGAGTCAGGACACCATCTGTCCAACCTCCAATGTGGCTTCAGATGAGGCCGCAGCACCCTCGACCATTTGGTTCGCATGGAAACCTTCATAAGGGATGCCTTCCTTAAGAAGGAGCATGTTGTTGCTGTCTTTTTCGACTTCGAAAAAGCCCATGACACAACGTGGCAGCATGGCATCATGGAGGACCTCCATATGATTAGCCTTTACTGCCACCTTCCGATTTTAATCAGGGGTTTTCTAGCATTCAGGCATTTTCGCATCCGCATCAAGACTACTTATTCCAACCTACACTCACAGGAACTAGGAGTGCCCCAAGGTAGCATACTGGCAGTGACCCTATTCAGGGTCAAAGTCAACAGTATTGCTGCCACTGTAAAAAGGGGAGTCGCCTGTAGTCTTTTTGTGGACGACTTTGTTTTATATTACAGCGGTGTTAATATGAATGTCATTGAGAGACAACTACAATTAAGCATCAATGGGATTCGTCGATGGTCAGTTCTGAATGGATTCAAATTTTCCAAGACCAAAACAGTCTGCATACACTTCTGCCTGCTGCATAGAGTGCAAGCAGAACCGGAGCAGAGCCTTGATGGGGATCCCATTAAAGTCATTGAGGAAACCAAATCTTTGGGCCTCATTTTCGACACAAAGCTTTCTTTCATGCCACATATTAAGTAGTCAAAACCCAATGCCTGAAGGTGCTAGATATTCTGTCCAGCTCAGAGTGGGGAGTGGACAGACATGTTCTGCTCTCTGTATACCGAAGCTTGGTTCGGTCACAACTGGATTAAGGCAGCATAGTATATGGTACCGCAAGGAAATCATATATTGGGCTGCTAGACATGGTGCACCACCAGGGGCTGTGCCTGGCCCTTCGGGCCTTTTGCACCTCACCAGTTCAGAGCTTTATGTCGAAACCAATGAACCATCACTTAACAACAGGAGAATCAAACTGGCCATGCAATACATAGTCAAGTTAAAAACCAATGCATTGAATCCTGCATACAATTGTCTATTCTAAGCATGCGATGGATCCAGGTATGGGGCCAGGCCGAATTGTATCAGGCCCCTGATGCTCTGAATGAAACCTCATTTGGAAGCTTTAGGCATGGATTTGAATGTGTTAGGGGATGCCAATGTCCCAGAACATCCCCCATGGTCGTTAAGGAAGCCGTCGGTTATCCTTCGACTTGCGGAACTGAGGAAGTCTGGGACACATCCGCTTGAATATCAAAGACTACATGCAGAGATTCAAAACCAGTTTGAAGACCACCTATCCATATACCCTTATGGTTCCAAAGACCAAACCCGGGTAGCTGCTGTGGCAGTTTGCCAAGGGAGAAAATTTGGCATTCGCATGCCCGATCAGAGCTCGATTTTCACTGCAGAAGCCCAAGCACTCTACCTTGTATAATGGCCGGTGCACACCTACCGTTTTTCCGCACCCACCTACCGTATACGATCTAAAACTGCCCAAAAATCGCTAGGTGTGCGCCCCCCGCGCACACCTACCGATTGCGATTCGCACATAAAACTCAGTTTTTAGTGCTAAAAGCGGCCGTTTACGATTGCGATTCGCGATTCGAAAAACGAATCGGCCCGTTTTCAGTTTTAAGCGGGTCGGGTCGAGTCGCGAGTTTTAGTGCGCGAATCGTAAACGGTAGGTGTGCACCGGCCATTAGAGTGTGTCAGTTTGGTTGTTTGTTGTTGTTTTACATCCTAGCAACATCTAAGGTCATATCAGGACGGGTACCGACTTGTGACAGTACGCACTCATGGCCATTTTATAGTGCTGCCCCACTGGGAAATTAGGCTGCAGGCACCATGACCCAATATCCCACTCAGTCACATTATCATGACACCGAGCTAACCAACCCTTGCCCTATCCTAATAATGCTGAGCACCAGGCTAGGAAGCGACAAGTATCAATTTTTAAGTCATTGGTTTGACTCGACCGGGAACCAAACTCGTGAACTTCCGCACATGAGGCCTGTGCGCTACCGATTCGGCCACCGTGCCCGGCAAGATTTCCAACCACACTAACTATGTTGTATACAGTGATTCGTTCTCCTGCCTTCAGGCTGTTGCTGGACTGAAAATAGAGCACCCTATGGTGGCAAAGGTCATTTATAAAATGAACCAACTGTCAACAGATGGATATGACATCCACCTGTGCTGGGTGCCTGGCCATGCCGGCATTCAAGGAAACGAACAATCTGATCGGGCTGTGAAGAAGGCCCTGAACTGTGATCTTGAACTGTGTCTGATCCCTCACTCTGATCTGAAACCACTAATAGCCACCCACATCAAATCCAAATGGCAACAAGAGTGGGAGGAAAACATCAATAAACTGCAATAAATTGAACCATCTGTGGGAAAACCACCACATACCCACACAGGAGTTCGGCGGGACCAAGTGGTCCTTAGCCGCTGCCGTATTGGCCACTCGTGGCTTACACATGCTTTTTTGTTCAAGGGGGAACCTCCCCCTGAATGTATTGGGTGTCAGTCCCCACTTACACTCAAACACATTTGATTAAGTTGTGTCGATTTCTTGGCCCTGCGCCAACAGTTTTACACTGCAAGCAGCATGCACAACCTTTTTACAAAAGTAAAACAAGAAAACATTTTAGCATTTTTAAGGGCAGCTGGTCTATATCACCACATATAGTCCATTAAACCAATTAGATCAATTAACAACCTTTACCATTTATCTAAATTCAATTTCCTTTGGCCACACATTATGTAACTGTGAGCTTTTTAAATCCCCAGTGTACTGACACAAAATTGATTCTGTGCTTTTGCATTCTGTAAAAGCGATGGTTGAATAAAAACCAAACAATTCTCGCTGTGAATATGGCCTATGCTGCCGACACAGTGTAAAGAAACCACCAATCAATCAAAAATAATACTCAAAAGTAATTCCGTATTAAATTGTATTATCAATTTTATTACTATTTCCATTTCTTTAGGAAATAATTTGGGTGGAAGGGGAAACATGTTTTACCACCACGGAAATCATTACAGGGGAAATTAGTTTAAGAGCGAAATTAGCCACCGAACACGTGATCCCTGTATTTACACGGCGGTAGGAGGCCAGCTTCCGGATCAACCGGCCGGACGACGCCTGACGTCACCACGTCGCGTTGCTATAGTTACACTCATGTCACATGGAACGCAGCATCACGTTGCTCGAAACCACGCCCCTTTTATGTGTTGACAACCGGGCGTTTTTGCTGCTGTTTTATGGTTTTTGTTTTCACCTGCGGAATCAAATTCCACGAAACGCTGAACAAAGGGAGTGATCACTCAAAGTAGTGAGGGCGGGTTTTTACGCGGTCCTCACAAGTCTCAGATCACCACGGCAACGCAGGCCACGCGACGCGGTTACCATGGCAACAGGATATGTTCACAGGCATCGGATGGTCCCCGCCCGGAAGCGCCACCAGCCAAGTGCACGCTTCGGGTAGTTCATTAGGGGGTCTTACGTCCTAGCAACATATCGAACCAAGTCAGGCCGGATAACGAATTGTGATAGTGCACAATCTTAGTGACTTTTTAGTGGTGTCTCAGTGGGATACCGTGCAACCAAACCCGATATCCGACCAGGTTACATTATCCTGGCACAGAGGAAATCAATCGTTGCCCTATCCTGGTAATGTCGATTGATAGCCTCCTGCTGGTCTCAAACACCCCTACTTGAGTGTGCGCCGGTTATTAGCAGTCTATGGACAACGAGTTTCTGAGATAAAATTGACAATATCCCGCAAACTGTCCATCGGTTATTTACACATGCACTTACAAGTTACAGGTAAAGTCAGATATAGTTCCATGATATGGCTATTCCTTTGTAGATCATACATCAAATTACAAACCATAAGTGAGATGGTTTCAAATTGTTTATCATTTGATCAGTCTGATTATTAGAACAAATGATAACAGTGAACAATTTGAGTGCAACAAATTGAAAAGCGACTTCTGTCTCTTAATGCTCTCTTTTTCTCCCTTTCAGAAAACAGAAAACATATATAGCCCTACTTTTCACATCCTCAGTTTCAGAGATGACCCATGTTTCCCCGTAGACCAATGTTCAACAACTCTTCACAAATACCAGAAGATCAGTGCTGAAGCACCGTGCTAGTCTGACTAGTATATTTATATATAAATGAAGAAAGGTGATATATGATTGATATTCAACCTACACGTGGCACAGCAATGCGCCTCCTCTGGGGTACTGTCCGCTGGTCCGTGATAGGGCCTGAAGCTTGGAACTGGTCTGTCTTGTACACCGTACATAGCGATCTTCTGTATAATATGGTGTTGCTTTGTACAATGTACATAACTCTGTTTTGTACATTGTAGTATTGTTTTGTACACAGTGCTGTTGTCCATAGCGCTGTTCTGTTTAGTGTGTTGTTTTGTACATCATACATAGTGCTGTTCCGCATAGTGTGTTGTTTTGTACACCATACCTAGTGCTGTTCTGTATGGTGTGGTGTTATTTTGTACACCGTACATAACACTGTTCTCTATATTGTGTTATTTTGTACACAATACATAGCGCTGTTCTGCATAGTGTGGTGTTTTGTACACCGTACATAGTGCTGTTATGTATGGTGTTGTGTTTTGTACACAATACGTAGCACTGTTCTGCATAGTGTGGTGTTTGGTACACCGTACATAGTGCTGTTATGTATGGTGTTGTGTTTTGTACACAATACGTAGCACTGTTCTGCATAGTGTTGTGTTTTGTACACCGTACATAGTGCTGCTCTGACCACTGCTTCACTGTGCGGTACACCATGACGTGGTGCTGTACATAATACCTCTGCACAGTTCTGTCCACTCAGGGCCATTCGGCACAACCCAGCAATGATAAATGCACGGCCCACGGCACCCACATCGGTGTATATATCGTGTTGAAGCATTCTGCATGATTTAACACCGGTATATGAATGACTTCTGTGCCGGCACAGAGCGACCACCCCCTGGTTCTTCATTCCCCATACATACATATATACATACATGACGTATTCAGCCAGCCTCGCTTTGGCGCGGTGACGGGCTGACCATTAGGTCTGGTTTATTAGCAATTCACAGAACGTGCTATTAAAAAATTCTCTCAGGATCAAACACACATTTTGTTGAAGTTGGTATTGAAAGAGATGCAGTAACCATCCTAATAAAATAAACTACCAACATGCATGAAGAAAGAGAGGGAGATATAATTATGTCATTGATGCAACTCCGACTACTTGTGTGCGCTTCGCGATCTTTATATATATATATATGAAGTGAGCAAGACTATAATCGAGCTGTGGTGGTGCGGGCTTGGGTCGAGCAACCCACATATGGAAATGCAGGCTGCTCACCAAGACAAACATGCATTGGCCATCAAATGTGGGGAAGGGTTCGCTGCTGTAACTCATTGCTAGGAGATGCACCGCAGCATCCCGCGCTACTCTCCTAGCAACGTAGATGGTTCGAGCTGTCGGGCCCAGACCCATCAGATGTGTTTCATTAGTGCTCTGATGTTTCAGATTATAATCTGGCTTTAAATACAGTAATTGGAAGTATCTTGACTATAAAGGAAATGGAGGGGAAGTATTTATTCATACGATTGACATTGGGAGAGACTAGATGGTGTTGGTAGGAACAGAAATAAAGTTGTGAGCTCTTAAAATGTGATTGAGATGTTCCTTGCATTCCTTACCCTTTATGAACAAGTCCCTTATTACACTAACCAACATGGTCAACCCTCTATCGATGATTCATTATTATATCTATTACTATTGGCCTTTTGCACAGACAATGGAGTAGTGTAGACATTAAAGTAACACAGAATAACCCTCTCCTTGGGACTAGTAACCACCTTCTTAATACGGACAATGACAATAATAGGTAATATCTCGGGTGTTTATAAGTGACAGCGGCAGTGGGGTACACCGTCGGCCTTAGCAATTGAAGTATAGGAGTAATTGCAAGTAATACACAAGCGATATGCGGGGGTAGAGCCCATGGACATGTATTACATAGGTGGGCAAGATTATATTAACAAATATGTGAAATGGCTACAATGAGTGAGAGGAAGAGAGACAGCAGCGGCCAGCAGCAGGAGCGGGGAATCCATGTGCATATTAATAGAATGATAGAACGGTTAAATATATATATGATGCATAACGCATTTTGCAAGTATAAATAGACGTAAGGGAATTATTATATTGTTATGCTCCATAAGACTCAATACTGTACCAGTGGCACAACCTGCGGCCCTCCTCACCTCCACCGGATGTTGACAAGTGTCAGTAACATCGGAGGGTGACATGAGTTTCTGTGTACAGCCCCGTAGCCATAGTTCGAGGCATCGCTGTAGATGGAGAGATGGGGGAAGAATCTCCTTAGGATCCTCGCTTTCCCATTGAATCTTTATATATATATATATATATATATATATATATTAACTGCCAATGCAAGGACTTAACCATAATATATATGATATATGTCACATGTAGCATAAAATCCCTTGAGAGTAATAAGGCTATAAAGGACATGTATATACTATATATCATGTATATATTATTTCCCAGTCCTTGGTAGTTTTATAACTGCAATAAACCGGCATGAACTGGTCCATTCTATATGTGATATATATATATATATATATCATATGTCATGTATCCCGTCCTGATATGACCTTAGATGTTGCCACGACGTAAAACTCCAAAAACCAACCAACTACAGTAAAAGCTCTCTAAATTGACCACCTCTGGACCGACTTCAAGTGGTCCATTTAGGGAGGTGGGAGATTTAGGGAGTTATAATATGGTTACAATGGTATTGTTGGGACCCAAATAAAGTGATCGATATAGGGGAGTGGTCGATATGTGGAGGTGGTCGGTTAGAGAGGTTTGACTGTATATATATAGTGGAACAGTCCTTGTCTGTTTTAGAATTATATGGACTAATTCATGCCATATAAGAGCTTTCTATTTCATAGATCAGTCCCTGGTAGTCTTAGAATTATAATAAACCACTATGGATTGATCCATGTTATAAATAACATTATATGATGCATATATTACGATGCATATATTGTCAGTTTTAGAGCTACATAAAACATCATGGATTGCGCCATGATATATATCACATATATATCATATATATGGTTCTAAAAAATACAATACACACTTCAGACTTGAAGGGAATGGGACCAGGTTGACACTGTTTACCTGCGCGCCTACTGGGTGTGTTAGTTCCGCCACCTACACAGCAGCCATCACGGCACCATTGTGGCCCTGATCCATCCGGCCTCATCATGACGACATGCTAACCGCCCAGTGAAGGCGTAATCGATTAATCGACTCTGGTCACCCGAGCCACTTTTTGGCGCATGCGCAGATCCTGCAGACTCGGGTCGAATAATCAAATACGTTTCTGCATATTCGGGGTGAACAAAATGGTGGCCTTTCTTTTGTTTTTTAATAGCCGATATAATTACAGCAAAATATGATTTAAATATTTTTATGATGGCATAGTTTAGTGATATTTCCATTTCATTAATCTATGTTATTACAAACAAAAATATGTATGACTGGTATGGGTGGCTCTTATCCTGCAGGACGGTACCAGCGCAAATGTGATGTCATCGCTCCTGCAAACCCCAGCCAAGAGGTGGGTTAGTGGGGTCGGGTTGTTTTGCACACGGTACGTGTATTTGTCGACTCCACTCGTGGTGTTCTATTTGAAATTCTGACGACTCAGATGACCCGAGTCGCCCGGGTCGTGTTAATCGATCACGGCCTGAGAGTCCCAATCAAAGCAGAGCCAGATGTATTACTCCGCGTCCACCCCGCACAATGCGCAAAGTGGCACAGCCGGGCGGACACTCGGCAGGTCGCTGGCTTCACGCGCAGGAGGTTCTCTGTGGCAGAGTGGTTAGAGTGTCTGACAATTTTCTAGGTCGGACTCCTAATCTGAAGGTTAGTGGTTCAATTGCTCATGCCCCCCCCCCCTCCCCCCACCTCTGCCAATTTGGATTTCCATGGCTGTGCATAACTTACCAGCATCATCAAACGCCGGTTGCTCTCATACGATGTCTATTAAAAATCCCTTGGGTCGGTAAAAGTGTAGGCTCGGGCTTTCTATCAACAAACAGTCTAATGGTGAAAACAAGTCTATTCAGACTTATCCATGATAGGCAGTATGAATCTTCAAGAAAAATATAAATAAGTCACACCAAAGACAAGAGTGCTACATGTCGTTACCGTGGCTGACATTTGGGAAGACCAAGTACTGGTTGGTGCAATATAAGGATGATGTGATCGAGTGGGATCAGGTCATGGGGCTGGCAGCATGGTATCCCGGTGCGGCGGCACTATAAAGTCACAAGAACAGCCCAACATCATAGGTTGCCAGGACGTAAAACCCCAATAAACCAAACGAGCCCAAACCTAGCTGAGTGAAAGTGAGTGCGGAGAGGTGATGGGTCATGCGCACTGTCAGCTTTGTCTTTGTGGGACACACATAGCTGTTATCAGGATTAGGTGAAGTGTGTGCAGTTCTTACTTCCGGTTGTACATCTGAGTACATCGTCCCGTGTGGATCCGCAATAAGCCGCCGTGTGTTTACTTGTAGGCAGCAGCACACACTGTGAGGCAGCTACAGGCCATGTCAGTGTAAACAGACAGCATTAAAGCTAGTCCCGTGTAGCTCCGCAGTAAGCGGCCGTGTGTTTCCTTGTAGGCAGCAGCACACACTGTGCACCAGCTATGGGCCATGTCAGTGTAAACAGACATCATTAAAGCTAGTCCCGTGTGGATCCGCACTAACCCGCCTTGTGTTTCCTAGTAGGCAGCAGTACACACCGTGCACCAGCTACGGGCCATGTCAGTGTAAACAGACAGCACTAAAGCTAGTCCCGTGTGGATCCACACTAAGCCGCCGTGTGTTTCCTTGTAGGCAGCAGCACACACCGTGCACCAGCTACGGGCCATGTCAGTGTAAACAGACAGCATTAAAGCTAGTCCCGTGTGGATCCACACTAACCCGCCTTGTGTTTCCTAGTAGGCAGCAGCACACACCGTGCACCAGCTACGGGCCATGTCAGTGTACACAGACAGCAGCACACACCGTGCACAAGCTATGGGCCATGTGAGTGTAAACAGATGGCATTAAAGCTAGTCCCGTGTGGATCCACACTAAGCCGTCGTGTGTTTCCTTGTAGGCAGCAGCACACACCGTGCACCAGCTACGGGCCATGTCAGTGTACACAGACAGCAGCACACACCGTGCACCAGCTATGGGCCATGTCAGTGTAAGCAGACAGCATTAAAGCTAGTCCCGTGTGGATCCACACTAAGCCACCGTGTGTTTCCTTGTAGGCAGCAGCACACACCATGCGGCAGCTATGGGCCATGTCAGTGTAAACAGACAGCATTAAAGCTAGTCCCGTGTCGATCCGCACTAACCCGCCTTGTGTTTCCTAGTAGGCAGCAGCACACACCGTGCACCAGCTATGGGCCATGTCAGTGTAAACAGACAGCATTAAAGCTAGTCCCATCAGGATCCAGACTAAGCCGCCGTGTGTTTACTTGTAGGCAGCAGCACACACCGTGCACCAGCTACGGGCCATGTCAGTGTAAACAGACAGCATTAAAGCTAGTCCCGTGTGGATCCACACTAAGCCGCCGTGTGTTTCCTTGTAGGCAGCAGCACACACCGTGCACCAGCTAAGGGCCATGTCAGTGTAAACAGAGAGCATTAAAGCTAGTCCCGTGTGGATCCACACTAAGCCACCGTGTGTTTCCTTGTAGGCAGCAGCACACACCGTGCACCAGCTACGGGCCATGTCTGTGTAAACAGACGGCATTAAAGCTAGTCCCGTATGGATCCACACTAAGCCACTGTGTGTTTCCTTGTAGGCAGCAGCACATACCGTGCACCAGCTACGGGCCATGTCAGTGTAAACAGACAGCATTAAAGCTAGTCCCGTGAGGATCCACACTAAGCCACTGTGTGTTTCCTTGTATGCATTTTTTCTAATGTAATTATCAAGAAAGTTACATCCAGCTGGATGTGGAAATATGCCTAATTATGGCCTCTTTGTTCTATCCAGCCAAAAGTTGTGACCCAGATTACTCGTTGTATGAGCAAGGCTGAGGCGTGAATGCCAACTGTCAAGTGTTGTGAGACAGAGCGGCCATTGTAAGCAACAGCTGCGGATTAAATAACTTGCTTCACACTGTATCAAACATCCTTAGAGTTTCACAATATGTAGAGAACTAATGAAGGTATAATTTTTTCATAGTTTGATAGAAATTTTATTCACCTTTGAGTGATTTGATCTGTACCGTGTAGATTTTTACACTCATGAATGCACCGTAGATAAATTAAACTAAATGTCTTGCGGTTCACAATTGTATCACTTACAGCTACCTGCTCACCTATAGTCACTTTGGCTAGTACCGCATTATGCTGGTGTGACCTATTCCTTAAGTTAGAATTTCTGATGAAGCATTCCAATATTCGTTATTCTCTATTGTTGTCGGAGGTTGGCGCAGGTCGTTTCCTACCTACACACGCCATATTGATGACATCGTATAAAGAAGCGCAAGGTTGGACCCAGATGGCATAGCGGTCACAGATGGCGAGGGCGTGTGGATGGGCGTCTGGTAGCAGGGAGTTTCACATAACTCCGAGGCTGTATTCGCTGCTACTCTGCACCTCCGTTTTGCAGGATAAGTATTATTCTTGGTGGACACTGTGGTTCTCGCCTGGTGTTATTGACTGGATAGTAATACATTATACTGTCTAAACTATATCTGCATCCAGGTCCAAGCACTAATTCAGTGTACCATTTCACTTTTGAATACTCCCTGATTATTTAAACTACATGTTCAGGCTACCGCAATTTATACTGGCTAAAAATAATGGTACCTTACCCATGTTTTTTTCAGGTAGCTCTCATACAATATTTATACCCTCCCAGATAATGTAACCTGCATGTTTGTGGGGACTCAAGTTCCTGTGCTGCCTGCTCCGCTGCCACTACATGTTCCTCATTCAGATACGCACAATTCGTAATATTAAATATAGTCACGCTCGCATCTATAATAGGGGTGCAGGGCTCCAACATGCCAGGACACACAATGACAAAATTCCACATTGGTACCGGTACCATGACAGTATATGAGGAACAAGTCAGAACTGATATGCGGGCCTCCGTATTGTGGGTGTCTTGCAAGGGCTGTAGTGCCCTGAAGTAATATTAGACAGACTAATAGTCACTGATGCAATATTTTGCAGTGTAGATGGGTTTTTTTTTACACTCGTGAGTGCACCATAGATAAATTAAACGACATGTCTTGCGATTCCACAATTGTCTGCGGTACTTCCTCCGCTGTCACTACATGCTCTTAATTAAGAATGCATAAGTCATAATATTACACATAGCCACGCTTGCATCGATACAAGGGGCGCATGGTTATAACATTCCATTTCACATAATGACATAACTGCACACTGGTATTCGTAGCATGCCACGCTACTAGTAACAATTCGGAACTGATAGGTGGCACACACATTTTAGATACACAGGTGATATGTGAGATGAGCTAAACGATTGCTTCGGCAAGGGCTCTACCATAAGTCATAATATTACACATAGCTACGCTTGCATCGATACAAGGGCCGCATGTTTTAGCAGCAATTAGGGCATCACCGAATGCTGGACAGCATCCGTTCTCAGATGAAATCATTAAAGATATTGACTGGTTCATAAACTTTGCAGCTATGTTCAATACAATTGTTCTTTTTCCTCTGAAGCCGGTTACTGATTGGGTAATTGAGTGTGACTCTACGTTAAAACCTGGGGGGGGGCGTTCTCCCCAGTGGCATATTATGCTGCAGAGTACCCAAGTGACGTGATTGAGACATTGAAATTTATTAATCACCTGGAGGCGTTTAATTTGATAACAGCTCTCAACATTCTCCTTCCAGATGTTCCTAGGAACTTTAGTGTGGTAGTGAAAACAGATAACTTAGTCTCTCAACAAGTACTGGCTTCGGATGGAGGACGGGATTTAATGTTAACTGCATTTGCGAGACAACTTTGGTTAATATCTGCATTAAATACCTGCGATATCACAGTTATACATAAAGATGGAGCTTCCTTAGTTCTAGCTGATAATCTGAGCAGGCTTCATTTGAATAAGCAAGCGGAAGAAGCAGCACTGATAGTGTCAACGCAGGAATCTACGTCTGTCCCAGTCTCATTCTCCTTGAAAAATATTGATTTTTCCTTGTAGATCATTCTCTGATAATCCTGGAAGATAGCCACTCTTCTGCTTCTATCTTCCAGGGTACAGCTTGAGTCACCATCTCCAGCTAGTTCCTGCATTGACAGAGGCCCTGTCTAGGGGCATCTGGGCGAACAAAAGCCTCCACCTTCAAACATATGAGAAATTCTGCCTGAACCATGGCGTCGACATCTTGCGCCTTCGGTCTATGACATCCTGATGAAGTAGTGATGCTGTGTCAGCCTACCTTCCGCAGACAGTAATTTCTGCGGTACCATCAGCCCTCGCCTCTATTTTGGGTTGAGGGCTGCTGGTTCCGTGGTAGTTCTTCTCTCTCATCTCTTTCCTGACCTTTCCATTTTCCTCACAACATAACAACATTTAACTAGTCTCATCTCTAATCACTAATCAATTGTTTGATATGCCTGACACTTATCATGACATCATTTAACCTTGCTGGTACTCTATACGATACCTCAATAACATCATTGTCATTTAACTCATGACACGATACACCATACCGATATGTTCTCCAGCTAAGACCAACCTAACCTTGCTGGTACTCTATACGATACCTCAATAACATCATTGTCATTTAACTCATGACACGATACACAATACCGATATGTTCTCCAGCCAAGACCGACCTGCCTGCAGGTTATGTTCTCCAGTAAATTTTTGTTATCTCCATCTCTGTCTTGTCTCCAGTTTGTTCCCGTATGTAAATTACGCATGTTGGCACTGTCAACATGGTTAATTTACTGGCGGGAACACATGCACTACTTTCTCTCGGCACTACTTTCTTGCCCTATTTCCTCGTCACTGACTGCTGACTCGCACTTCACTTTCACGCCGGTCTTTCTCCTTGCAAGTCGCTTCACCCACCCACTCACCCGATGATGAAGGAGGTAAGGGGTAGGGGTTGAGGGCTGCTGGTTCTGTGCTAGTTCTTCTCTCTCATCTCTTTCCTGACCATTCCATTTTCCTCATAACATAACAACATTTAACTAGTCTCATCTCTAATCACTAATCAATTGTTCGATATGCCTGACACTTATCATGACATCATTTAACCTTGCTGGTACTCTATACGATACCTCAATAACATCATTGTCATTTAACTCATGACATGATACACCATACCGATATGTTCTCCAGCCAAGACCGACCTAACCTTGCTGGTACTCTATACGATACCTCAATAACATCATTGTCATTTAACTCATGACCCAATACACGATACCGATATGTTCTCCAGCCAAGACCGACCTGCCTGCAGGGTATGTTCTCCAGTAAATCTTTGTTATCTCCATCTCTGTCTTGTCTCCAGTTTGTTCCCGTATGTAAATTATGAAATATGGCAGAAACTCAAAACCATCGTCTATGCAACTTTCAGAAATAAGCAGAGGACATTCAGTTAGAATGGTGCCTTTGAAAATCTACTTTAAATTCTCAGTTTGGTTTTGTGGCGTGTGTGCACTTGGACAGAAGTAGCTCTTAATAGGTACCCCAACTGCATGCAGATAACCTGTTGAAAATGGCTGAATCTTGAAAAAAAATGGTTCACTTCAACTCCCTGGTAAAACAAATCTAGAAGAGGTTTTACAAATTCATGACAGCAGAAATAAAAGTTGTTCTCTTAGCTTTCATATGGTCTTGGATTCATTTTATTATACAAAGAACTAAGCCAAATGTAGCTAAATAAAAACTAGCTTCAACTCCCACTTTTCAGTGATTTTCCACACAAATTACCAGCTGAGCAGCTAGCATGACGATCTACTTCGCATTGACAGATTTTCTTTCAATTTGCGCAACGACGCTGTTCATTGGCGGCAGTCTCGAGGGAAACTCTACTGATAGCATTATATAGGCAAGATTCAGAGCTGTCTGTTCATATAAAACAATCTGTGTTTTGTTTATGTAAACATTACTAAAGAACTGATTCAAACTCAGAGTTTCAAATGTTCTAACTTTGGGTGCTATTTTCTACCCAAAATATAATACATAACCCAGGCAAAGTTGGTACCGAATTAAAGAGAATTTAATTTCCTTTCCGAACGTTATTAACTGCGTGAATGCGAAACTATGGCGCGCATGCGCAGAGCGATCTAGTACCAGCTCTGCATGAGCCGCTCAAGCAAAATGGCCGACTCAGAAGCAAGTCCAGATTTGTCAACAAGGCTGGAAGTTTTACTTTCTAACTACGGTAAGTCAATACTAAATGTGAAATGGACTAGATCAGTGCATAGCTGAATGAATGCTGATTCTAGTTCATGTGAATCATATATCCTTAAGTGTTAGAAATCCGGTAGATTTGGATTGATTTGTTCTAATATTTTTTTCGCGGGAAAATGTTCCGGAAATTTCGTCATTCGTGACCATGCTGCTTCGATTCAAAGTTCAATTTTGCTTTCTATTGTTGGCTTCCCACTACATGAGTAGGCATCAATAAATCAGAATTTGAATCAGGATTTATTTAATATCACTCTCGATTATAATCTCGATATATTTTAGGGTTGGTAGACCTCTGTAGTTGCAACATCATTTTGAAGTATTGACTAGGTATGTGACAAACGTGGCCGCCGTGCGGCTACCGCTTCAGTCGGTTTTTGTTTGTTTAAAAGCATTATAACTTTCTTATTAATGATCACACAAAGATGAATTTGGTGTCATATTAATATTCACTTTAAGACCTTTTTGATGATTTCTGTTACTAGATAATTAATATATTGGAATCACTGATATGGATATCAGATGCATGGAGGCGATATAGATAACAGGTGTTCCAACGATTAATTTCTTCTATGTAGGTTTTGCCTACAATCTAGCAAGCATCGGTCACTCTCAAATATTTCTATCCATATTCATTATTAGGCCCATACCAAATGATAAAATGATATTGATCACGTTTTAAAAATGTATTTTAATTTGATTATTACAGAAAATGACTGGTGTCGACAAGTCCAAGCCTATCTCAAGGCAAAAGGCAGAGGGCGACCACCGTCTCTTCCACATACAGATCCAGATGCACCAACACACCTCCAGCTAATCCAAGTAGACCAAATTAGAATTAGGCTAAACAAATCATGGAAGTCCATATCAGTTGCCATGGGGAAGTTGTTCAACTATCCAGAAAATAGGTTTTGGCACATGATTGAGCGCACTGTCATTCAGTTGGGAAAACTTGACTTAGAAGTAATAGAACTCGTAGCTGATTTCCTGAAAGGAAGGGTAGATTTATCTTCTATAGGCCCGTGGTGTGATGCACTTTTTATTACACGCCCTCAACTTCTGAACTGTATTCTCATTGAACATCGTGATTGTTTTGCACAGAGTCTCTCCAGAACGGACTACTGCTAGAGTTGGACAGTTTTCGCACTGTCGAGAAACTCCAGCATGGTCATTTGGTTGATTGGGTAAAAACAATAGGCAACTTGGATGTTACTCCTTTAGAACATGAAATTGTTTCGAAGTTAAAGCAGGTTAAAAATGAATACCAGGTGCTAAACAAAAGCAAAATAAGGAACAAGGACAAAATAGAGATTTTTTTGAAGGAACACTTTTCGATAGCAGTTGCTGCCCCAACGGCAGTGGAAGTTGGGCCTGCCCAATGCCCATCTACTGAGGGTGACAAGGTCTCAGAATCTGAAGGACATGTCAGTGTACTGAATGCCAGTATTCAATTGCATGCTGTGGCTGATCTTCAAGAGCCGATAACGCCTGATGTTGAGGATCAGAATACACCTAGTCTGGAACTGAGGAGATCACAAACATTAGGGATGGAGAACAAAAAACTGACTGGTGATTTGACCCTTCGAGATGCAGAAATCGTTGCTCTTAAGGACAAATTAGCAGTGGTGCAGGAAGTGTCAAAATGCCTGCAATGTGATAAACTTAGCTTAGAAAGACAGTTGACTAAAACCAAAAAGGAACTAGATACTTCAGAGGTTACAAGAAATAATGTGTGTGAAAAAGTCCAGAAATTGACCAGTGATTTGTGTGAAAAAGTCCAGGAACTAGATGATTGCAAAACCAAACTACAAAATGTGAAAGGAGGTGGGCTGTACCAATGCAACAGACGAAAAGAACATGCCGTAAAAAAAAAAGCGACTAGCCTAAATAAAAAACCAAAGAGTGTGCAAAATGCTATTATCATGCAATTGCATCAGCAAATCCGTGGATTGCAGACGCAAGTGGCTAATTTAAAAGTGACTTCAGGTGACTACAGGTCAGAAGAGACTGCTTTAAGGAAGGAGGTGAAAGCCTTAAAAGAACAGTGTACAGTTCTTGATACCACCATCTTGAGTGTTAATGATGAGGAACTTCCCACCAGGGATGGGTTTCAGTTTCTCGAGTCGATTGAGAAAACAACAATGCAGTTAATGGGGGAATGTGAAGTGCCATCCAAAAATGTGCCTAAGGTTATTCAAGCCATGTCAAAATGGGTGTTCAACAAAAATCTTACTTCAGGTGATCTTCCATGCCCAAGCTCTGCTGTCAACATGATGGACAGAGCCCACATCCTGAGCAAATACCAAGTCGCTGAAGAAATTTGTGGTGAAGACCACTTTGATTTCCATTCTGATGGAACATCGCGTGACCAAAAGCATGTTTTAGGCCACCAGGTTACTCTTGCCTCTGGTAAACAGTTATCCCTTGGATACCAGGCAGTATGTGTTGAGGATAGTGCAACATTGTTAGACAATGTAATTGCCATGATTGATGAGTTGAGTGACATATATTCAGTTGATGAAGAGCAGGATCAGGTTTCTAGGTCAATTTTAGAAAAGATGTTTGGTGTCATATCAGACAGGTGCAGTGTAAACAAGTTGTTTAATAAACATCTTGACCAGTACAAAAAGAGTGTTCTTGGTAATGAGTATGACACCCATTTCCTGTTCTGCAATGCCCATTTTCTATTGGGCTTGTCAACTGCATGTGAAAAAAAACTCAAAGAAATTGAATCCCATTTTTGCTCAGAAAGTGGGAAAAAGTTAGGCAGGGATGAATTGCCTAAGTTTAAACATTGGAAGTCAGGTTCGGAGTCTGCAGCTTGCCGGTTTGTAAGGACTGCATGTGATGTACTAGGACCTAGGGGTGATGCCAAAAATGGATGCAAACAATATTGGGATGCATTTTGCAGAGAAAAATTAGGCAAAAGGTCAAAAGTGTCTTCTTTCAGAATGAATAGGTTCAATAATTTTTTTCTTGGAGCAGCTACACTTTTTTATCACAGCAGTGAGATTGAGCTTTTCTTCACTGATTATAAAGCAGATCTCAACTTAAAACTGCAAAATGTGCTGGCTGATTGTCAATGCCCAACTATTATAAACCTGATCAAGGTACTTGGTGTCGTGTATTACAAAATAGCAGGGCCATTTTGGGAGATGTTGAAAGGTGGAGTTCAGTACTTGGACCAATACAAGTACATTCAGGAAATGCTGGGAAAGTTCCAAGTCTGGGCCAATGACGCCTCATTGTTATTATCAAAAGAGGAACATGGCATTTTTGACGAATTTGGTGTCCCGAAGGATGAGGTTTTTGCTCAATTGTTTATAGACGAGATTGATTTTCAGTGCAAGAGTATTTTAGAAAATCTAATGCATTCCTTCATTGAAGTAACTGAAAGGCAGTTGGTTGACTTTCTTCCAGATGGAAAGTATGGAAAAGAACCAGATAATGATCTCAAAGAAAAAATGAAGCATTCAAAACTCACAAATTTACTGAGTGAAAATGAGTTTGGTGATTTAGATTTTAGCTATTACAAAAGGCGTAATGCATCTTTGTTCTACCACTCTGGTGTTCAAATGGTGAAACGAAACAAGACATTGTCTGTTTGGCTAAATTCCAAGTCACCGTCTGTTCAAACTAGTCTGCTCAAAATGGCGAGGGCAAAGAGCACAGAAATTAGAATGAAACACAGAAACAAGGAAATGGTAGTAAGAAAGCAGTATCTTGAAAGGTTGGAGAAATCTCATGCAACTAAAAAACAAAAAGCAGCAGCAGGCCAAGCACTGAAAGAAAATTGTGGTGCTAGTGTAAAAATACATGGTGGCCCATGCAAGACCCCAGAAGATGTTCTCAATGTTTTGTCTGGTTTAAGATTGAAGAAAGACATGAAAGCAATTCTCCATGCTGAATTGGGCTACTGCACTAAGGTACTTGGCCACAAGGATCCAAGATTAGTTGTTGGTTCCAAAACAATAGACAAATTGAAAGATGATTTCATGTGTTTTTTGTCTGAGAAGTCTGGTCTGCCTGTGCCCACTCATCTAGTAGAACTTACTCCTAACTCAAGCTCCACCTCTCGCCCAAATAAAATAAAAAGGCTAAACAGTGACAGTGATTCTGGTGAATCAAATAGTGTCAGTGAAAAAAGTGAGGGAATAAATCTAGATGATGTCTGCTCGAACGACATGGTATGGGTGGATGATTCTGATGCAGAGAGCAACACTGAAGTTGATATAAATTTCAAATTTTCAAACCAAGGTGTGTGGGTTGCTGGGCTTATGATGAAGAATTCTTTATAGGTCAGGTGATTGAAGTCAAGAGTGAGCTATCTTGTTGTATACAGTTCATGAAGATGGGATACAACCGGACATTCAAATGGTCTGGCAGGGAGGATATTGGTGAGGACATTGAATCAATGTTTGTGTTCCATCATGGATTTGATGTTCTGCCACAAAGAAGTAGTGGAAGGTTGTGGTCAGTTCCCAATTTGACTCATATAGAGAAGATGTACTGCAAGTACAAAAGACAATTCATGCAGGGCTTGTAATGATGTCAGAGGCATTGGTGCGGTGTGTTGAACCCACAGGAGATATAAAATTATTTTGCAAAATTTGTAAAATACAAAAACCTAAATAGTGTTAGTAAAACACTTAAAAGGGGGCACTAATCAACTAAACTGATAAAGAAGAAGGATACATGAAAGTTTCATGCAATTCTGTTGAAGGTTTTTTTTCCTGCGATTTTTCAAACTCAACATTTTTCATGATTTTGGTAAAATGTGCATTCTTTCTCCTCACTTATAAAATATTTAACTGTTTTGTAATGTATGTTGTTATGGATGTAATGAAGTATCTGATAAAGATGAACAGCACCTGAAAATTTCATCCAATTCCATTGTACAGTTTTTGTTCTGTAATTTTTCAAACTTTTCCAAAAAGCCAGATTTTTCACCAAATTTTATCACCTGCCAAAACTGCCTCTCGGGTGTTTTCAGCCTATTTATTTGAATTGTTCCCAATGGTTTGGGGCCTTGAACAAAAATAGAGTTACTAGCACTACCCCATAGGCCCAGGATAATTAAAAAAGAATCAATTTGGGTGGCAATTTTTACCACCAGCACACTCGAAAAAGTGCTCTGGGGCCTAATTTCACAAATGGTGAATTCAAGTAAAATGCTATTTTTACCAAGTTTGAAGGTCTATATTTATTAAACTAGCCACCCCATGCCCTTGTAACTGTATATACACTGTGTACAGACCAGGGACTCTTAGCCTCTGCCTTGTGAAGCAAGCTGGGTGATCCCTTAAAATTTTGGAGACCATCAAAAATGCTATCTTTTAGACTTTGCAGCGTGACTGATTTCAAGTAGGGTTAGTAAAATTTAAAAAGGCTGTATTTGCCTTAATACTTGACCGATTTTGACAAATGAAGTATCATTGTGTTTCGAATTGCATATACTAACAGATGGAATCATTTACATCAAACTCCGAACACATACAAAATTTCACTTGGGATACCTACTCTTAAACAAAAAAATACAACCTAAAGAAACGTAAGCGCAGGAAGTGACACATTGTATAAAGCCTTGTGGTGACCCAGCCAAGCCCCAGTGCACCACTCCACTTAGCGTACCTTTGTTTCGTCTGCCCTGTGTGTGTGGGGGTAGGTGGGGGGGAGGAAGGAGGGCACTTTAACAGTCTTTACCGGTAATTTAAAATAAGAAGCGGTTCAACTGGCTTTTACCAGAGGCGCTGCAGCCCGCTTAGCAATTGTCACTGGACAAGTTTACATTTATGAAAAGCACTGAATTGCTTGGCTGGTTCCGCAGTGAATTGTAAAAGGGGGATGAAAGCAGGGGAGGGAATGTTCACAGCGGACTGGAAGCAGCAAGATTCCACGAACCTTGGCTTATTGCTGTATGAAAGGGATAGTGAGAAAGGCATATTCATTTTAGTTAGCATTAAAACAAAAGAAATTAAATCTCTCCATGAGCTTTATTAAGTTCACCGGAGCTAGTGTAAAATAGGGGCTGTTTGTGTGAACAAATTCTCAACTGGCAAGGGTACTAGGAGAGAATGGAGAGGGTCGGGGGGCAGGTGTAGAACTGAACAAAACATAATGTCTAAATGAAGGTCGGGGGGTTTGATTCCTACTTGAGACAAACCAATGATTTACTAGATCAAAACTGGTAGCTAGCTTGTCGGGTAATTGGCATTGCTCGGATATGGCAAATAACTGGCATGCTCAGTGTGAGGATAATGTGACTGATGGTGTTACTTATCACAATTAATCTAACATAATGATCTAGGTCACGCTACCAGAAGAACGGTCTCACAGTGGAACAGCACTATAAATGCACCATGGGCGCGCACTGTAACAAGTTGGTCTCGTCCTGATATAACCTTGGATGTTGCGATGACGAATAGCTTCGATCAATCAATCAGAGCTACACACACTCCGACAGCTGGCCTGTTGGTTTTCCACTCTGCGCATATGTCGGTGGTGCCGGGCTGGGTGCTTACATCTCCCGGCCTTCCGAGCTCTCAACACCTGTCAATGCCGTCACCGCGGGCTGTGCCCCGCACAGGGGAAATTCACACTATTCACACGTGACATAATTCGGCATTAGAACGAGGCTGAGTACCCGTCGGGTATTGGAAATTGCCATAAGACACTGCTGTGTGCCAATGTGTATGAACTACTACAGAAATTAAAGGAGTAAAGTTTGAAGATATTAACTTTTGAAACTATCATATTCATTTTGCATACCTTTTTTCAATTTTATTGGTCAATTTTCATGAAGATTGAGTGATGATCAGATACATTTCAGTAGGCAATGTCAACAAAGTCGCTCACCTTGGCTGCCAATCTTTTCTTAAATTCAAAATTGCATAACTTTCTTAATATAGATATATTTAACAAATATATTTTAACCCTTTTAAAGCTTTTATTAATTTGTAATTACTAAGACTAGTTGTTTAACTGTGTTACACAGATAACTACGCTGATAGTGCTGCATGGTACATGATACCACCATAACTATGCAGACTTGAAGTTGACAGTCACATTGTAGTTAAAGAATGGGAAAATCACCATGCAAGGGTCACCCAATCTTCGTGAAAATTGGCCAATAGATAGAAAACAGGTATGCAAAGATGAATATAGTAGGTTAAAAAATGAATGCCTTCAAATTTGAGTGATTTCGAGAGGTTTTTATCGATGAAAAAGTATTCGCATGACTTTTCATGCAGTGACGCCTCGCAGATACGTACGTGGCCTTGGTCTGGTTTCAACATGGCCACGGTGTGAATAGGCACACCGCGCACAGCCAACTCCCACGCTGCTGAATCTGCACCCCCTTAAATAACAAGTCAAGGGGAGTTATATATATATATATATTATTATTATATATAACTTCACTTGACTTGTTATATATATATAGGGAACCAAACCAGAATTGTTTGCACTGTGAGAGCGTCTCAACTGGCTGCCTGTAATCACTGGAGCGTAAAGCACGCTGCGTTATGGCCGACTGAGTGATCCCTATGAAGCTTTTTATGTATCTCACTGCACCCCATAACCTTTCTTCACGCGCCAAAATCCCCACCCCATCCTCCCCCGCGCCACTCAGCAACCTTTTGAAGTGGCTCTAATCTCAAGCTAATTAAAAGCAAATTGATGGCAATGTGTTTTGAGCGTATGCCAGTTAAAGCTGCATAGTCCGATGAAAAATCTAATTTTCAAAACCTAAATGATTATCTGGATTTGATTCTATGTGTCTAACTTAGATACTGGTGCACTTATTAACAGTTTTAGCAATATAGAAGGGGATACTGAATCTAATTAATAGAACCTGTTACAGGCGAAGCCGATGGTGTCAGAGTTTTGGCATGCTTGCCAACATTAATTTGGCATGTTTACACTTAAAATATCTCAAAAGTTAACCACGTAAGAAACAAGTTACTACAAGTGAAAGTAAGGTAGATTATAATGATCAACCTAATATATCTCAGAAAATTACAGAAAATTAAGACCATCAGACTATGCAACTTTAAGTGTTTCCTGTTGATCTCGTAAACCAACATGGCACCCATGTTAATTCATTTCATACCCATGTGACACCCATGTGATGTCCACTTCATACCCACGTGACACCCATGTTATATTCATTTCATACCCACGTGACACCCACGTGATATCCACTTCATACCCACGTGACACCCATTCGGGTGCCCGCCCCAGCCATACTCTCGCCTAATTCCATTAGCTACAGAGGTGTGGGTTCGACACCGTTCGTCTGACTGGATGGAGTGAGTAACGGTCGGTGTCACGTGACAAGTTCAATGGATTAGCATATAGGTCTGCCTGGTACGACAAGCTTCTCCACTCCTAAATTATTTCATGCGATTATATATATATATATATATATATATATGTATATATATATATATATATATATATATAGTGTACACGTGTAGGTTAACGATACTGAGGCGGACGGATGAAGGGGGCGCCACCGGTCGAGTTGGTAGAGTCAGAGCGGGGCGGTGGATGACTGCGCACGGGATATTGAATCCACTTCCGGTATTTATACTTTTATAATTCTTATACAGAATATACATGTATATATATATATATATATATATATTTGTATGTGTAAGCAGTGACAGTACACATACGTAAAAGGCAGGCAGACACAATGCAAATAAGACTTGTCTAAGGATTATGGGCTTGGTCGGTCTATTCAAGCGCGGCAGGGAAAAAAGCCCAATCCTCATCTATGTAAGAGTAACATTCACACAGAATAGGTCTGTAGGACGGTACATATGAGCTGGCAATTTTACCCAGATCAAACCTTCATTCTGAATATATCCAGGTCCGCCTCTCCTAATGGCCGGAATACCGTCACGCGATCCAAACTTTCACCGAGATGAACCAGCTAATGCCGGTCACCTGATGATGCTGTACCTGTATACCTCGTTTATGTATACATACTATATACATAGCCTGTATATATAGACGAACCATTCAGATGTAGCATATATAATTATATACACATACACATACAAATTATGATTAGAGTAAATCGGCTTTGTTTGATAGAGCGTAAGAAAAGTAACGTGGAAGGAAGTCATCTACTTGCGTTCGTTCAGGCTTTTGACTTGTTTGATTAGTTTTAAGGCTCGGTCACATACACGTTTGTGGACGTAGTTGACCGTAATGGAGGCTAACGTATGTTGAACATACCGGCATCCATGCCATAGCGTATTTATCCATACCAAAACCTGCCGTACCTTAACGTTTTTCACCGTAGTTTAACGTACTTGGGTCATTCTTTAAAACTGGGCACAAAAGTGTGACATGGAAACCAAAAGTGAAAACTTCCAAATAATAGCAAAAAACCTTCCAAATAATAGCCTAATCTAATGTTGTATGAAGGTTGGCATGTTGTGCATATGTCAGAGTTGAAAAAAATGAGTTTCACTTCTTGAATTAGATCTTATACAAATTGAGCAATACATTAATATCACTCGTGTAACATGAAAATCAAAGACATCCAGAACCTCATTTTAACATATACAACATAGTCAGACAAGAGTTTATTGATTACTCTTAAGCAGACAAGGTTATGACTTACAAGAAAAAAGTTGAAAAATAAGTTGAAAAAAAGTTTGGCTACATGTGTAGTGTAAATGTGTAAATTTTCACTTTTTCACATTAGCACAAAATCATATAAGTAAACTTTAAATTTTTTTCTTGGGATAACTTCAATAAATGTACTATTGCTAACATACTTAATACACAGAGGATACACTAATTATTTGACTTGCAATCAATAATAGAAAGAACAAATTATCAGCATCATAATGTGGAAACCAAATATGTGGTGCCCAGTTTTAAAGAATGACCCACTACCACCATGTTTGACCCACGTTAATTTATCCTACGTTCAACTACATTCAACTACGTTCACTAACGTGTATGTTTCCAGTCATCGGGTTGCAGGTTTCCCAGCAATAAGACACGCACACAATCTGATCTGATCCCATCTACTATGACCTGCTTCACATAAGTCCATCCATTACTACTAGTACTACTACTTCTAGTACCACTACTATTAGTACTACTACTACATTGCAGGTAACCATGCACGATTAGCGTGTATCTTTCTGTTATCGAAGTAGCCTGGTTAGCCAGCAGGATAGAAAGCTAACTTCCTGTGTAGGAGGTCGGGGGTTTGAGTCCGGCCGAGTCAAAACAAGACTTACAGAAGTGATGCTTGTCGCTCCCTAGCTTGGTGCTCGCCATTACTGGGATAGGGCAGTAGCAGGTTGGCTCAGTGTCAGGATAATACGACTGAGCGGGATATCGGATCACAGTGACAATGACACAGTCTCTCAGTGGGGCAGCACTATAAGGTCACCATGAATGCATGCGATCACAAGTCGGTACCACTTTTGATATGACCTTAGATATTGCTCGGACGTAGGACCTCATTAAACCAAACCAGACCAACTCTGCATTGCCCTGTGGTGTTCAGAAGTGTTCTTATTCGGGGGGGGGGGCGGTGAGACGGTAAATTGGGATCCTAAGATGTGCGTGTTGGTTTTACGCGGTGCGTCAAGTGTGGCTTGTTTCTTTGTGAAGGTGAGTGTGTGTGGCATGGTGGCGGAGAGAGGCTGAGCTAAGGCCGTCACTCATCTACAAAACAGCCGTCCCGGGCAGGGAGCGTCCTCAAACCCCGCCCTTCACATTCAGTGTAAAGTGAAAACACATTCAGCACAATTCTCTTTGGTTGCCATCTACAAAAGGAGATTTCAGCTCACAGCCTAGCAACATGACTGGAGACAGAACCTGAGCAGTGTGCTTTGTTGTGAACTGCAGGCACAGTATTGATTCTTTGAGGTGCAGATGTGCAGGAAAATACACACAGTGCAATTTAACTAATAAAAGTTAGTTTATACTTTTGGGGATAACTATATATACATATGTATATATATATATGAATATATATGTGATGTATAAAGCATTGTGCAAGTATAAAGGCTAGGAGAACATATATGCTTTGCTACTTTCTCCATCGGCGCATTGGTGGAGTGCTCCCCCCCCCACCCCAGCTGTCGGGAAGATGTATACGGGTGGCCCCCCTCGGGTCACACACTGGAGATGCAAACACACCAACACCCAGCAGCAGAAACCAGCAATGAACTATCTAAGATGGTCCCGGCTTATGCACTATTCAGGTAACTTTCCCTTTCTTCTTCACCCCTGCCTTTCCATAGTTGTCATCTGTGCCGCCAGGTGGCAGCGCCGTGCTGGCCCGCTCTGGGCGGACTACCTAACTGGTCCCGTCTTACCACCAGGTGGCAGCGCCGTGCCGGCCCCCTCTGGGCAGACACCCTAACCGGTCCCGACTCGCCACCAGGGGGCAGCACCGTGCCGACCCCCTCTGGGCAGACAACCTAACTGGTCCCGACTCGCTGCCAGCCAGAGGCGGCCCGGCCACGAATCCACAATGAATGGAATTTTCGTCGGTTTTCTGCGCAGAATCCAAAGTTAACGAGAAGTTTATGTCATCTGGCAGCCGTCACTTTGGGTGTTCAGTGGTTGCCTAGCAACGAAACGCGCTGCAGGCCGTTGAAACCTCACAGCTAGACGAGGGTGGAGAGTTCGCTCCAGGTCGGTCAGGCACCTGTCATGTTTGCAAGATCCTGATCTCATTTAGTCCGATTGTATATATGCATAAATATATGCATGCGCAGCCCTACACATCACATTAAGGCTCTCTCTGCGCTAATTCGAAATGTGCCATTTGGTACCTGAAATATTGTGGTTCCCTTGAGCTGTTGGCTGTGCGTCTTCAGTTGGATGGACTCTTTTATAGAGTTTTTTTCTTTAGGTCCCTTTACAATAATTGTGGCTGCTTGAGGGACGTAACGCTTATTTTGGGATAGTTGATCAATAATGACACATTTATTCAACTCTCCGAGTAGTGTATATAAGAGTAAATTAATTTACTAGTAGAGGAACACATCAGGGACCATATGCATGACGCACTGTTAATTTTGTGTGGTGTTAACATGTAACACCGGGTAGCTATCACCGCCATCGCGAAGTATGTCACGCCGTATGTAGGGGTGCCTAACTCCTTCATGTTAGCTAAACGTGCAGTTATTTATAGATTCGGGAAATCCCTCTGAGCCTGTTCCCGGCGAGCACCGCTATTTGACCATATTGCTGCCGATGCAACGGCAGCGGCGGCGGCGTTAAGATCTCTTCGATTATTGGTTTAATTTTACCAAATTCAGCGGCGGCGTTAATATCGCTTCGATTTTGGGGTTAATTTGACCAAATTTCACTTTTTTACAATGTTATTCTGTTAAATATGATAGCATTGAATAGATTTGGGCCTGATCGCGGTGGTGACGGGGGCGATTGGATTTCGCCGCGATTTGAATATCGCCGCTGATGTAGCGGCGGCGTTAATATCGAACACCGCGAGTGGAGTTGATTTTGGGGTTAATTTGACCAAATTTAACTTTTTTACTATTCTGTTAATTATAATAGCATTAAATAGATTTGGGCCTAATCGGTACCTAACACCGCCCTTAAACCTGCTATGGAATGGTGTTACCGTACCCTAGTTTATGGTCGTGGTGTTAGCCCTATCACTGACTCTTGCATGCGACTTTTCGCCACTAAACGGGGGATACCCACCAAACACCGTTTTGGCTCGCTAACACCGCGTCATGCATACGGCCCCAGAACAGTTAAAAACGGCTTGTGACCCGTGTTGACAGAAAGAACATTCACTTTAAAAAGGTATTACGTGGTTTAATGCAAATATTCTCTAAATAGAGCATTTCCACCACCAACCCGCCCTCTAACAGCAGTGACAAAACTATTGGTAGCAGCTCACTGTGGAAAAGGTCTTATATTATAAAGGATTTCCACCACCAACCCGCCCTCGAACAGTAGCAGCAGTGATAGAACTATTCGGAGCAGCTCACTGTGGAAAAGGTCTTATATTATGAAGGATTTCCACCACTAACGCACCCTCTAACAGCAGTGATAGAGTGATAGAACTATTGGTAGCAGCTCACTGTGGAAAAGGTCTTATATTATGAAGGATTTCCACCAGCAACCCGCCCTCGAACAGTAGCAGCAGTGATAGAACTATTGGGAGCAGCTCACTGTGGAAAAGGTCTTATATTTTAAAGGATTTCCACCACTAACGCACCCTCTAACAGCAGTGATAGAGTGATAGACCTATTGGTAGCAGCTCACTGTGGAAAAGGTCTTATATTATAAAGGATTTCCACCACCAACCCGCCCTCGAACAGTAGCAGCAGCAGCAGTGATAGAACTATTGGGAGCAGCTCACTGTGGAAAAGGTATTATATTATAAAGGATTTCCACCACTAACGCACCCTCTAACAGCAGTGATAGAGTGATAGAACTATTGGTAGCAGCTCACTGTGGAAAAGGTCTTATATTATAAAGGATTTCCACCACCAACCCGCCCTCGAACAGTAGCAGCAGTGATAGAACTATTGGTAGCAGCTCACTGTGGAAAAGGTATTATATTATAAAGGTTTTCCACCACTAACGCACCCTCTAACAGCAGTGATAGAACTATTGGTAGCAGCTCACTGTGGAAAAGGTATTATATTATAAAGGATTTCCACCACTAATGCGCCCTCTCACGGCTGTGTGTTAAATTAATAGATTACTGTGAAGAATATGTGGTGGAAAAGGTCTCATGCCATAACAGTTTTCCACCCCAACCTGCCTTCTGATGGCAATACCTAATGTCGATGGCAGACCCTCTGATATTCAACACCAGAACCAAGCAGCCATGTGATATACAGATGCCTTCTGTGGAGAATTCAACAAACAAAGTTTGTTTTATTTAACGACGCCTCTACATTGATTTTTAACATCGGCTATTGGACGCCTAATAATTTCACATACAATTAGAGCCGTTGATTGATTTCTCTGCCTAGGTTTTGAGCGGCTGAACACGATGTGCTCAACACTTGGACTACGGCAGAGCCCAGAATTCATTAGTGTGTCGTTGAAATAAGTAAATAAGTAAATAGCAGTCGATTGTTATGCACAATGTTGCCCAGTTCTACCAGCCTAGGAGGAACTTAGGGCAGGGACAATAAACGATTTTTAATCACCTCACATTGTTGTGCCCAGAACAATTCTTTATTCTGAAGAATGAACATGAGATAACAAAGGAAGAGAATTAAAGCATTGTCATACATACACATCAAGGAAATGTACTATCTCCTTTATCGATTTTTGGTGCCATCTTTGTTGGTACCACGTGACCACGGAGGAGGCGGGTAGCAGGAGATGGGTTGGGGGTCAGCACGCAGGCGCAAACTGGATTCGTACCTGCTTCCGGCCATAATACGCGCGTAATGCCCGCGCAGAAGGAATTCACCAAAGGGTTAACCCCCCACACCAGCTTCCGCGTTGTCGTCTGCTTCGACTGAATGTCGTCTGCTGTCAAATACATTCACATAACTGCATCTTTCCCCCACTTACCCCCTCCCCCAACCCTCTCAGTGAAAATCGTACATTTATTTTGATCGGAAATGAACCGATGGCGCTATATGTCATGGGTCATGACACGCGACATTCAGTGGGTGCAGACGACCTTGCACAAAGCCGTGGTCGGTGGGTGTCGGCTCTTCCCGCCGGGTCACGTGGTCGTGAGGGGATTACGAACCGCTAACCCTATCACGGCCAGGGCGAGTCTTTCACTGCTCGTGTCATGCCAGGATTTTGTGAAAGTTGCAACATGAAAGCGAATAGACGGGATCACGGTTCCGACTACGCATGCGCTGAAAACGGCCTTGGCAGCAAAGCAAATGCGAATGGCCATTGAGTTTGTTGATACGCATAGGGAAATACTTCGATTTTATTCAAAATGAATAGGAATACATAACTATTTGGCATAAACATGTATGCACATATGCAATATAATGATCTGATGAATATAGCTAAGACAAAACTAGCCATAGTTAAACATTTTGGTCTAAGAAACATACAATTCCACAGAAAACAATCAGTGATATCCACATCACCATTATTAATTCTTGTTCTAAATATTAAAATTCCTAATGTGTCACCATACACTTTTTTCAGAGAAATATATAACCAATATCTGATTAACCCTACTAATTTTCTAGTTCTACATATGTCATTAACCATAGGATATAAATAATAACATTAATAAAATAAGTAAAACTGACTCTGGCTATGGCTCTAACACTAATCTGAGTGCCCAGATTTGTGTAAATCTAAATGCACATGGCATAAGATTGCATATTATATTGATGTAAATGCAATGCTGGATAAAAGATTAATATATTAATTTATTATATTTATTTTTTTAGTTGGTATTCTATGTTTCAAACAAGAGCTGAGGTGAGCTGAAACTAGCACATTTCATAGCTGCACCCAGTGTATTAGCATATGCCATGTGCTTCTCGCAGGTTTGTTTTGCTCTGACGCATCCCAGAATGCACCGCGCCGCTGGAACAGTGATGTAGGCTATTGTCTACCTGCATGAGCCCGAGAAGCCATCCATGCCAAGCTTTCACATCTCGAACTGAGAGCACGCTTTGTGAAGTATGGCATACATCGATAGTGAAACCATTAGGGTATTTATTTCTTCCCATATAGGTTGAACTTGTTTGACCTGATAGTATAAATATAAACACACAATCATAATATCCCGAGTTTAGTATAAAAGACGGTCGACTCTCTAATTGTCTCCTGTTTTTACAGGACGTTTGTTGGGGTTTTGTGTAATAGCAACATCTAAGGTAACATCAGGACGAGTACTGACGTGTGACAGTATGCACTCATGGTGCTTTCATAGTGCTGCCTCACAGGGATACCATGTTGCCAGCATCATGACACAATATCTCACCCAGGCATGTTATCTTGATACTGAGTAAACGATATCCCTATTAAATCTGATTGCCATAGTATAGCGACACCATCACTGTTGGAGCACGTGACACCGTCAGCGTTGGGGGACATGACACTCTCATTGTTGGAGAACGTGGCACTGTCATTGTTGGAGGACGTGGCACTGTCATTGTTGGAGGACGTGACAGTGTCATTGTTGGAGGACGTGACACTGTCATTGTTGGAGGACGTGACACTGTCATTGTTGGAGGACATGACACTGCATGCTCTTTCAGGAAATGAACCCGAGCCGTGCAGTGTCACGGGCCGAGTTGAAAGACTTGTACTAAAATCTTTCTGCTCGGCTTACGCCACTTAGTTAATCCCTTGTCACCGACACAATTCCCGGAGTGCACATACTTAGGTAGGGTGGTCCCTTTGTTTTTATGTGGACCCTGTAGCTCTCTGGCATCATTTGCGACCACTAAGTTAACTGTGTCCCGCTGTGGTGGTTTCAGCGGGTTCCCGTGCTCAGACATGTCCCGTTGCTTCTGCGCTGCTTCTGCGCATGCGTGGATTTCGCATCAACTCGGGTCACCTGAGCCACTTATTGGCGCATGCGCACATCCTACAAACTCGGGTCGAATAATCGAATACGCTTCTCCGCGCTCGGGTGGACAATCTTTTTTTTTTTTTTAAATAACCGATAAAACTACAGCAAAATAGGATTTAAAGTATTTTATGATGGCCCAGTTTACCTATATTTCCAATTAATTAATCTAAGTTATTCTTTTTTTGCACATGGCACGTGTATTTGTCGACTCCACTCACCGTGTTCTATTTGAATTTCTGACGACTCGGATGACCCGAGTCGCCCGGGTAGTGTTAATCGATTACGGCCATCCTTATTAGATTCTGACGCATGCGCAGAAGCGAGGGACATGTCTGAGCACGGGAACCCGCTGAAACCACCACACCGCATCGAGTGGAAGCCATTTAAAGTGGCCCAGTATACCTCGTGGCGACGGGAACCGTACTCCAACAAATGCTCTCCAAGCACAACTCTGCTTAGTTTTTATGTTTATATAACCAGATATGTGGGGGTGAGAGTTGTATACTCACTGCACCTGAACTGGGCCAGGGAGAGTGCTGAGGTCAGTGGGGGTGGGGGGTGCTGAGGCTGGATGAGAAGTGGGTCAGTGCTGAGGACAGGGTGGGGGTCTGAGGCTGGGTCTCTACCTGGCAGCTGTTGTTTTGAAAATGGATGGGTGAGTGGAGAGAAGGGAGAGTAAAAGTGATGTATTTTCAATTTTCTTTACAGTAGTTCAAACAAGAAATATATTTGCTTTAATGTAAAATATATATTAGTACAATTACATTGCACAATTCAATCAGAAACATATATAGAAGGAACAACGTTTTTTGTTGTTGAATGTAAAAAGCAGTGAAACACATGGGGTTTGAACCCACAACACCAAACAACTTCAGATTACAAGTTCAACACCTTAACCACTAGGGCACAGAGACAACTCATAGTTACTTGTCTCAGTTCAGGCTATTTGTATATACGATGTCATATATACCAACATATATACTAAGTATATGTGGAGGTAGGAATCGCATGGTGCTGCCCCCTCCCGCCGGTTCGACGAACCCGCTGGGAGGGGTTTGGCTATTCCACCAGCCTACCTATCTGTGATATATACCCCACTGATTCCACCGGCTGCTCAGTCGCTTGCTGCCGGGAATCCCATACACACCTGTAGTATTTATTTTTACCTGTACTACACCTGTACTATACTATTTACAACAACACAGTCTACTTGCTACCTGTGTTTGATTTACTGCTGCCATGACAAGAAAGGAAACAACCAAGGAGAGGATGATCGGTTAAGCAGAGTATCGTGAGCTAAAAAACCTTTATATATATTCTACGCTTTCATGTCGATTAACCTAGTCGATACTTCGCCTGTGTGTCGAGTTGTGAGATCTAATCAAACTGACTAAGATGACGGATAGGGGAAAGCCGCGAAGATTGTCGACGTCTACCTTGTCAATACTTATGGGTTTCCTTCATAACCTGTCAGTGTTTTGGATTTCCTGTGTGTCGAGTTGAAGGATCTAATCAAAACTGACCAAGATGGCGGATGGTGGGAAAGCCGCGATGATTGTTGACGTGAACCTTGTCGATACTTAGGATTGCCTTCCAAACTTGTCGGTGTTGATTTCCTGTGTGTCGATTAACGCCATCGAGACGGCGGGAGTTTGACATATATTACCGTTTATTATTCACTAAGTGCTACATATTAAAACTAAACAAGATGGCGGTTGGCAGGAAGGCAATTAGATTGTCGATGTGTATTTAACCTCGATATTTTGGATTTTGTGTGTGTCGGTTACCGCTTCGACACACGACATGAGATTGCCATATGATATCGATTTTATTTTTAATTATCCTGACAATTCCGCACACTACTCTATACATAGGAAAAAAATTGCAGGATACTTTGAGTGACTTTGAAATTTTAGTTAAACTATACGTGACTGACATTTTTTGCGACATTTTACATCGCCCGACATCAACCTTCCCGGCACAGCTGAAACCTATGTATTGTGGACCGTGCGGCCGTACTCATCGGGGTCCGGTAAACGACAACTGCCATACAGCAGTTATGCAGACTAGGCATGCCAAACGGGTGTCGGAGAAACTGAGTGTAATGTCGGACGACGGCGGATTTTCACCGATGGTGGCGGGGACTCAATCGCCAACTATATCGAAGGCGCCACCAAGCGACAGCGAGATGGACGAGAGGGAGGCGACGATAGCTGAAAAGGAGCGGGCTCTGCAGCGTCGGAAGCGGTGCGCGGAACTTGACCAACGCGAATGCCGCTTGGCGGATGAAACGGCTGAGCTGACAGCCAGGCACAAGAGAGGCCGGAGCACCAGCCGGAGTTGGAGCGGGTCTCACAAGCGGTGGCACCGACGGCGGCGCCGGCATTCATCAAGCTCAAGCACCTCGGACGGGACAACAAGCTGTGAATGAAAGAAGCGCAGTAAGTGGTCGCTGCGTAGATATTTGGAGGACCATAAGGACTTAAAGAAATTGTCCCCCTTCGAAGTGTTGGAGTTGTGTTGTGGTTTGGTCCTCAATAAAAAGAATGTGGACTTGCAGGAGCTGAGGCACGCCGTTAAACATATGAAATACATTTGTGGGAAAGCGAAAACCAGGAAGTTTCAGGACCAATCGCATGCTTGCTACGACCTTGCAGCCTGGAAACTTGCCATCACCAATGGGTATGATGCCTTCTGCGACGGGAACCCCGAACTAGCGCTTAAGTATTACGCTTTTGAGTTTATGTGGATGCAGTCAGCTAGAGGTAGTCAGAGCGCAACCAAGGGTGTTAAGGGCAGCTCTGGGCAACTTTTCTGTAAAGACAGGAAGAAGCCCTGTTTCTCTTACAATAAAACAGAGGGCTGTAGCCGAGATGAAAAAACCTGCAATTTCGGCCACTAGTGCTCCCGCTGCGGGAGCAAGTCACACATTAGGGGAAATTGTCATAAGGAATGAATGCCGAAGGGCCGGGGTCGGGGTCGGAGAAAAGTTTGCAATTGTGTATTTGCGGCTAACGACTATGTCGCTTCAGACCCAGACACCCGCCCAGGCCTCGACATATCGCCCGTGGTTAGACACCCCCCTCTTTCTGAAGCTGGTACTAACGATTTTGTGCATTGTTTTGACGTAATGGGAGTGGGTATGTGTCCCAGCAACTCTAATTGTCACCAGTCAAGTCTTCACCAGCACAGGCATTGTGAGCTATACCAATGGTGTTAATTGCCCCATTGTTTGCCCCCGTGACGCTGTTAAATCAGGTTCCGCGGGCCCAGGTGGCCTTGCTATCGCGCCGGTAATAACCGCGCATGTTGGCGCGGGGGGCGGGGGTGACTGTTTCCGCTCCCCGTGCCAACTAACCCTTGAAGCTGTTGATATTGATTGGTTGAGTGTTAAGGCCTGCGGGCAAGGCCTTTGTGTAATCGCCCTCGACACTTACTCCAACGAAAGCGTCACCTTTACTGTCACTGCTGCATGTTCTGACGCTACTTGCTTGTGCACTAACTACATAGCTAGCCAGTTATCTCAATTTAAACCAAGCCGCTGTTTCTGCGATTGCTTTGCCGGGGAGGACATTGACCCAGACACTGAGTTTGTTTTGCATGGGGGGATTTTTGGCTTTAAGGTTATAAACCCTTCATGTCGCGTAGTTTACGCAGGTAATTGCAATAGGAGCACCCAGAACAGTTTTATTGATTCAAAGTTACGCACTGAACTATCCTGTGGTTATATAAGCCGGGCGAGTGGTGAAGCATTGTGCGTTCACAACATCTTTGCCGTTCCAAAATCGACTGGGGGCGGCTACCGAACAATCGTCGACTGCAGTAAACCTATCGGTCGATCTGTGAATAACTATGTTTCTGAAGTTTCAAAAAAATGTTCATATCTTGAAGTGGGAGATTTGGTGAAGGTTATGGCACGAGGCGACCTCATCACCTGTACAGATATAAAGGATGCCTATATGGCTCTTAATATTCATCCTTCCGACTGCCCTCGCCAGGCGATCAGATGGAACTTTGGTGGCAGGAACAAATTATTTTTTGACAACCGTTTGTGTATGGGGCTCTCCTCGAGCCCTTACATTTTTAGCAGAATTTCTGATTTTGTCGTGCGTTGTGCCCGTAAGGAAGGTGTTACCCATATTGTGAATTACTTGGGCGATTTCGCCGTCCTCGGTGATGAATATGATGAATGTTTACGTAACCAATATATTGTAATCTCTGTTCTCCGCCGCTTAGGCTTCTATCTAAGCTACCCTAAGCTATCGATTCTGTTATGCTCCACCTGAGATTGCCTATTGACAAAATTGTTAAATTAAAACGTGTTCTGCTTGCCTTCTTGGGCCGCAGGAAGGTTACTTGGAAGGAACTGGAAAAGTTGGGCGGCCTGCTGGCCCATTGCGCTACAGTCCATGGCGGCCGCTCCTTCTCCACCAGAGTATATGACGCTATATGCCAGCTAAGGAACCCTTATTATAAATTAAGGTTGAACGCAGAGTTCCGTTCTGAATTGCACTGGTGGTTAAACTATGCCGAAACCTTAGGGGTGATTGGTCTTTAGACGCGATCTATAAGTATATTGCATGCGGCCTGTCAGAGCGAATAGTCATGGACATGCGGGTGGCCTCTTGTCTCGGGGGGGTTAATTAGTCCTGTCTGGAGGGTCCTGGGGACTTGGCATTTGTAGCCCAGCCAGATACTATCACATTGACTTTAGTAATAAAAACTGTATCCACCACACTGCCTTTGGCTTAATGCGTACTTACACCAACGTATATACTAAGTATATGCGGATGTAGGAATCGCATGGTGCTGCCCCCTCCCGCCGGTTCGACGAACCCGCCGGGAGGGGTTTGGCTATTCCACCAGCCTACCTACCTGTGATATATACCCCACTGATTCCACCGGCTGCTCACTCGCTTGCTGCCGGTACTATTTATTTTTATTCTTATTTTATTTATATTTATATTTTATGTTTATACCTTATATTTCGGTTGGGCATTTGTAGCCCAGCCAGACACTATCACATTGACTTTAGTAGTAAAAACTGCATCCACAACACTGCCTTCGGTTTAATGCGTACTTACACAAGGTGTGTGATTGTGTATGTGTGTATATATATATATATATATATATATATATACCATGTGTATATATCATATGTATGATGTATATACTAGTCATATATCAAATGTATGTGTCGCGAGGCCATCATATGATGCCCTCATACTAAATACATTTGATATATGCATTAGTAATGGTATATGTCATGTATAAACGACGTATATACAAGGTATGTATATATATATATGGACCCCCAAAAAGATATATATATATTGATCTGCCAATACTAATATATACATAGGCCCGGGGTAGTAGAACCATATCATTTTCTACACTCACCTATGACGAACTGTACATTCTATGATTCAGCTGGGCCTGAGCATTAATGGTTTGACGGGATCCACCGCAATTGCGCAGGTTTCTGGTTTTAATGCTATGATGGCAGCAGCCATTCTGGTTGTGCCTATATGTTATCATTTGGCCGGGATCCATCGCAAATGCGCCCTTCCACAGTGTATGCATCGGAGGATAGCCTGGGGTCATAGCACCATATCAGTTTCTACACTCACCTATGAGAAACTGCATCTTCTGCGATCCCGAGTTGTCCGCCGGCGCCTATGCTGTGGAACGGCTGCTGCCGTCATAGTGTTAAGCCCAGAACCCGGCACATTTGTGATGGATCCTGTCCAAACGATAATGCATGACCAGAACAGTCGCTGCCATCAATGCATTAAACCTGGAAATCTGTGCATTTGCGGTGGATCCCGTCAACCCATTAATGCTCAGGTCTGGCTGGATCGTAGAATATGGTTGCATAGGCACACCCAGAACGGCTGCTGTCCTCATAGCATTAAAACCGGAAACCAGTGTATTTGTGACGGATCCCCTCAAATTATTAATGCTCAGGCCCGGCTGATGTGGCCAGCATGGAATGGCTGCTGCATTAGTTAATAGTAATACAAAAGAGCTGAAAGTCAAAAAATTTCAAATGCACATATCTTACTCCATATGGTTCACTCCTTTTTACATTCAATAACAAAAAAAGTTTTCCTTTTATATACAGTGTAACTGAAAAATTTCAAATGGATGTGAGGAAAACATACATACACACATACACCTTGTATATATGACATCCTATACACAAATAGCCTGAACTGAGACAAGTAATGACATGTGTAGTCTCTGTGGCCTAGTGGTTAAGGTGTTGAACTTGTAATCTGAAGTTGTTTGGTCTTGTGGGTTCACACCCCCCATACAGTCCAAAACCTTTTTACATTCAACAAAAAACACATGTTTTTCATCTATGTGTTTCTCATTGAATTATGCAATGTAATTGCACTAACATATATTTTACATTAAAGCAAATATATTTCCTGTTTGAACTACTGTAAAGAAAATTGAAAATACATCACTTTTACTCTCCCTTCTCTCCACTCACCCAGCCATTTTAACAACAGCTGTCACATGACCAATATAGGTCACTCTACACCACCAAGTGGAAAAGTTCAGTACTAAGCATGTACCACCCTGTGGCACAAATTATAAATATTCCGAGTTTGTTTGTTTTCCCGGCAAGGTATACCAGCCAACTTAAAGTGAAACGCGCATTGTATTTTTGAGTGTGGCAGTTCAGTAGCTCTTTTTCAGGGCAGCCTACTTTTATATATTTATTTTAAGAACCATCTTGGAAATGACTATGAGTGGTGAATAAGATTCACGGCATCTCAGTAACACTATTAAGGAGATGGGCAATAATAAAGGAGGCCCGAGTCCAGTGAAAGGAAGACTGATGGCGCCATCTAGCAATTTAACGTGGAAGGAACTGCTCGAGAATTTCGCTAGGTGTTTGTTGTCAGTTACATATATATGTCGCCTGGAGTGAGTAAAATCAGTAAAATATCAGACTTTTCACTGAAAGTTGCTTGCATGGACTCACATAGAGACACAGGGGCCATGCGCGCCGCAATCCTCGCCACGTCACTACTTGCTAGTTGGATTTTAATGTGGTGCATATAAAAAAGCTGACCAGTCCAATATCAACTTAATTGAGCTGGGGATTGTCGATGAATATCATCATCATAGGCAAACAAATGTGTTGCCACCAAATACAACACAATTTAAAGACATTTAATGAAGACTGTTATCACAACATCAATTTAATTGAATTATCCTCACATCAGATGACGCCGAGTAATCATAGAGTAGGTAGGATGTGATTAGATTGAGGATATTTATATATATATATATACATATATATAGTACCACCCCATTCAACCAAGCTTGGTTAAACCAAACGATCGGTTAATCCAATTTTTTTTCGGCGGCCTGGCAAAATACTACCATTTATCATATAAAAAAGTTGGCTAAACTAAAGTCGGTTAATCCAAGTTATCGGTTAATCCAAACAGAATTGTCGGGCTCCAGGCCACTTCCGGCACGGTTAAACCAAACTTTCATGTGGTTATAAGGTCATCTGAGACCCCACCGACAAGTCAAAGTCGAAGCCAAAGCTTGGTTAAACCAATGATCGGTTAATCCAAACACATTTCTAGGGTCCCTTCAAGTTTGGTATAATGGGGTTTTGCTGTATATATCAATCAATCAATAGTTCCATCCTCTAGTCGAGGGTTGGATGCAATGGTTCTCCACTTGTCCCGATGTTGTGCTGTTCTGATAGACTGTGAATAATTCAAGCCTGTCCACTGTGAAATATTTGTAAACCATGATGTTCTTGGTCTCCCTCTCCCTCTGCTGCCATTCACCTTCCCTTCCAACAATGTACGGTATATTGAACTCTGACGAATGATGTGGCCAAAATAAATAAGTTTCTTTGTCTGTATAGTGGCAAACAAGCTTTTCTTATTTTTAATTTTTCTGAGAACTTCTTTGTTGGTGATCTTCTTTGTCCATGATATTTTCATCATCCTTCGATAAGTCCACATCTCAAATGCTGCTAAACGTTTGTACATTTTCTTAGAGATTGTCCATGTCTCTGCCCCATACATTAGAGTAGACCACACATAACACTGAAGAATACGCTTCCTTGTTTGTATTAATATCTTACTTGATGTTAACACTCTATACATTTTGGAGAATGTTGTTCGGGCTATTGTTATCCTTCTTTTAATTTCTTCCTCACATCTCCCATCATTTGTAATCTTTTGTCCGAGATATATGAATTCGGATACTTGTTCTATGTTTGTGCCATCTATGGTTATATTGACATTTGGTTTATCTGTCTTTTTACTTATAACCATTGTTTTGGTCTTCCTGGCATTCATCTTCATGTTGAATAGTATTCCAGCTTTATTGATTCTATTCACTATATCTTGTAGGTTTTTCTCACTGTCTGCTAGTATTACACTGTCATCGGCATATCTAAGATTGTTGACGTTCATGCCACCTATTGTCACTCCCTTGCAATCTTCAATGTGTCTGAAAATCATCTCTGTGTACAGGTTAAATAGACATGGTGACAATACACACCCCTGTCGAACTCCTTGTTTAATCATAACTTCATTCGATAGGCCCTGCTATATATATATATATATATATATATATATATAGGGTGGTGTGTATGCAGGGTTGTAGCAGTTCCAGTGGCAAGTCTAATCTGCTAGCGTGGCTACAACAGTTATATATATAGCAGGTATATATATATTAATATGACAGGTATGTATAATATATATATGGCATATGTAGCCTATATAATATGCATGGCAAGTATATATACAGTATATAGTATAGTTATACGAATCTTACCTGGGTACAGATGATGGATAACTCTTGTTTTCCCGAGGTACAAGCCTTGGATAGTCGTGGGCTAGGGAGAAGGAAGCAATATCCGGGTTCAGCAATCTTCACCTAATTATTCAGGATAAAAATGAGCTAAATGATGGAAATCTGATGTTTTCGTTTGGCACAAGCGAACGTAATAGTCGTGGTAGGGTGTGGCGGGTGGGCCCTAGCCCACGACTATCCGAGGCTTGTACCTCGGGAAAACAAGAGTTATCCATCATCTGTACCCAGGTAAGATTCGTATAACTATACTATTTTACCTCGGTACTAAGCCTCTGGCTACTCGTGGTCGAGGGAGACCTTTATGTAGCCTCATTTTTATCCTCAGTCATCTGATGAACATGTTAATGTATCAGTAGTAATATTAAAAGTTTGTACATCTTGTTAGTTGGTGAGTAGGCGGGTTGCCACCCCGCTTGATTTTTCTAGTCGTTTGTTATAATGTTTAGCAAACGACTTGGCTGTCTTCCAGCTGGCATGAGTCAGGATTCTCCGTACTGAGATTCCCAACTTTCTTGCTTTGGAGACCATAGTCCCTCTTGTCGAGTGTGAAGCATAGCGTTGAGTGTCTATGCCGGCTAACTTGAGTATGATCATGGTCCATCTGGCGAGCGTGTCTCGTGAGATGGCTTTATGTGGCTTAATAAAGCTCACTAAAAGCTGTTTGGAATTACGTATTCCCTTAGTCTTGGATATATATGCCCTAATGGCAGCAACTACACAAAGTTTGCTATCTTGTGGAAAGCTATCGAGATGGATCGAGGAGAGTGGATCTCCCGTCCTGTTTGATTTTAATAGTTTGTCTAAATCAAACGTGGCCTCCTTTCGGTCAATGTCGAGACCCTGTAATGAGAGGGCCACAATTGTCTGTCCTCTATGTCCGGTTACTAAGAGTAATACACTGCTACCTTATAGCCTAAATGTTGGATAGAGAGAAGCTTATTTTCTGGCCAAGCCTGAAAAAGCTTAAACACCGTAGAAACATCCCAAAACCGGCTATATTTCGGTTTTGGGGGGTTTCTTTCGTATATAGAGCGCATAATCCAGTGTATGACCTCGTGTTTGCCAACTGTCTGTCCTTCTATTCTGGGTAGAATGACACAGAGCGCGCAGCGAGCCGTATTGATGGCGCCGTAACCGAGTCCATCATCCTCCATCATGCGTAGGAATCGGCCTACCTGTGCGATGGATGGTTCCATTGGTTTTACTTTGTACAATAAACAATACAGGCCCCACTTCCTTAGGTAACTAGAATATAATTTAACAGTTCCTGGCCTCCATGCATGGGAAATCAACCTTTCTAGAGTGATTTTGTCGAGTCCATATTTCTGTAGGTAAGTCCTCAGAAAAGGAAAGCCAACATTGGTGTTGTGGACACGTCCCCTTGGGTGGTCACCTTTCCCTGATGTTGTAGGTTTATTGGACCTCTTGGGATTGGCTTGCCACTCTACTACTGCTCTCCACAGCTGAGTGTTCCAGTCCGGCACTACTAATACTGCGTGGGTTTGTTCCAGCCTGATTTTCCTGGCTATTCTGCTGATTACGCTGAATGGGGGAAAGATATAGTAAAAGGCTTTATTCCAGACGAAAGAAAAAGCATCCACTCGCCAAGCGTGTGGTTCTGGATGCCAAGATACATATTTATCAAGTTTTTTGTTCCTACGTGAGGCAAAAAGGTCTATGTCTGGAATTCCCGATTTTTGACAAATTAGTTAAAAAATGTCGGGACTGAGAGACCATTCTAAATGATCATGGAAATGGCGACTTTTGTTGTCGGCTAATGTGTTCTGAGTGCCTGGGATATGTGCTACTGTGATCCACAGATTGTGTTGTTTTGCCCAATCCCAAATGAGTTTGGCGACAGTGTTGCATGCGGAGGACTTTGTGCCTCCCATGTTGCGGATATAGGCCATCGCCGTAGTGTTATCAGTTAGAACCTGTATACTAAGTGTTTGTGTCTTTACTAAACTCGATAAGCCGAGATAAATGGCTCTTAATTCTAGCACATTAATGTGGTCATCAATTTCGCTGTCTAGCCAGCGGCCCCCAGTGGCCTCATTATCCCTGTGGGCGCCCCAACCTTCTAATGATGCATCAGTAGTGACTGTTGTGTTAGGCTCATCCATGCGGATGGGGTTGTCGGAATTAGTTAAGTGTTTTAGCCACCATTGAATGTTTTCATGACCCGATTTGGATATTGTCATGAGACATTCAAAATTCCCTTTGGCTTTGGTTAAGGCAATATTTTTGTCTATTTCCAAAGATTTGATATGTGCTTTGCCATATAGCACTGCTGGTGCGTAAGCTACCATTAGACCTATCAGTACTGCTACTTGTCTAATTTTTGGTCTTGTGATTTGTAACAACTGAGTGGTTGTAGTGGTGAATTTTTCAATTTTTTCTGAAGTCAAAGAAATCGTCATTTGTTGTGTATTTATGAAAAACCCTAAGAATTTTAGTAAAGTGGTGGGTTTTAGGACTGATTTAGTGTCATGAATATAGAAACCTAATTGGGTCAACAAGTTACACAAGTCTGTTATGGCTAATTGACAATCGTGTTCTGTGCATGCTACAATGAATGAATCGTCAATATATGGGAACATGACATGGCCTTTCTTAGCCATTTCAGCAAACACTGGTTTTAGTAACATCGTAAATAACCGTAAGGCACAGGCCAGCCCGTTTGGTAAACAAGTAAACTGATATAATTGGTTTCGCCAAATAAACCTCAGAAATTTTCTGTGTGTCTCGTAAATGGGTATCGTATAGTAGGCGTCTTTTAAGTCTACACTTGCGAGCCAAGTGCCTGGCATGACCAGGTCGCGGGCTGTTTCCAATGAGAACATTTTTAAATGTTTATATTCGACTAAATTATTTAGGATAGTTAAGTCCAAAATCATCCTTATGTCACCATTAGGTTTAGGTCTAGAAAAAATATTAGAAATATATTCTCCTTTTGTATGTTGAACTGTGGTAATAATGCCTTTAGTTTCAAATTTTAGTATTTCTCGATCTAACGCTAGTTGTTCGTCTAAAGCTAGTCGGTAAGGAAAGGGTACTTTATCCTGTATTGGAGTTTCTATGAAGGGAATGAGAACTCCTTTAACAATATCTAGAATTTTCTGATCTTGTGTTAGTTGTTCCCACTCAATAAGATGGTTACCAATGTTCCCTGCACTGAAAGGGCTTACACTGGGTTGTGTGTCGACCTTTACTTGTTCGCCGGTTTGGGGAACTGCTTCTGGGAGGAGTTGTCCCTCCTGAAGGGGTGGTTGCCATCGTTCCAGCCGTACTGGTTCCTCTGGCCGCGTCCCCTCGGTTGGTAGCCGTAATTCCGGTTCCGAATCGGCTGGTCGATTGGCCGGTTCGTCGGCCTCGAAAATCCGATCTGGATTTCTTGAACTTAGCCACATTGGAATCCTTCTTGCCGTCTAGGTGTTTGGATTGTTTGGCCTGTGTTTCGACCTGTTTGAACAGGTACTGAAGCTGGCCTCCAAACATTTTTGTGTGGTCCAGCGGTTTACCTTTGACCGGTTTAGGTGCCAAGAAGAGGGTATATTCTTTAACGTCATTGTCGACCACTTTCTTTGACCGGGCAACTTGTTTCCCGGCGTCGGTGGTGACTGATTTGAAAACGTTTTCGAAACGCCGGTAAGAAAGGAAGTTACTCGTGGCTGTTAACGCCGCGATTGCCGAGTTCATATCCTTTGTGACCGTAGTGAACTTATTTCCGGTCATCATTCTGTTGGCCAGCGGCATGATTGCCGCGAGTGCCACTAGTACCCCCTTGTGGACGGTGTGGAGACAGGTTTCAAATTTCTTCCTGTCTTCGCTCATTGTTATGTCCTCATCCATCTCCTTGATGGTTGCTTCTGGGATCCCTTTGATCCCTGTATATTGCTCCGCGAGTTTGGTTAGAGTTTCCGCGGGCTTAAACGTGTCGAAATGTCCTTTGACATTCTTCCGCAGCAGTGAGCAAATGTTGATCCTACGCTTTCTCACTGTCCTGATCTTCTTTGCGACCGTGACGGTAATGTCGGCAAAGGTACCGGCATGTGGGTCATCTGATTCTGAATCGGTAGTTGTCGAGTCACCAGAGGAGTCCGAAGAAGACGATTTCGATTTCTTCTTCTTCGATTTGGACTTTTTCTTGGTCCTTTTCACTTTCCGGATCTTATTCCTGGCTTTATAGTACTCATCTCCTCCTGATGAGTACTTTTTGGGGTGTTTCCGTTTCCTCCCCAAGGCCACCTCCGAGTCCGTGGTCTGTTGGTCGGACAGATCCTCCCAATCGGATTGTTCCGAAGGGGAGGCATCTGCCTTTGTTGACGTCTTAGACGGCGGCGTTGGGAGCAGCTGTTGCAGCTGCTCACGTATGAGTCGGACCATCTGCTCATTCCCATCGACTTGGGAGGGCCCTGCCTCAGGCGACCGATCACGTGACGCGGCGGACTGGCGTCCAGAGGCCGTGTCCCCCTCACTTAGGGTATGTGGAGCACCCTTGTCACCCCACTTCGCGGCCATCTTGAGTCGTCTGAAAAACAACCAAAAAGGTGTTTAACACAACTCAAGGAATAACTGAACCAGTGGAACAGTAACTATGGGGCATGAGGGTCCATATGGGGTAATGCAACTGTATTTACACCAGTTTTAAACCCAGGCGTGTGTAAGCTAAGGTATATCGAAAGTGTAACGGTCGCAGAGCGAACCGAGACCTAACGAGGGGTCGGGACCAGTGTAGCTCCCGCCCATGCTCTCTGTACCATACACTTCTCCCACCCGTGGCTTCAACGCCTACATGTTGGAGAAAATATTATGATACTCGGAGGTACGCCTCAGAAAAAACTAACATAGCGACGAAATGGCTCCAGCCAACATGTCTCTCCGTTGGGCAACGGGCGGCAATAACTCTATCTAAGCGACAAAATGACTCCTGTCAACGTGTCTCTCCGTTCGGCAATGGGCGGCAAAAACAAAATGGATGCCACAATCTACGGCACCGGATAAACACAACGCTTGAATTTATTACTTATTGCAAGTAAGCTTTGTATTAAAAAGCCAATAAGCGTGTGCTATAATCATTCATAAACAATTATGCCAGTTTATGTTCCAGTACTTACAGTAGAAAGGGTGGTAATCCGTGTAAAAACTGCTGAGCTGCTCGTAACGTTCCTCCAGTTATGAGCGGAATATGCTAATTGCTGAACCCGGATGTTGCTTCCTTCTCCCTCGACCACGAGTAGCCAGAGGCTTAGTACCGAGGTAAAACTTTATTATACCTATATAAATGGGCGGAGAATCTTAATAGTATTTATTAATAATTTGTTGTTGGCCTATGAGCTTCGACCATGCATTGCGTGCGGATCTGTTCATGTCCGGGCCTCCTGAGTGTCGTAATTATGCAAACTATCAGCTATTAACTGAAACATTTACTTTATAAACAGTAGATTAATGCTTAGCCCTGAGAATTAAAAGAACTGACCAACCCAATCATGCCTGTCTCTCTCTTATTTGTAGCCATGTTAATATAATATATATATATATATATGGCAGGTATATATAACTGTCATATAATTATATTACATGAGGGTGTCATATATATAATATATATATGGCTGGCGTGGCTGTACCAGTATTATATATGTGACAGGTATTTAAACAAATATATATATGGATAGTGTGGCTATAACAATTATGTGTATATATATATATATAGATATATATATATAGATCTATGGCAGGTTAGACTTGCTACTGGAACTGCTACACCCCCTCCCCGTACACGCCGCCCTCACAGCGCACCCTAGTTCCCACAAGATGGAGCCAGTGGCGGCCAGTTTAATTCCCAGGATCCTCAGCGGCAACCACGTTGCAGACACGCGATCGGATATGCCTCTTCTGCTTAATTCTTTTGCAAATGCGCATCGGCTTTGGCATCAAAAAAGAGCTCAGCGACTACCCGCTTCAAATTCAATCCACCCAAGTAAAATTGAATTTGTCCGACGGCGAGGAAGGTTGCAGACAGCCCGTGCCCCCTCCCTAATCTCCTGCCCGCCGCCCGCAAATAGCCGCCCGCCTCGTCACGTCGCATATCGCCCCATCTGGCGGCATTGGCATGAACTGCTGCAGTTGCTCCATCTAGTGGCATTACCGCGAACTCCATCGAGCGGCGTTAGTGTGAACGACTGCTGTCGGCCCTATCAAAAGGCAGTGACAAAAACTAGCTAGGCGGCATGAATGTGAACCACGTATATCCGTCACTGACGGTCCTACATCCGTCGGGACATGCGTCATGGAAGCCGGCGGGCCGCCGTGATATAACCCACCGATAAAGCACGCGGCAGGTTCAACTGCGTCTCGTCTGTACTTCTCTATCCAGCGAGCAATTATACACATTCAAATGACCAGAATATTTTAGAAGCAATCCTACACTTTATTTGGTTATTACAAGAATCATTGACATTGCACTTTGCCTGTTTTGTATTCCTCAGCACTGCATTTGTATTATAGACTGTACAATTTGATTCTGTCTTATATTGAGAAGCATTATACCATTTGGAACTAGATGCACTTGATATCAAGTGCACAAGACTATGTGAATGAAGGGCTGATAATAAACCCCTTCACCCACCGACGAAGAACTGCATAGAAAATGTTCAAAGTCAGGCAATAAGATACGCCTATTTTCACACATCCTAGTTACTTGCATCCCAGTTGTTTAATTTCAGTTATTTACCTTAGTGTTAATTACATTATAGTTATTTACATTACCTTCATTTACATTACTTTTATTTACATTTCAGTTATTTCCATTCCACTTATTTCCATTCCACTTATTTACTTGACATTTATTTACATTACAGTTATTTCATTACACTTATTTACATTACAGTTATTTTCATTCGAATTATTTACATTACAGTTATTTACATAACAGTTATTTACATAACATTTATTTTTTCATTCCAATTATTTGCATTACAGTCATTACATTTCTTACCATTACAGTTATTTTCATTATAGTTATTTACATTGCAGTTATTTACATTACAGATATTTACATTATATTTATCTACATTACAATTTACAGCTATTTTCATTCCAGTTGTTTTCTTCACAGTTCTTTTCATTAGTTATTTACATTACAGGTATTTACAATACATTTATCTACATTACAGTTATTTTCATTCCAGTTGTTTTGATTACAGTTCTTTACATTTCAGTTATTTACATTACACTTCTCTACATTACAGCTATTTCTATTCGTTATTTATATTACATTTAGTCGCATTACCGCTACCTATGTTTACAGAAGGCAAATGTTGACAGCAGTCTAGTGGCAACGACAGGGCAAACTTTGGTAAGTATTTACAGCAGACAAATAGTGTCACAAAGCACAAGTCATATTGACAACAGGCTCATGAGAATGATAGGGCAATAACTGACATCTGTTGACAGCACAGTTGTACATGCAGAAACCACATGTTGACAGCAGACAAGGAATGTTTCGGTTAGTGTTTGACAGCACAGACATCTTTACCGAATGAAGATCATGTTGCCACGTATGGATGGTTTAGGTGAGCAAGTGTTGTGACAGACAGATGCTTTCAACAGCTGGGTTAGTAAAGTACTGTTTGCACGATTCAATTGGTGTCAGTCAGTAATGGTTATCAACAATCAAGTGTTAGTCACCATTATTGTCAGGAAATAAATGTTGTCAACGGACGAATGTTTGCCACCACTCTGGTGTTGTTGGAGACGGGCAACACCCATTCCCATACACCACTAGGCACCCCACAGGTGGCCGCGTAGTCTGTACACGCAACGTACTTGTCTTTATTCACGGTGCACGCCTGGCCAGTTCTTTAATAACGAGCCTATGATAACCGTCTAGAAATGCAATAAAAACTGTACATTTGCATGGATTTTCGGAAATGAGATTAGTTACTTTGCAAGAAGAACATATTTAAGGTACTGACATTGCTCCCCACTGACCCAGTGATCAACGAGCAGGCCATAATATAATGACTGCACATGATTTTGTGTAATTAGATACAGAGTGTATTACTTTCACATCATGCCAGGGGCACCATAGAACACGACAATTAAGTATGCACTTACAGAGCACACACACCATAGAACACGACCCGTAAACATGTACTCACACACACCACACACAATCGTTAAAAATTCGCTGCACTCGGCTCAGAGACGAGCGTTAGGGTCAGTTAGGAAAGAAACAGTCAGGAAAACCTTTGTAGAGTTTAATAAACAACATATCAGGGCCTGGCGAGTGGGCTAGCCAGATCCGGTACCTTGATCTGGACCGACCCATCGTATCCTCTCTTGGCAAAACTACCGGCGAAACTGAGCTCTCCGACACTCTTCTCGCTCTCTGACGTGGTGTTGCGCAACCTGCACTCCATCTATCACTACCAGAAAGGGGGCTAAGACACCTCGGCAACCGTGACCGCCCAACCCTCACAACACGACCCGGTGAACGTGACTCCAAAGCTTCCAACCTCGCTTCAAAACTACTGTCCGTAGTTTTCACAGCTTTCCTGAGCCTAACCAATTCCTCTCTCTCAGACTCCCCCACTACCTGTGACACCGGCTCACTGTCAGAGGCTTGAGACAACGAAGACATTGTATGTGCGCTCGCTCTGGCGCTTCTCATTGACAGCGCCCGGACCAGCCTTCCTGGCCGTGACAGTTGTGACAGCGGCAGGCGCCCATGGCGCTTCTTTCCCGGTGGCATCACAGGCAGGCAGGTAGCTCTGAGGAAGCGAAGTGACCAGGTTGGAGTTGGAACAGCAAGTGAGTTGGAAAAGTGAAAACAGGAAGCGAGGAAAGGAGGAGAGGAAAGTTGCCTCGTTAGCAAATTAGACATGTTAGCCTCCGCCAACATGCTCTATGCACTCACACTAAACACACCATATAATACAACCATTAAACATGCATTCACACACCACACACCATAGAACACGATCATTAAACATGCACTTACACATACATCACGCATACCATAGAACCCGACCATTAAGTATGCACTCACTCACCACACACACCATAAAACACGAACGTTAAATATGCACTCACACACTATAGAACACAACCATTAAATATGCACTCACACACCACACACACCATAAAACATGACCATTAAAGATGCACTCACATACCACTCATTATAGAACACTACTATTAAACATGCACTCACACATCGCAGACATACAGCACACACCATAGAATGCGACCATTGAGCACGCACTCACACACCACAGATTCACAACCCATAGAACATGACCATTAACCATGCATGCACACACCATAACCATACAGCACACACCATAGAACGTGACCATTGAGCACGCACTCACACACCACAGATATACGACACACACTATAGAACGTGATCATTAACCATGCACACACACACCACATACATACAGCACACACCGTAGAACATGACCTTTGAGCACACACTCAGACACCACAGGTAAACGACACACACTATACAACATGACCATTAACCATGCATGCACACACCATATACATACGGCACACACCATAGAACATGACCACATACATACAGCACACACCGTAGAATGTGATCATTGAGCACACACTCACACACCACAGATTCACAGCCCATAGAACCGGACCATTAACCATGCATGTACACACCATAGACATACAGCACACACCATAGAACATGACCATTGAGCACGCACTCACACACCACAGATTCACAGCGCATAGAACCGGCCCATTAACCATGCACACACACCAGAGACATACAGCACACACCGTAGAACATTACCATTGAGCACACACTCACACAACACAGATATACGACACACACTATAGAACGTGACCATTGAGTACGCACTCACACACCACAGATATACGGCACACACTATAGAACGTGACCATTGAGCACGCACTCACACACCACAGATTCACAGCCCATAGGACCGGCCCATTAACCATGCACACACATGATAGACATACAGCACACACCATAGAACATGACCATTGAGCACGCACTCACACACCACAGATACAGGACACACACTATAGAACCGGACCATTAACCATGCATACACACACCACATACATACAGCACACACCGTAGAACATGACCATTGAGCATGCACTCACACACCACAGATACACGACACACACTATAGAACGTGACCATTAACCATGCATACACATACCACATACATACAGCACACACCGTAGAACGTGATCATTGAGCACGCACTCACACACCACAGATTCACAGCCCATAGAACCGGCTATTAACGATGCATGTACACACCATAGACATACAGCACACACCATAGAACATGACCATTGAGCATGCACTCACACACCACAGATATACGACACACACTATAGAACGTGACCATTGAGCACGCACTCACACACCACAGATACATGACACGCACTATAGAACATGACCATTAACCATGCATACACACAACACATACATACAGCATACACCGTAGAATGTGATCATTGAGCACGCACTCACACACCACAGATACACAACACACACTATAGAACCGGACCATTAACCATGCATACACACACCACATACATACAGCACACACTGTAGAACATGACCATTGAGCACGCAATCACACACCACAGATACACGACACACACTATAGAACCGGACCATTAACCATGCATACACACACCACATACATACAGCACACACCATAGAACATGACCATTGAGCACGCACTCACACACCACAGATATTCGACACACACTATAGAACGTGACCATTAACCATGCACACACACACACACATCAGAGACATACAGCACACACCATAGAACGTGACCATTGAGCACGCACTCACACACCACAGATATACGACACACACTATAGAACGTGACCAATGACCCCCCCTCCTCCCCCCCCCCCCCTCCCGCTGCACCCGGCCTAAATCTGGCCCCGCTCCCTTCCATTACGGCGGCCGAGGCCATGATCGGGCCATCAGTCATCTCAGCCCTGAGTGAACCCGCCTCGCCCACCATCCATCCGCCTCACTGTCAGCCCGTGCCTCCCGCCCAATCTACGCCTTCTCCATGCCGCCTTCCATTAACTGCGCATTGTCATCTGCTCTGAATAAAGTCGCCTGCGACTCGACAAATCCACTGAAAATTCAGTACCGTTTCTCTGAACGCGCTCAGGTAGTTTCGCCGAATAGCAGTGCTGCTCTTTGTTACTGACAACTATTCGTGTTGTGGAAAGATGTAATGACTGATAGTTCTTGTCATGCACATGCACACCTTCACCACGAAGCGTGATGTGTAAAACTAATGGATAACTGATGGGAGTGTGTGCATATCTATCCTTAAACCCACAGCAAGTAAAAAGCCACCCAATAATCACAGTCCATGCCGACTACAATCACCCATTCACTGGCCTATTTTCTACTAACGTTGTATGCAATTAATAAATCGCTCAGTTTGATTTCCGAATCTCTAATGTCTAGTAGAGAAAAGTGTGCCTTCAATGCAATCCCTGCAAGGCGTTGCGCAAAGTGAACTGTGAGTGTGCTCCACTGGTGACAGATGCACCAACAAGCACTCCGCATATATCAGAAAGCAGGTGCAAATGGCCCGCGCCTTCCCGAGGGACCAGTGTAGGTGCATGCATGAGTAGCATCAAACTGCGGTTACTGGTCCCTTGCACACCACCGTCACTTTATTTCGGTGTCTCCGGCGTGATGATTACTTCTGCAGTCCCCACCAGGTCGCAACACCAACATCCATCATAAGCATTTCGTTAACTATACACTCGCATCCACAGCCTCGCTTTCAACCGCTGGACGCCACATGACCTGTTGCGAACCACTCCGTGGCAGGATGGATACAAGTAATTGATTAACGGTGACCTTGGCGAATGTTAGTGCTGGAGGGGAAGTCTTGGAATCGTTCGGGGTTACCAATGGGGTCAAGCAAGGTTGTGTACTGGCCCCCACGCTCTTCTCCATCTTCCTATCAGCAATGCTAGATGAGGCCTTCCGAGACATGGGGGATGGCATCTATATACAGTCCAGATAGAGTGCTGACCTATTCAATGTCGCACACTTCAGAGCGAAGACCAAGACTACTCAGATACTGGTGAGAGAGCTACTATTCGCAGATGACAGTGCACTGGTTGCCCACTCTGCTGAAGAGACCCAGAAAATAGTGGACGCTTTCTCCGATGCATCAAAGAAGTTTGGCCTGAAAATTAACATCAAGAAGACGGAGGTGCTGTACCAACCCAACTCTACAAGAACCCGAGAGGAGGAGATCATGGTTGACGGAAACAAGCTGAACTCTGTTCCGGAATTCACCTATCTCGGAAGCACTATATCAAGTGATGGACGCATTGATGCTGAGATACAGAGGAGGATGGCCAAGGCTAGCGCATCTTTCGGCCGACTACGCCAGAGACTCTGGAACAACCACCATGTGTCCATTCGGGTCAAAGGTAAGATCTACCGTGCAATCGTGCTATCCACCCTACTATACGGAGCCGAGGCCTGGACAGTGTACAGACAGCAGGTGAAAAAGCTGCATGCCTTCATGATGCGACATCTGCGTTCAATCATGAGGCTAACCTGGAAGGACAAAGTGACGAATAAGGAAATACTCGAACGGATGGGGCTGCCCTCTATGGAAGATCTTCTGATCAAAAAGAATCTCCGGTGGACTGGACACCTCATGAGGATGTCATCAGACAGGCTACCAAAGCAGATCCTCTATTCTCAACTGTCTTCTGGCTACAGAAAGAGAGGGCGCCCCCGTCTCCGGTTCAAGGATACCATCAAGAGAAACCTGAAGCTGAGAGACATTAAGACCGACTCATGGACACAACTCTCACAGCAGAGAGCTAAATGGAGAGCGGCAGTCAAGTAATGAAAGCAGTCTTTGTCGCATCGCGACCGACAGCATGGTGATGATGATGGGTGTCCTATGCGTGACCTTGCGCGGAGGTCAGTGCATGTCACTGGGGCGTGGTTAAATTAAATGCAATTCGCCAGTAGTCCCATGTTGTCATTTGCACCAGCTAAATGCCACTCTTAATTCTCCTACTAGTCCTATAGCTAACACCTGCCACCAAAGCTCCATTCGTTGTCCCGGACGCAGTCGTTTTTCAGCCACTAAAATGTCATATGACGTAATCTAAATGAGAGCAGGTGAAAGTGACTTCGCGCCAGATTAGCTACACCAGGTGGGTCTTATCCCTTTATCCCTGGCCCCTTCGTGAGGAATGGTTGAATGCATCTATTGTAACCTGAAGTTAGGAATTCACGGCGGATAAGTTTAGAAGTTTTGCCTTTGTAGTTGGACAATATTCAGCCTGTTAATGGCCATATTTCGTGACTTAATGTTCTGAAATATCTCATGACCTCATATCGGACGTTTGTATCAACCCCTTGTCTCAAGTCTTTGGTTCAAACCATTGTCTACAACCCTTAATTAAAGCCTTCCATTCATGCCCTATGATAAAACCCTCGTGTGAAACCCTGGTTGATCAGATTAACTGATTCCCTTGGCTAATCCATTGTTCCCTTATCTGATGCCCTTGTCTGGTGCCCTTTCTGGTGTCCTTGTCTAATGCCCGTGGCTGATTTCCATATCTGGTGCCTTTCTCCAATGCCCTTTCTGGTTCCCCTGTCTGATGCCCTTGATTGGTTTCTTGTTTGATGCCCTTATCTGATGTCCTCATCTGGTACCCTTTCTGGTGCCCTTATCTAATGTCCTTTTCTGGTGTCATTTCTGGTGCAACTGTCTGATGCCTGTAGCTGATTTCTTATCTGATGCCCTTAGCTGATGCCCTTGGTTGATGTCAGCATCTCTCGACCTGCTCAATGTCCTGTTCCACCCCCCTCCAACCACGTGTTACCCGCGCACACTCAGTGCACTGTTCTTCCATGACAAAAGTGAACCTGTATAATTGAAGAGCGGCATGTATACAAGTACCTGCTTTATTAGCGCGGGAACCCCAGCCTACATACATTTCACGCCAGGGGCCATGTGAGTAATTTGAGGGGGACTGCTTTCTGACTGGTCCCAATCCCACATTAATCAGGGCCGTTGCTAGGTTACCATACTCCAACACATAACCACAACTACTGCAGTCACTACTGGCTCATTGAATATTATAGCTTAGTCCAAGTAAATGTATGCTGTTATTGATATATCCGATTCACGTTATGTAGGTCTAGATTGCATAATTTCTTTTATTGTACTCGATTATTATTATTAAAATGTTGATATTATATTGACAGCAGACGATATTTAGCGGTTAGAATGTATGCTGCATTATATTGTGTCTAAATCAAGGTCTCACCATCCACATACAGCCTTATCAGACAGATAATGCTTTGTGAAGAGAGCTATCTCTATTAGTAAAGTAGCTTCGAAATGTTCTTCCCCCCCCCCCCCCCCCAAAATCCATTTCGGGGCTATAGATATCCAGATTTACACGACGTACCAAACACACGTAGAACACGGCGATAAAACCCAGCAGCAATTCATTTAATTTGCATGGTCACTGAACCGCCTAAGTTTGTTCACCACGTCTGGGACCACATGAATGTCATATATCGTATAAACTGGTGACATACAACATTTAGCACTCACATTTAAGATCCTCTACTCAAGACCAATGAGATTCAATGAAAGAAGGTTGGATCAAATTGATCGAGAGCAGACGTCATTTGGCAATAGCAGATGACAAAGTGAAGCTAGCGGTCAGTAAACCAAATGCAATGGAGCAACTGGCGATAAGAGAGACACATTACGGAACCCAACACCAGTGGTCCGGTTCACTGACTAACCAGCGGCCTGGAACTAGCACATACAGGCAAACAAAGGGAAACCAGCCAGCGCAGCATCCGACGAACATGCGCTGAACGCACCTCTACTGGTGAAGCCACTACCCCACTACACACTGGTCACCTGCAAACACCCGCAACCCAACCCAGAACAACCCAAACCAAAGCCCAACATGGTGAGGCAACCGGTGTGACTGCTCATCATAACAGTTTCCCTTGTTAGTGTGCCTATATTAACTGTTCACCGATCCTCATAATATTAATAACAGTTCCCCTTGTTAGTATGCCTATATTAACTGTTCGACCATCGTCATAATATTAATAACAGTTCCCCTTGTCAGTATGCCTATATTAACTGTTCGACCATCCTCATAATATTAATAACAGTTCCCCTTGTTAGTTTGACTATATTAACTGTTTGACCATCCTCATAATTTTAATAACAGTTCCCCTTGTTAGTATGCCTATATTAACTGTTCGACCATTCTCATAATATTAATAACAGTTCCCCTTGTTAGTATGCCTATATTAACTGTTCGACCATCCTCATAATATTAATAACAGTTCCCCTTGTTAGTATGCCTATATTAACTGTTCGACCATCCTCATAATATTAATAACAGTTCCCCTTGTTAGTATGCCTATATTAACTGTTCGAACATCCTCATAATATTAATAACAGTTCCCCTTGTTAGTATGCCTATATTAACTGTTTGACCATCCTCATAATATTAATAACAGTTCCCCTTGTTAGTATGCCTATATTAGCTGTTCGACCATCCCCATAATATTAATAACAGTTCCCCTTGTTAGTATACCTATATTAACTGTTCGACCATCCTCATAGTATTAATAACAGTTCCCCTTGTTAGTATGCCTATATTAACTGTTTGACCATCCTCATAATATTAATAACAGTTCCCCTTGTTAGTATGCCTACATTAACTGTTCGACCATCCTCATAATATTAATAACAGTTCCCCTTGTTAGTATGCCTATATTAGCTGTTCGACCATCCTCATAATATTAATAACAGTTCCCCTTGTTAGTATGCCTATATTAACTGTTCGAACATCCTCATAATATTAATAACAGTTCCCCTTGTTAGTATGCCTATATTAACTGTTTGACCATCCTCATAATATTAATAACAGTTCCCCTTGTTAGTATGCCTATATTAGCTGTTCGACCATCCCCATAATATTAATAACAGTTCCCCTTGTTAGTATACCTATATTAACTGTTCGACCATCCTCATAGTATTAATAACAGTTCCCCTTGTTAGTATGCCTATATTAACTGTTTGACCATCCTCATAATATTAATAACAGTTCCCTTGTTAGTATGCCTACATTAACTGTTCGACCATCCTCATAATATTAATAACAGTTCCCCTTGTTAGTATGCCTATATTAGCTGTTCGACCATCCTCATAATATTAATAACAGTTCCCCTTGGTAGTATGCCTGTAATAAATGTTCGACATCCTCATAATATTAATAACAGTCTCCCTTGTTAGTATGCCTATATTAGCTGTTCGACCATCCTCATAATATTAATAACAGTTCCCCTTGTTCATATGCCTATATTAACTGTTCGACCATCCTCATAGTATTAATAACAGTTCCCCTTGTTAGTATGCCTATATTAACTGTTTCACATCCTCATAATATTAATAACAGTCTTACTTGTTAGTATGCCTATATGAACTGTTCGACCATCCTCATATTATTAATAACAGTTCCCCTTGTTAGTATGGCTATATTAACTGTTCGACCATCCTAATAATATTAATAACAGATCCCCTTGTTAGTGTGACTATATTAACTGTTCGACATCCTCATAATATTAATAACAGTCTCCCTTGTTAGTATGCCTATATTAACTGTTCGACCATCCTCATAATATTAATAACAGTTCCCCTTGTTAGTATGTCTACATTAACTGTTCAACCATCCTCATAATATTAATAACAGTTCCCCTTGTTAGTATGCCTATATTAACTGTTCACCATTCTCATAATATTAATAACAGTTCCCCTTGTTAGTATACCTACATTAACTGTTCGACCATCCTCATAATATTAATAACAGTTCCCCTTGTTAGTATGCCTATATTAACGGTTCGACCATCCTCATAATATTAATAACAGTTCCCCTTGTTAGTATACCTATATTAACGGTTCGACCATCCTCATAATATTAATAACAGTTCCCCTTGTTAGTATGCCTATATTAACTGTTCAACCATCCTCATAATATTAATAACAGTTCCCCTTGTTAGTATCCCTATATTAACTGTTTGACCATCCTCATAATATTAATAACAGTTCCCCTTGTTAGTATGTCTATAATAACTGTTCGACCATCCTCATAATATTAATAACAGTTCCCCTTGTTAGTATGCTTATATTAACTGTTTGACCATCCTCATAATATTAATAACAGTTCCCCTTGTTAGTATGTCTATAATAACTGTTCGACCATCCTCATAATATTAATAACAGTTCCCCTTGTTAGTATGCTTATATTAACTGTTCGACCATCCTCATAATATTAATAACAGTTCTCCTTATTAGTATGCCTATATTAACTGTTTGACCATCCTCATAATATTAATAACAGTTCCCCTTGTTAGTATGCCTATATTAACTGTTTGACAGAAAACAACTAAAATGGATCTCTCAGTTTTTGCGCCTTGAACTCTTCATATATATATTCTGCAATGTATTATATGTACATAAAAAACAACTGTCTTACACAATGTCTTATTCAAACAGTGTTATATTCAATGGATGGATTTAGTCGCGAATATACTCTAGTTCCTAACTTTACCACGGCGGCGCCACCTGTATCCGACCACTGTTCCGGAGCTGTTGGTAAAACGTGGCCAATGGTCAGCCTCCTGTTTTCACTCCATCTATCAAGTATCCCTTACCAGACAGAAGGAAAGTTCACCACGCACTTTGGCACAATCGGGGGGATTCACTTGGTCAAATGATATCTGTGTAAGAGCTGGCCGCAAGTCTTCTGTCATTGTCACATGTGATTTACTTGATTGATTTGATTTTAAAAGCGCACATATATACACAGACGTAACACAACTAGTCTCATATGCAGACGTGATGCCTGAATGAGTTGAGTGTCCGCCTCATGTTCTGGTAGATCATTGGTTTCGAACCTCCCACCTTGGTCGAGTCGAACCAATGACTTACAAATTTATACTTATCGCTATCTAGCCTGGCACTCGGAATTATTAGGATAGGGCACGGAGCAGTGGAATGAGGAAGACCAATTTTCCATGACTGAAATTTCTCCAGCTTAATCAACTAATGTACCAAAAAACACAAAAATACCTATTTTTTTATATTTGAAATATGTATGAACCCAAACATATATGGCGCCATCAGATATTTAGCTTGCTGAACACATCTTTCTTAGGTTATATCTTAAAATAAATTATATATATATAATTATATTTGAAATAAATACTTATATTATTGACACTTTTCTGTCAATATGATTGATCGCTGTAACATCGATTTAAATAGAATTAGGTCAGATGGGTTAAAACCTAATTTGAGGGTTTAATCAGAGAGCTCTTCCATTCCCTGTAACAATTACAGAATTATCAGAAGCAGGCAATTCGATAAAGCTGGACGTTACTGCGCTGTATATGGCATTCCTGAAGTGTCACGTGTCTGTCTGGTGACACTAACATGGTCACTGGGCTCAGGTTGGTTGGTTGTCGGAATTGTTCGTCCTGCCAACATCTAAAGTCATATCAGGATGGGTAATGACTTGTGACAGTGCACACTCATGGCAGCCTTATAGTCCTGACCCATTGGGAAGTCAGGTCGACAGCACCATGACCTGATATCACACTCAGTCACATTATCTTGACACTGAACTAACCAGTCCTTGCTCTATCCTGTTAATGCCGAGCCCCAGGCTATGAAGTGACAAGTATCAATTCTGTAAGTCATTGGTTTGACTCGACCAGGAATTAAACTCCCCATCTCCCGCATGGGAGGCCTGCGCTCTACCGATTCGACCGCCGCGTCCGGTGCAACTGAGTTCAAGCTCGCACTAGATCTCCGCTATCCTTTAACATTCCACCGGGTGCGGCTTGGGGTTAAATATTTGGTATTAAATTAGTTTATTTCAACATATTTTCTCATAAAACGTGGCGAGAACGGAAATCAATTGACGCCACCCCGCCAGACACCAGGCCGTGTCCTCGGGCCGTGGTTCTCAGACATGGTCACGTGACCGAGTAGGGCTGTAGCAATATGTGCCTCAATGTGAAGCTAAGTTATGTCGGGTGATGGATTCGTGGCTGACTTGCTAATTTCACAAGGCGCAGGAGGTGGACATTGGTACAGCTGGTCCTTCACATTCAAAAGAGTGTTCCAAGGTGACGTCATCATCAGGCTGTTTGAGGATTCACAAACCAACCAGAAAAACCATCCATGACTTGGAACTTTCCTTCTAATTACAAACCAGGTCCATTATTTCCACATTTAAATGACGACTATTGACAACTGACAATTGATTAAATTCGACGCCATCTTGGGACGATGTTATTAAGTTAACATGAGCTTATTATCCAGAGAGAACAGAAAACCCGCGCATGCGCAATGTCTGGCACCTGCCATTCGGAGGGAATCATGTGTGCAAATAGAACACAAATTATTTATTTGCTTGCTTATTTGAGTTGTATGTCCTAATACTATTTGAGGACAGACACCACTTGTGAGAGTGCGCACTTATGGCGACTTTATAGTGCTGCCCCAGTAAGATACCCTACTCAATCACGTTATCCTGAACCTGAGCCTGAGGGAGGTGGTCGGTTTAGGGATGTAAAATATTCCGATATTCGGCATAGGGGGGAATACAAATGTTCTATTACTGATCGGTGTACGTGACCAGGCGCATGTATATATAGATTAGTTAGACAAATCTTACCTGGGTATAGATGATGGATAACTGTTGTTTTACCGAGGTATAAGCCTCGGATAGACGTGGGCTAGGGAGAGGGAAGCACATCCGGTCCAGCAATCTTTACCTACTTATTCAGGATAAATGAGCTAATAAACAATCTAAAATAATAATAATAATAAATGACAATGGTATTAAAACTGTGAAGTTTACTTGGTATAAGCAAACTAATAGACGTGGAAGGGTGAGGTGGGTGGGCCCTAGCCCACGTCTATCCGAGGCTTATACCTCGGTAAAACAACAGTTATCCATCATCTATACCCAGCTAAGATTCGTCTAACTAATCTATTTTACCTCGGTATACAGCCTCAGGCTAGCCTCAGGCTAGGGAGAGGTTTACGTAATCTCATTTATCCTGTATGTCATGTTACATATCAATAACAATTGTTAAACATACATTATCATCAATCGGCAAAATAATTTTGGCGAAAACAAAGTGTATTCTCACCTCTTGCCGATCTAGTCTTTCAGCAGCTGTCGGGCCAGTGTGCTCGACTTCTCCAATCGTTTGTTATAGTGTGTTGCAAACGATCGTGCTGTTTTCCATCCTGCGTGGGCTAGGATCCGCTTGACGGAAATGCCCAGCAGTCGAGCTTTAGAAACCATAGCACCTCTTGTTGAGTGTGAGGCATATTTGTCCGTATCTATGCCTGCCAATTTTAACATCGTAAGTGTCCACCGAGCAAGCGTATCTCGCGAAATGCCCTTGTGTGGCTTAATAAAGCTAACTAATAACTGTCTTGAAGTTCTCAAGTCCTTGGTCTTGGATATATAAGCCCTAATGGCTGACACTACACAAAGCTTTGGGTTTTCGTTGAAACTAGTAACACTAATTGTAGACAATGGGTCTCCTAATCTATTAAATTTCAACAGATGTGACAAATCAAATGTGTCCTCTTTCTTATCAATTTCTAGACCATCTAGTGATAGGGCGACTATAGTCTGTCCCCTGTGTCCCGTTACTAATAATAAAAGCAACGCTACCTTAAACCCTAACTGTTTGAGATCTAGCAGCCTATTATGAGGCCATTGCTTAAACAAATCAAACACAACTGATACATCCCAAAACCGACTGTATCTCGGTTTGGGTGGATTCCTTTGATAAATTGATCTCACAATCCAATGAATAACATGGTGTTTCCCAACCGTATCATTATTTATCCGTGGAAGGATAACGGATAAAGCACACCGAGCAGCATTAATAGCTCCAAACCCTAACCCTTCGTCTTCTAACATGCGGAGAAATCTACCAACTTGGGAAATGGTGGGATTCATGGGTTTGACTTTCTTAATTAAACAATGAACGCCCCACTTTTTTAAATATGTAGTATACATTTTAACAGTACCTTTACGCCAAGCATCTGCGACAATTCTTTGTTGTGTAATTTTGTCTAAACCAAATTGCTCTAGGTATTTATTCAAAAAAGGAATGCCAGCAGTGGTGTCGTGGACAGGTCCCCTCGTTGTTTTAGGGGGCCTTGGTGTGTCAGATTGCCTGGTGATCTTCGGAATCGGAGGCAATCTGTGGCGGCTGCCACTATGCCCAGTAGCCAAGGTTGCGTGTCCCAGTTGGGAACGATTAATATTGCATGTGCTTTGTCCATCTTTATCTTTCGGGTTACTCGGCTGATCAAACTGAATGGAGGGAAAATATAATAAAATGTATTCCCCCATGTTAGAGAAAAAGCATCTACTTGCCAGGCATCTGGCTCTGGATGCCAAGACACATATTTGTCAATTTTAAAATTATTACGTGAAGCAAATAAGTCAACTTCAGGTTGTCCCCACTTCTGACACACTGTGCTGAAAATGTCTGGGCTAAGGGACCATTCTAAGTGGTCATAACAATTTCTGCTTTTATGATCAGCTAAGGTATTTTGTGCGCCAGGAATATATGCCACAGTTAACCAAACATCATTTAGTTGGGCCCAATCCCAAATTTTTCTTGCTATTTCATTGCATGGTCTGGACCTTGTCCCCCCCATGTTTCATACATATGCCATTGCAGTTGTATTGTCCGTCAAAATACGAACGTGTCTACGTGGTACCTTAACCAGGCTAGTAAGGCCTAAATAAATGGCTCATAGTTCTAATACATTAATATGGTCTGAACTCTCTTCTTGCAACCAGCGTCCGCCTGTTGCCAATGAATCACAATGCGCCCCCCAACCTTCTAAAGAGGCATCCGTAGTACCTACTGTGTTGGGTTCATTCATACATATAGGGTTAGGTGAATTCTGAATGTTATCGAACCACCAATTAATATCATTCATTCCATCTTCTGAAATAAACATTTTTCTTTCGAAATTACCCTTCGTGCGAGCCAACCCCAAATTCTTAACTATTTCCAAAGATTTTATGTGGGCTTTACCATATGAAATAGCAGGGGCATATGCTATCAGTATGCCGACTAGCACCGTGACCTGTCTTATCTTTGGCCTACTTAAGGCGACTAAGTGGATCGCTGTATCGTGAAACTTAGTAAGTTTGTTATCAGGAAGTGAAACAGTCATAAGCCGTGTATTAATAATAAATCCTAAACATTTAAGTTCAGTAGTGGGGACAAAAACCGACTTCTTATGATTTAAATAAAACCCTAGTTTTGTCAAAAGAGAACATAGGTCATTAACAGCGTGTTGATAGTCATCAAACGATTGTGAAACAATGAAAGAATCATCAATATAAGGGAACATAATATGACCCTTCTTTGCCATAACCGAGAAAACCAGCTTTAGTAATTTTGTAAACAGGCGTGGAGCACACGCTAAGCCATTTGGCATACACGTAAATTGGAAAAGTGTATCATCCCAAAAAAATCTTAAGAATTTCTGGTGTTCTTCAAAAATCGGAACAGTATAATACGCATCTTGCAAATCTACGCTGGCCATCCAAGCGTCAGGTGTCACCAAATCTCTGGCAGTGTCAAGGGAAAACATTTTAAAATGTTGATAGTCTACGAGATCATTTAATTTGGTTAAATCTAAAATCATTCGGATATCTCCATTAGGCTTAGGCCTGGAAAATATATTAGAGATAAATTCCCCTGGAGTGTGAGTCACCTCCTCAATAATGCCTTTAGCCTGAAAAAGTGTAACTTGTTCGGATAAAGCTTGTTTTTCGACATCATTAAATCTATACGGGAACGGTACTCGTTGTTGCACTGGGATTTCAATAAATGGAATTTTAACACCCGTTACTATGTCTAAAATGTTTACATCACTAGTAATTTCGCACCAAGAAGAGACACAGTTAAAAATGTTTCCAGCACAAAAATCTCTTACATCTGTTTGTGTAGATTCAGCCACCATGTCTGTTAGTCCCGTTGTTTGTGTAGCAATATTTATTTGCTGCCTGGGCGTGGGAAGGGTTGTTTCGGGGCAAACTCCTTCCGGAACGGGCGGTTGCCATCGTTCCAGCCTTGCCTGTCTCCCCGACCCCTGCCTCGCGGCTGATAGCCGTAGGAGGCGCCGGACCTGCCAGCTCTGCCTCCTCGCCGGGGACGAAAATCCCCTTGTGGTCGACGATACCGGGAGGTGTCTGTTTTCCTGATTGGTTCCAGGTTGCGGCCACTTTTTGTCTCCGCCTCGACTTCTTTGAAGAGGTAGGGAAGTTGGCCACCAAACATCTTCCCCTTATCCAAGGGTTTACCCTTAATGGACTTGGGCGGCAAAAAGAGAGTGTACTCTTTGCCGTCGTTGTCCATGACTTTCTTTGATCTGGCTACTTCCTTACCGGCTTGCGTGGTCAGTGCCTTGAAGACATTTTCATATCTGCGGTAGCTCAAAAAGTTACTGGCAGCTGTGAGGAGAGCCATGCCCTTATCCATGCCTCTGGCAAGTGACGAGAATTTATTCTCGGTTTGCATGCGGTTAGCTATTGGGACGACCGTAGCGAGGACACCTAACACCGCTTTATGGACTGTGAACAGTGCCGCCTCAAACCGCTTTTTCTCTTCGTTAAGGTGAATACCCGCGTCCATCTCCTTAATCACACTGTCCGGGATCCCTTTAATCCCGGAAATCTGTTCCGTGATTTTATTAATCACTTCTGCCGGCTTGAAGGTGTTGAAATGACCTTTTATCGTTTCACGCATCATAGTAGTAGTTTTTACTTTCTTGGCCTTCTGCAGCGGGCACCGCTTACATATCTTGCCGCCAATTTTGGCATAAATGCCAGCTCTTTCAGTGTCAGAGTCCGACTCAGTCGATGACAAGTCAGACGAAGAGTCCGAAGATGAATCTTTCTTTTTCTTCTTGCTTTTCTTCTTAGGCTTCTTGACCTTCTTGCCCTTTGTGGCTTTGGTGAATTCATCACCGGATGAACTCACTGGGCGCTTGCGCTTCCTCGTCTTAGGGCGCGGGGCCTCAATGGCCGAGTCCGTCTCCTCCAAATCAGAGACATCCTGCCAATCTGAATCAATTGGCGGGAACTGGTGGATTGTGTCCTTACTGTGGAGTTCTCTCATTTTCTGCTCCACCAGCCTATTGACCTGCTGTGTAAGGTCTCCCGGATAAACGACTCCCTCGTCACTCTCTCTATCTGAGAGGATGTCGGCTCCCGGCTGTGGTGACGGGGGAGCTGTCCGATCTGGTGACGTATCATAGCCGGTAGGCACGCGTCCCTCCACAGCAGCGGGCGGCGGTTTGTTTCGCTTTGTAGCCATCGGTAGTATGTAACCAAAAAAGGAAACTTATTAACCGGAATCGACTCAACTGAACACCGAAGTGACGCCAGGTAAACCTGGGTTGAGGATCTATTTGGTAATGAGTAACGTATTTACACCGTTCTCAATACAGGCGTGATAAGCTAAGTTTATCGTAGGTTTTGGGTATCGAAACCAACCGTACGTGGGGTAGGCTTCTAGAACCTCCCATCTCTCTGTCGCGTACACTTCTCCCACCCGCGGCTTCAGCGCCAGGAAGTGAGAGAAAATGCTGCGAAACTCGGAGAAACGCCTCATCAAAAGGGGAATCTATAAAAGAAACCCAGGATCATCCCCAACAACACCCTCTATTAGGGTCCGAAGGAATCTCCACAGGAGATGTGACCGTGCCAACATCTCTACCCATTCAAAGCGGGTTGATCGAACCACGGAACCAAGACAAAGGAATCCTTAGTTCTATCCGATTCAACATTTATAATGCTAATCTTGTCCAAAATGGACGTACAAAAGTTCTGAACTTTCCAATCTGGATGCTAAAGTGCATCATACACAAGCCTAACCAAAATAATCACGATTACTTCCAGTTATTAGCTTGTTGTAGATAAATCCAACTGGAGGAACTCACGAGCGTCCTCCGGTCGTGAGTTATTTATGCTAATTGCTGGACCGGATGTGCTTCCCTCTCCCTAGCCTGAGGCTCTATACCGAGGTAAAATATATAAATATATGTATGGGTTGGTGGTGCCTGAGTGGGATGTAAATAGACATAGTGTTGCTGACAGGTCTGGGCGTGAGTGCACTCAGAGCCTACCCCCTCTGCTGGGATAGGGATCACCACACTCAAAGGTCAAGGCTGGTGGTGGCCATGGGGCCATACAGCTTGTGGTGGTGGGCAGACCACTGGTATCCATGGGGACCAGGAATGCTGGATCCCTATTGGTAGGGCCATGAATGCTTGTTTCCCATTGGGGGAAAGGGGTGGGGTGATACTCTACAATGAACCCATGTAACCATATAAATAATAAACCAGAGGGCTGGACTCTCTCTTCTTCTTTACACTTTATACTCTTCCTTTCTCTTTGTCTGTATTGATTTCACCACATCCTGCCTACACAGCCACAGATTCGACTTTACAGGGAGTTAGAATATGGTTACTGTTATTGTTGAGATCCAAATAAAGCGATCGATATAGGGGAGCGGTTGATCTGTGGAGGTAGTCGTTTAGAGAGGTTTACTGTAGGTTGCTTTGATCTGGTTGTCAGTGGTTGCAATGTATGTGGGTGATGTGAGAGAATGAATGGTCCAGTAAGCAGAGGGTAATGTATTACAGTTATTATGTGTGTAGTATCACATCTATGTATATCACAAAAAAAACAACCAGAAGCGCCTCCACTGCCCCGTCCTGATATGACCTTAGATGTTGCTTGACGTAAAACAACAACAAACAAACAAATCTCCACTGCCACCACACCACCACCACCGCGATCACTCACACGCAACCACCACCACCACCAGAACCACCACCCACACCCCTGTCACTGCCTTCACGCACCGTGTCGACACCGAAAGCCGCCAGGTGTCGCCCGGAAGTAAGCCTGGTCGGTGCCATATTTAAGTGCGCACGGTTGTTGCTATGTAACCCAAGTCATATCACCGACTGAAATACGAGGCACGAAATAGCAACATGCACCTCCTTCAATGAAGAGAACCTTGCCAAGTGGCATATATTTGTAAACAGTCATTTAGATTCGAGGGATGACTCCTTTTTTATGAGTAAGAAGCGTTGTTTGTGGAAACAGCGTCCAACATTCACAGCGGCGTGTCATGGTGCACAGTGGCACCTGTAATGCATGCACACATGGTGTACGACATGGGCGGTAACCGGCTTCTATGCTGGGTGTGGGCCGGGTGTGGGCCGGGTGTGGACCAGGTGTGGGCCCGGTGTGGGCCCGGTGTGGACCGTGTCTCAGCCAGTGCAACACCAACGACTCACACACTGCAGGGACCCCACATTGATAGGCGGTAACCCGAGGCGATGCGTAAAGCAGCACATGACGCCGTCCTACACATGTGAACTCTGACCGCGAGCACCTCGTGTGTGACGTCCAATCAGTGCACTCACCAGTCAGCAGTCACTCATCGCATACTACCTTTGTGTCTACAGGATGTAAGTCTAACCATTTAGTGGAAAGGTACACGCGCAGCTTACCATGCCAGAATTGTGTCCAGTTTTTTTTCATTTTTGAAGTATCCGTGGGCGGGTTTACTTATTTCATCATAACGCAAACTACATCCCCAAGACAAGGCATGGCAAGAGATCGGCACGGTATGGCATTGCCATGACTGATGAAATCCACTACAATGAGGATTATGCAGGATACGTCTCTGACAGGCTGTCTAAGAGCATTGTGGAGAACTGGGAAAGGAACAGGGGCTCCAAACCATGAGTATCACAAACTTACTACAAACCTACTAAAAAAACAACTTTCTATAAATCTCATTAACACGCATTACTAAAATATGCCATCCTCCATGCAAAACAGGTAATAAGCACAGTGACTTACACAACTACCCATCAGAGGGAGATGCGTGTGCTGCATGTACCAGCACCTTCCCCCCCGCCCCCACACACAAACAATCAATCTAACTAAAACTAAAAGTAAAATTCGTGAAATCAAGCAACCACTCCCCGAAAAACACATATAAATATGTTAGAAGAAATTAAATGCAAGCTGGGGAGGGGCACACACTTTTCCCACCTAAACTGCCAGAGTGCATCCAACAAAATCAACACAATAAAAATACACCTAAAAAGAGAAAATCTCGACATACTAACACTGTCAGAAGCATGGTTCACTGATAACCATAAAATCAACACCCTTAACATAGATGATAGACAGCAAAATAACACACTAAACCAAACAAAAAAGGGTGGAGGCGTTGCCCTTTACTGCAAAGACACCAACAATCTAGATCCTGAAGCACTAAAACAGCTAACCTATCAAATGAACACATAGAACTACTATGGTGCCTAATAAAAAATGAAAACCAAGCAAATATAGCCATAGCAAGCCTCTACAGACCTCCATCAGAAAAAAATAGAACTTTTCATTGAAGCCCTAGAGAAGAGCATAAATACCATACAAAAACTGACAAAGGCAGAAATCTTCATACTAGGGGACTCTCATGTAAATTACAACAGCAATGATAAAAAATAAACTAATGCTGTAAACCACAATCAGAATCTTAGGCCTACAACAGCTCTTCACTGAAAAGACAAAGCTAAGTAAAATAGCTGAACAATTGACCTAATACTAACCAACTCAAACCATGCCACTAAATGGGGCACCAGAAGCTCGGGTATAAGTGATCATGAGCTAATATATGTAACAAGGAAACACTAAAAAGCACAAATCACTATGAATATAAAATGGGCAGGTCCCTAAAAAACTACTCAGAAGATGCATTAAAAAATCATCTGCACCAAAGCATAAACAACATCACACAAAACAGAGATGATGTTAATATCTATTGGGGCAACATCATCACAGAAATAAGAAAACCAGGTGATGAGATGTGTCCCATTAAGAACATAAAAATACCAAAAATACAGGACCCCTGTGTAGACAATGACCTGCTAACACTCATCATAGCCAAAAGTAAACTGGGTGATAAAGCAAAGCACACAGAAACTATAGAAGACAAACTGGCCTATCATATCACCAGAAACAACTCTCTCAAAGCTGTGAGAACAGCAAAAAAGAAATACATAATAAAGCAGGACAAAGACTGGGGAATCAATACAAACAAATTCAGGAAAAATGTAAACCTATTATTCCTAAAAAATAACAAAGAAGAGCACACAAACTTCCAGCAAACAAACTGAACACACACTTTGCCACAATAGGGAAAAAGCTGTCAGAATTCTTTTTTTAGAGATGGGAAAATAGATCAGGAACTGCACAGAATGAAATCCCCACCTGCAAAACAGATATAATAGAAGTAAAAACATTAATAAATGACATAGACACAAATAAACCAAGTGGAATAGATGAAATCCAAACCAACATACTGAAAGAGGCACTCCAAGCCATCCCGGCCACTATAGTAGACCTATTCAACATCTCCTTTGAACAGGGGCGTTTTATCTCAGCCTGAAAAATGGCAACAATCACCCCCATTCACAAAAATGGAGACAAACAAAACATGGAAAACTACAAGCCAATATCAATTCTTCAAACCCCAGGCAAGCTCATTGAAAATGTGTTACATAGGCACCTAAATGAACACCTGGGAAAAAACGATATACTAAACCACTGTCTATGGTGGACTATCAAAGGAAAACAAACCAAAATGCCTACGATCTGAAGACCTCTAAGATCCCAAAGCTGTCACTAGTCGACCATCTAAAGATAACAGACTCAAATGTCGATTATTTTAATGGTGTTGTAAATAAATTATGTTTATTCTGCTGAATAGGTTTGTCAGTGTTAAAAGACTGTTCCTCCAGTCATTTTTCAATTCAGGATTATTTGCTCAAAAATTATATATAGAGTGTCTATGTATTAAAGCGAGCTAACAATAACTGTTAAATACACAATTTGCAGCATATATAGTGCAATGGCTTTCTGGTAGGTATCTGCTAGCTATCTGAAGACAAACAAGCTCAAAGCTGACTATGGTCGACTATTGAAGGACAGACCAGCTGCAGACTGACCAGCTGCATCTGTCCAGCCTCACATCATGCCAAAGCTTTCACCTTCCGCTATCCACAGGCAAACCAGCCAGAAGCCTCCCTTTGTCGGCCATCTGTGCCTATCTACAGGTAAACCAGCCTAAAGCCTCACTCTGTCAGAAAGCTGCGCCTATCCACAGGTAAACCAGCCAAAAGCCTCCCTCTGTCAGCAATTTGTGCCTATCCACAGGTAAACCAGCCAAAAGCCTCCCTCTGTCAGCAATTTGTGCCTATCCACAGGTAAACCAGCCGAAAGGCTCTCTCTGTCAGCAATCTGTGCCTATCTACAGGTAAACCAGCCGAAAGCCTCCCTCTGTCGGCAATCTTCACCTATCCACAGGTAAACCAGCCGAAAGCCTCCCTCTGTCAGCAATCTGCGCCTATCCACAGGTAAACCAGCCAAAGGCCTCCCTCTGTCAGCAATCTTCACCTATCCACAGGTAAACCAGCCAAAAGTCTCCCTCTGTCAGCAATCTTCATCTATCCACAGGTAAACCAGAAACCAGCCAAAAGCCTCCCTCTGTCGGCAATCTTCACCTATCCACAGGTAAACCAGCCAAAAAGCCTCCCTCTGTCGGCAATCTTCACCTATCCACAGGTAAACCAGCCAAAAGTCTCCCTCTGTTGGCAATCTTCACCTATCCACAGGTAAACCAGCCAAAAGCCTCCCTCTGTCAGCAAGCTTCATCTATCCACAGGTAAACCAGCCCAAAGCCTCCTCTGTCAGCAATCTTCACCTACCAACAGGTAAACCAGCCGAAACCCTCCCTCTGTCGGCGATCTGTGCTGAGTGATATTTCTGTTTGTCCATTCACTGAATCATTCACAGTTACCCTGCCCTACTTAGGCCGGCCTAGCACTGACTGACAGTAATGCAGGGAACCCCTTTGGACCCGGCCCGCACTTGCCAACGTGACGACGTGACGACGTGACGACGTGACGACATGATGACAACGCGCCGCGTGCGAATAACCGGAAGTGCTGCTTCTAACAGCAGCCATTTCTACCGTCCAGTCGGGCATGCCCACGGACAGCAGGAGCTGGCGCCTGTGCACAATATGCACATTGCGGCTGGTTCGCGCCACTGTCTGTCTGCGTCTGCGCGCAATTCGACGACATTGTGTGCGCAGACTCCGTTTCCGACAGGGCCTATTGTGAAGACGCCATGCCTGTAGTGTACTTACCACACACAGCCCTGCTAGGGGGCCGTCACATCAATACGTACAGACACAGCCCTCACGGCGTGTTTACCCACGGACAGATAGGCCGCTTATTGCTGATCGACTACGTGTGCTGTTACCCTGCTTAAATAGGGCACTTTGTGAGTCAAACTAGCCGATACCATCTACCAACTGACGTCATACCAATATGTAATAAACACGGCACATCAGTTGAAGTCACAGCAATCCATACCATATATGGTACACAAATTGACATCACACCAGCCATACCATATAAGGCATATCAGTTGAAGTCATGCCAACACATAATCTACAAGGGAGCCCAAATATGGCAAGATGTGCATTTGTAGGTGGCGCTGTCGGCCGAGAGGTCAGTGGGGTAGATATCACCAGCTGCTTCACCAAGAGCTCGCACCAAATTATTGTGAGCAAAAAGATTAATTTTGTTGAATGTTGGAAGATGTATTCGTTCAAGGTAGGTCCGCAAGGGGCAGTGTTAAGGTTATTGCATAACATGAATATGAACGATATAGCCAGCTTTGATGTGTCTTAATGGAAGACCAGTGCTTCTGCGCTGACAATATTTTGTTCATTTTAACATATTATTTTAACCACAAAAAAATCAATCAATATGAACTGTATTTCTTCTATTATTAGCTGATTGATGTTTACTTTTCAGAAATGGACAATGGCATCTAGTTGAGGGATTTGTTAATGTATTTTGTTTGTTGTTTCGTTTGTGAATTACCAGTCACGTTTCTTGCTTCCACCATTTTGCAAACATACTTGTTATTAACATATCTGCTTCTGTAATGTATTCGTGACTATTTTTGCACTATACCTTTCCAATCTGTTACCAATTAGAGCGACGGTTATTCCATCATTATGTTCTCCTTATTGGATTATTATTGGATTATTATTATTGGATTATTATTATTCGATTTTTATTATTCAATTTTTATTATTCGATTGTTATTCGTATTCGATTATTACATTATTATTCCAATATCATTCGATTTTTTAATTATTATTCGACTAGACTGGAGACTTGGGGACTGCGTGTTGGATTTGGGGTTTGGTGCACTATTGGGGTGGGTGTGGGGTTTCGGGTTTGGTGCACTATTGTGGTGGGGGTGGGGTTTGGGGTGGCAATAAAGAGTAGGGGGGTTAGAGGATTACTAATTCCAGAAATCCACTGACCTAGAAAGTCCATATTCCTTTATCCAGCTCCAGTATAAGCGCTGTATAACACCTTCTTATACTGAGCCCCTGCACATTCACTGTAACCCCCCCCCCCCCCCCCCACACACACACACCACCACGGGCTACACACCTGTCTCCCTGAGATGCACATCTACCCAACAACAGTGTCCTTGGTGACATTGACAGACAACATTTGTTAGTACAACAAATGCATGACAAAGTATTGGGTGCCTGCGAGTCCATGACCAAGGCTACACCGATCCGTCGGCCCCACTTTGTGGTCGAGCTCCGCCCGTGCTATGTCAATACGGATAGCGTGATATATCTGTATGGATATCATCATCACTTTCTTACAGCTCTCTGCCATGATCTATATACAAAATCCCACATTTTGTCTTCCAAATGACATTCAATACTCGCATATTTCCCCCCGTGTGGAAATAGATTTCATAGCAGTTAGTCTCCATAGCAACAGACTGTGTCCAGTCCAAGCAGACGACATTTAGTCGAGGCAGATGATAACAGAACCGCACCCTGAGTGTGCAGTCCTGTCAGACGGTGCACCAAGGGTGGCATAAACATCAGCAGGAAATGGCGCAAATCGGCAATCAACAAGTGTGGCCATGTTTGATGTGTCACGTGTCGCACCCCGGGGTGTGATTGTTAACGTCAGTGCCCATATTATGTGTTATTATTAGCACCACAAAAAATAGGATAAAGCCTATCTTTGTTGTCTTTGAGATAACTTCCGATCGTTACCCAAAAACAAAAGCAGAGGTGAATTACTTTATCCTTTTCTTTTTACTTTAGTTTATTAAAGCTGCATGGTCCGATCAAAAGATTAAATTTTCAAAATAAAAACAATTATCTCGATTTGATTCTGCATATCTAACTTAGATACTGGTGCACTTATTAAACACTTGTCATCACATATAAGTTAATACTTAGTCAATTTAATAGAACCTGTTACTGCATAAGCCTAGTGTGTTAGAGTTTTGGCAAGGTTGCCTAAATTAATTTTGCACATTTGCACATTTGCACTTCAAATATCTCAAACGTTAGCCATTTAAAATAAAAGTTACTTCAATCTAATGTAAGGTAGATTATAATGATAAACCTATAGTCAGGGGGCCAAAGGCCCAAAACAGCCATAGGTGTGAAATTGCATACTAATGCAATTTTATTGCAGATTGTGATAGTCATATACCTATATTTTGAGAATCAGGAGGGTGCCACTCTGGCACCTTGAGCAATTGTTTTTATAAGCCGTTTTTGATATGATGTCATATTGGATCAAACCAGCATTTTTGTGCCGTTCGACATTAGGGGGTAGTCTTCATATATCAGTGGTAGTATCATTTCTAATTCACTTAGCACTACATATATTATACCAGAAGAAAGGATATTGAAGTACCTTTCTCCTGATGTATAAAACTTCTATGTATGATACGAATGTGTAAATACAGAAAGGCTCAAAAGGAATTATTACTGCCAACTCACGGTAATCAAAATGTACATTTATTTGTGGAAAAATTAATCTGGATAATAAAGAAAATAATATGTCACTTTCAGACAATTTATTCGTCTCATTCATGGCTATTTAATTAATGTATAGGTGTGAAGATTCTATTCAGGTAAAATTCCCATCTAAAACAATTTTAACAATGCCTGGTTGTCTGTCAAAGTATTCAGGACACGTCAATCAATAAAACCGAAAATGTTCAAAGTATCGTTAAACTTGGATACCTTCAAAGACTTATGACATTATTGTGTTTGCAGACATTATTTAAACACAAATATTACTATTCTGTAAAACAAGATAGGGAAGTGGTGTTTTGACCATTATATTCATTTCCAAACTATATAAACAGTCTTTTATATAGTCCTAGGTTGAACCTGAAAGGAACAGCGAATAAAAAACATTATTTCTGCAAGCATATCACGCAAAGATTTGATCCATATTGGGCTCCAAGAAGACCTCGACAACAATCCAAACCTCGCTTTACAGTTTCACAAGTCCTGTGTATCCAGCTATACATCAAAGACACATAATGCTAGGGAACGAAAGCGCATAGGAACCATCGATACACATGATCATCAACAGAAAAGGAGGTGATCCGAATTCAGCTCTTTTGATTTCAGGGTGCATTGCCTCATACGTGGTGAAAAGTGCCTCTCGAAGGACTCAAAGAATCCTTATCGATGGAGGAGAGTCATCCAATGTCGCACGAGAGAGATGAAGAATGAACTTCTAACTGTATATGATGAACGAAACGATGCCTCAGCTGAGCAAGTTCATATCCGGTTTAATGGTTCTTTAGCAGATTTGCATGCCGCAGATGCACAGTACCATTTTGACTGTGTCACGCAATTCACTGGTGAGCACAATGTCAAATCTGCCTCCAACATTGCTACAAAGTCAGAGCCATCCACATGTGATCTCGCATTCCAACATGACATGAACACTCTGAGAGGGAATGCATCTACAGTGTGGAATTCAGTTGAGATATACAGCTTGTATAGAGATCACATGGCAGCTACAGCGAGAAGTAGCAGTTTGGCTGATGACATGTGTGCTGAGAATGTCATTCAGGCAAGAGACCGAAAGGACCGTTCACAACTTGTCACATGGTTGGAAGAGCACTTTGGACCAGCTCTGGTGATAATGCAGGTGAAAGGATGTGCCAGTCTAATTTCCTTAAAAAAATATCTGCCAGCCACTCTGAAACTTGTGGAAGCAAATGATTCTGATGTTGTGAAGGACATGTGTCACAAGATACAAGCTGAGGTGCAGTCTCCATCTCTCCCCAAAACGATTGCATACAAGTTGGGTGACTTCACCAAGGACAGCGCCGTTTATAATTGCAGTTAAAGGCTTCTCACGCTACTCTCAAGACTAGTGTCAAATGGTAAAGTGTCTAAGAAGTCTCTGGCCTTGGCACAAGTCATACAAGCTTTAGTGTCGCAGAGATTTAACCAGACAACACTGGGCCTGGCTCTCCAAATACACCATCGCTCTGGATCGAAGGAACTGGTTGACATTCTGTACTCCAACAGTTTCTGCTGCAGCTTCGACGAGGTGAAAAGATTAGGAAATCTGCTGCCTTGCATGCTTGTGAAAGCAAATGTATCGTACCCATATGGCAAAGGGAAGGCTTCCGTGTACAGAATACTACTGAAATCTAAGGTTCCACTTCGGGCATTTGCAGATCCTGATGCATCAGAAGAGGACTGGACAAGGAAGGCTTCCAATTCTTGTCCTATTTGTATGGAGGTGTGGTGGCGTCAACACTAGATGGGCTGAGATATCTACTCTTCAGCAAAAAGAAGGATCCACCAAAGAAGCTGCACTACAGCACATCAAGAGAGCCCGTATCCAGGTACTAACATGGCGAGCGGCAGACCAGCTACACCCACCAGATCTTGATGTTAGTCAGTATGGATGGGAGTTGAACAAAACCCTTCTTTGCCCTGTTAATGGCACTTCCACTGCTGCCTCACCATCCCTCATGCGATTTGTGGCATGTGGTTGCAAATCGAGCATGCCATGTGGGAGCCTCAAGTGCAGCTGTCGGGCAAGGGGGCTTTCCTGCATGACATACTGTAAATGCGGAGCAGACGAGGGATGCTCGAACGAACACACAAAACATGAATCTGCGCCATTCATGGATGGCGACGAGAACGACGAGAACGATGATGAGGAAAATGCAGAGGACTGATGGATTGGATCCGGAAACCTGAATCATGTGAAATGACGTGTCATAAACTTTTTATGTATGACACGTATGGCAACCTAAATGAATAAGACAATACATTCTTATTGTTATATTGGTTTATGTACTATTTCCCAAAGAAATACTACAATGTAGTTAAAAGCCATTTGACATATTTCAAATTCATCTTATGAAAAGTGTTTCTCTGCATATGTCAGATCTTATTCCGGATTTAGTTTGGTTTACTTATGTATCCATCAATTGCTTTGTTTAATATTGTTTTCATTAAATGAATAAATAGGATTGGGACTTGCTTATTCCAATTTGATACATATTTGAGGTACAACTACACTACATTTATTATTATTTTAATAGCAAAAATATCACACTGAAATGAGTATTTTGCAATATTTTTCAGTTTCAGTTGCCGATGACAATTGCTTGTGAATGTATACTGTGGCATGTATATTTGCTCTACAATGATAATGTTTACACCATGAGAATGGTACTTCAATATCCTTTCTTCTGGTATACTATATGTAGTGCTAAGTTAGAACTGATACTATAGCTGATATATGAACACTACCCCCTAATGCCGCAAGAAATGCCGGTTTGATCCAATATGACATCATATCAAAAACGGCCTATATAAAAAATTGATCAAGGGTGCCAGAGTGGCACCCTCTTGATTCTCACTACCAATAACCCTATCTAGCACAATCAGCAATAAAATTGCATTAGTACGCACTTTCACACCTATGTGAGTTGGCCCCCCTGACTACTAATATCTTTATCTCAGGAAATAACAGAAACTCAAAATCATTGGACTTTAAGCCAGGTAAGTTTCCACTACGGACACTTGGTCATTCCACTGTTCTATGCAGTCTGATCTACTGAACCACCAGATCCAGTAGCCGAATCGGTAGAGCGCAGGCTTCCTATGCGGAAAATCGGGAGTTTGATTTCCACTCGAGTAAAACCGATGACGTACAAAATTGATACTTCTCACTTGGTAGCCTGGCACTCGGCGTTATTAGGGTAGGGCAAGGACTGGTTAGCACAATATCAGGATAATGTGACTGAGTGGGATATCAGGTCATGGTGCCAGCAGCCTAGTCTCCCAGTAGGGTAGCACTATAAAGTCGCCATGAGTGCGCGCTGTCACAAGTCAATACCCGTCCTGGAATGACCTTAGATGTTGCCAGGACGTAACACTCAAAGAAAGAAACAAACAAAGCCTCTCCTGAAGCTCGCTGAGGAGGGTGAGTTAGTGGGTACCAACTCTTATACCACTCCCACCACTGTGTTGGTTCCTGTTATCGCCTCAACTTATGCAGTGTCTTTGAACCTATTATAACGTGACATATTAAACCTCTCTCTTCAGCTCACATTCAGACAGTCATAATACCAGCACCACAAATCATCTCTGAAACTCGCGACATTTGAAGAGGGGCATGATTCACTGGCTACAGACACCTGCAGCTGTCTAATTCCCTCGGTATAGACCCTGATCACAGCGCCCTCTCTATGTCTGCAACGTGCACAGCGCCCTAAAGGACTACTAAGGGATGTGCAATTTGTCGTCTGCTCTTATAAAAAAAGTCGGCTGCTGAACTATGTTTTCAATGATAGCCGTCTGGTTTCAACCAAGAACAAGTAGTTTCAAGGGCGGCCATGTTCTATGGCTATGCTTGCACACTCATATATACATATTGACCCATAGATAAAGGGGCTGTCACATTACTGCGTATGGCGGGAGCGTATTGAAAACCTACGTACGCCATCGGGTGCCACTTTCGGGTGTGTTTGAGCGTATGAGGAGCGTATGAAGAGCGTATGCGTAGCGTATGCGTAGCGTATGTGTAGCGTATGGGAGCGTATGGGAGCGTGCTGTGACATTTTTTGACAGTATGGGCCATACGCCCTCATAGGTCGCGTTTTTTTGAGCATGCACAAAAAAATTTGGACGGACGGATTTATGAAAGCGTATGGCGGCGTATGCATCATAGGCTTCACATACGCCGGCGTGTTGCGGCACTGGCGGCGTATGCGTAGCGTATGCGTAGCGTATGCGTAGCGTATGCGTAGCGTATGCGGCGTATGGCGACGTATATGACGTAAGCCGCTACGCCGCCATACGCTCCCGCCATACGCCGTAATGTGACAGCGCCTTAAATAGACAAGCATACTCTGCCACACGCACATTAACACACGTGCTTCTTAATTTGTGCACTGACACGCTGATGCGTACACTGACATATTATCACGCACACTGAGACATTGACACACTGGCACACACTCGCGTAGACTAACAGTTTACAAACTAACACACTCACACATAAACACACACTCACAGAAACGCTCACCAGCGCACACATTGACACGCACGTTGGCACGGCCATACACGCAAATAAACAAACGGCAGATTCGGTGACGGTGATTTGTTAAGGAACCTTTCGGCTGGTGGCACCCTTTGAGTGTGCATTTATGGGAGAGCCTGGCTGCTTACTAATTATCTGATGCATGAAACGCGAAATTAAACTGTTCCTAAACACAGGCCCAACTAACAAGATCGTAATTAGTATAATTATCTCAATGTAATTTTCATGGCTACCCAGACTTGTTGTGCCCGATTACATTATCTTTACCTGAATAAAGACTCTAAGTTTAGTCATAATTCACTCATTTTACCATCCTATCCAGCTTAAACAGGAAACGGAGCCAGTCCCCCTTTCAGTATGTTTAAATAATTGTAAAATACTAATAACAAAATGGACTTATTGATTTTAAAAAAGGTCAATACAACTTATTGTGATGGGCAACCAAGACAAGATTTACACACAGAACAGAGACTTGTTACTCTGGTAGTAGTCCACATGTATGAGCGGACGCGCAGACCAGGTGGTGTGGGCGCGCCCTGCTGCTCTGAGTGCGGCACCTCGTTCTGAGTGTAATTGGAATTCTCCACACTAGGGGCGCCTCACGTGCAGTACGGGCGTAACTTACACGTGTGAACGTGATACCTGCACGTGTTCACACGTCGGAGCACACACCGCCCTCTAACGGCAGGTGGGTACAGGACGGACAGCTCAGCGCCACAGCGCGCCACACACCCCGCGCCGTGTCCATGGCGACCGGGCCCAGCGAACACGTGACCGATTCCCCGGCAGCGCCGCCCTACCGGCCCCTTTTGGCGGAAGTCGCCGGTGCACCGTTATGAACGCGGCACACTGGACGGAAGCTGGCACCCGTGCAATGGACGCCGGGACGGTAATGGCCGCCGCTATTGAGCATTCACACGGGTCCCACCGTAGATTACAACTGTTACTGTTAGCAGGTTGGAAGTATTATTTTAGCAGAAAACTGTATTTTTCGCCATTCGCCATGTTTTCTCACGCGCGCGGTGATATTTATTACCAGTGTTACACTGTTAGCGGGTCACCATTATTAGCCTGCACTTTGTCACATTAGTATCGTTAGCTCGTCCAATGTGAGATAGCTGTTGCCAATATTAACATTATTTTAAAATATCATTGCTTTGCAACACACCCACCATTTCTGAACTGAATGGTACCTGTACTTGTGAGGACGAACCCTCTCAATATGCCCGGGCCATATCTGGATTATATGATTTTCTCGCTACGTGCAATTAACCTTCACTACATACTACTCGCATTAAGCATCTGATGTCACTATGGCGACAGCAGACGACATTTCATTCAGTAAGTCGCAGATTTGAATTGAAATCACATTACGGTTGGAGCGAAAATGCACTGAATGGCAAACGAAGGAATTAAACCCAGTGTAATTGAATGGAATTAGAGTTCCCACTAGCGTTCAGTGTGTCGTATGCTTTGACCAAAAGTCGCCTGCTCTCATGGAACGTTGTCTCTGATGACTGAAAACAGTCTGCGGATACGGAATTGTGGTGTATGACGTCACTAAGTGGCAGAGGCGCCACCTACTGACCATAGCTGAAGTTACAGATGATATTCTATTTATATCCGGGGAATCGCACGTTTAGAGCGACCTGCCGGGCACCAGCAGGCTGCTCTGCCGCAGACTGCATATCGGTGCAGATCGTGTGCAGACTGCAGCTCGGTGCAGATCGTGTGCAGATTGCAGCTCGGTGAGGACCGGTCATGGGGTGGAGCTTTACCCTCTTCACAGTGGTATGTATAACAAATACACACCCATCCGTCATGCAACATCATCGCGATGGTTTGAAATTCTACCTGACTGATCTGCTTCATGGTGGGTACAAGCGCAACACACACAGCGTCCTGGGTGCAATTAAGACACGTCAACACGAAGTGGCGCTTTGCAATAATCTTGATCCCTTAATAAGACGATGAGACCTTGGAGTATTAGTTAGTGTCTTCTGTCAGGAAGTAAGAATGAACCAGTAGAAATACAGACTATCAAGGAGTAGCTCGCCACCTCTCAGCACCATCCGTGAGTTGCTCACCGATTTCACCTCTGGTGTACAAAAGGGAGAAGAGGTAGAAGAGGGAAAAGGGGAGAAGGAGGAAAAGAGGGAGAAGGAGGAAAAGAGGGAGAAGAGAGGAAAAGGGGGGAATGAGAAGAAGGAGAAGACGGAAAAGAGGGAAAGAGGGAGAAGAGAAGAGGAAGAAGAGGGAGAAGGGGGTGAAGAAGGAGAAGAAGGAGAAGAGGAGAGAGCGGAGGATCTTTGTGTTATTGAGATGGTGAATGACAACGGAGGTTCCAGAGGTTCTGCAGCGTTGATTTGTTAACTCAGGAGAGCGGTTATATGGCGTTCGGCTGGTGACCTTCTCTGGTGCGTTCCCCGCCGTCTGACCCGCAGCGCAGCACCAACGTGAGCCTGGGACAATTCCCGCTCTCACCCACTACTCACGCTCCACTGCCCGTGACGTCACACCCGTGTGGGCGAGTGCGGCCGGGCGCATGCGCAGACGGGGTGACAGAATACCGACAGGTGGAGTGGTGCCTAGGTGAGTGCAGCCAGCCCCAGCGGGGTTTAACACAAATATAATACTTGTCGGTGACCACACGGCTGGACACATGCACATACACACCCCGCGGTACCACAACCACACTAAACTGCCCATATTTGTGATACACGAATAAATACTGGAACTCATTCATTAAGTCTACAGTGTTCCAGGATCCACAAGGTCAATTGACTACTGTGGATTAGTCAATGATGAATCATTGAATCAGATCCTAGTCACGACTTATTATTGAAAGTAATAAACCGTCTCTTCGGAGCACTCACGGTTATTATACAATATTAGTTCTTCGCACTGTCATTTAGGTCTGTAATTATACTGTGGACAATGATACCTTGATAAACAGCAATATTAATAATTGTCAAAATAATGACAAAAAGGGCAAATGTAAACTACTGTTCTAAAAGTTCCCATTAGAACTAGACATCATAGTCATGGGTTAATAATTCCTAGCACTACCAACATATTCATCAAGATATGCATCAAGATATGTATCAAGATATATATCAACATATGTGTCAACATATGTGTCAACATGTGTATCAACATATGTATCAACATTTCCACCAGCGCTGGTCCACTTCTGGTAACTGTAATGTATGTGTGTTTCATTTGTGTTATTCGAACGCCAGCGTGGAACAGGGTTATGTCATGAGAGAAGGTTCTAAATAAAGACAGTTGCAAACTAGATCTCACAGTGTCGACATCAACTTATATTACAGTAACCATCGTCGCAACCATCGCAACCACCCTACAGGTAGTGCTGAGTAACACACGCCCGCCTTCCATAAACAAGCCCCGGTGCCCACCCGCCGACGGATTGTGTCGGCTAATGAGTACTCCCTATGTACGGCATGGGGAGCCACCGGTGGAGTCGTGAGGATAACACCTCTAGCGGGATCTACATGAACCATTAAGTAGCGGTAGACGTAATGGGTGACGTGGCGGCATCATGTGCTGAACTGAGAGACCTGAGGGCAACTTAAGGGGTTGTTGTAGATTCACGGGGCTCTGACAACCACTCGCCAGTGCAGCGCTGTATGAGTTCTCTGCCTACACGACCATACATATGGCTGGAGACTGACAGGTAATGGCACCTCACAATCTGAAGCATACCTGCACAATCTACCACCACGCACGAAGCTCGGGGATTCTTTTTACAACTAAGCAGTGCAGTACCACCTGTCTTCAACGGACACCTCTGCACACAGACTAATGTTGTCCTGATAGAGCAGGTGTCCTGTCATTGGAGAGACCAAACCGCCATTGTTCATATTTGTCCGTTCAGTTCTAGATCCAGTACTCTATACGCCACACATATTTGTCCGTTCAGTTCTAGTTCCAGTACTCTATATGCCACACATATTTGTCAGTACAGTTCTAGTTCCAGTACTCTCTATGCCACACATATTTGTCCATTCACTTCTAGTTCCAGTACTCTATATGCCACACATATTCATCCATTCAGTTCTAGTTCCAGTACTCTATACGCCACACACATTTGTCCGTTCAGTTCTAGTTCCAGTACTCTATACGGCACTCATATTTATCCGTTCACTTCTAGTTCCAGTACTCTATATGCCACACATATTTGTCAGTACAGTTCTAGTTCCAGTACTCTCTATGCCACACATATTTGTCCATTCACTTCTAGTTCCAGTACTCTATATGCCACACATATTTATCCATTCAGTTCTAGTTCCAGTACTCTATATGCCACACACATTTGTCCGTTCAGTTCTAGTTCCAGTACTCTATATGCCACACATATTTGTCCGTTCAGTTCTAGTTCCAGTACTCTATATGCCGCACATATTTGTCCGTTCAGTTCTAGTTCCAGTACTGTTGCTGGACTGAAAACGAATCACCCTATTCTAGCAACGGTCATTTATAAAATGAACCAACTGACAACGGATGCGTGTCGGCTAATGAGTACTCCCTATGCCATGCCGGCAAACAAGGAAATGAACGAACTGATCGGGCTGCGAACAAGACCCTGAACTGTGATCTTGAACCGTGTCTGATCCCTCACTCTGATCTGAAACCACTAATAGCCACCCACATAAAATCCAAATGGCAACATGAGTGGGATGAAAACATTAATAAACTTAAAGAAATTGAACCATCTGTGGGAAAGCCACCACAGACTCATGCGGGAGGTCGGCGGGACCAAGTGGTCCTTAGCCGCTGCCGTATTGGCCACTCGTGGCTTACACATGCTTTTCTGCTCAAGGGGGAACCTCCCCCTGAATGTATTGGGTGTCAGTCCCCGCTGACACTCAAACACATTTGACTAAGTTGCATTGATTTTTTGGCCCTGCACCAACAGTTCTACACTGCAGACAGTATGCATGACCTTTTAACTAAGGTAAAACAGGAAAACATTTTAGCCTTTTTGAGGGCAGCTGGACTGTACCACCTCATATAGTTTACTAAATAGATTCTATCAATTATTAATCAAACTTTTCTTTTTCTATGGGAATTTGTTTCCCTTGACCACAAATATATGATTGTGAGCTTTCTAATTTAATGAGTGTCTATTGGCACATAATTGATTGTCTGCTTTTACATGTAAAAGCGATGGTTTGAACAAAAAACAAACATTTCTCGCCGTGAATATGGCCTATGCTGCCGACACGGGGTAAAGCAACCACCATTCAATCAATCAATCAGTTCCAGTACTCTATATGCCATACATATTTGTCAGTACAGTTCTAGTTCCAGTACTCTATATGCCACACATATTTGTCCATTCAGTTCTAGTTCCAGTACTCTATACGCCACACATATTTGTCCATTCAGTTCTAGTTCCAGTACTCTATACGCCACACATATTTGTCCATTCAGTTCTAGTTCCAGTACTCTATACGCCACACATATTTGTCCATTCAGTTCTAGTTCCAGTACTCTATACACCACACATATTTGTCAGTACAGTTCTAGTTCCAGTACTCTATATGCCACACATATTTGTCAGTACAGTTCTAGTTCCAGTACTCTATACGCCACACGTATTTGTCTGTTCACTTCTAGTTCCAGTACTCTATATGCCACACATATTTGTCCGTTCAGTTCTAGTTCCAGTACTCTATACGCCACACATATTTGTCCATTCAGTTCTAGTTCCAGTACTCTATACGCCACACATATTTGTCCATTCACTTCTAGTTCCAGTACTCTATACGCCACACATATTTGTCCGTTCAGTTCTAGTTCCAGTACTGTATATGCCAAACATATTTGTCAGTACAGTTCTAGTTCCAGTACTCTATATGCCAAACATATTTGTCAGTACAGTTCTAGTTCCAGTACTCTATATGCCACACATATTTGTCCGTTCAGTTCTAGTTCCAGTACTCTATATGCCACACATATTTGTCAGTACAGTTCTAGTTCCAGTACTCTATGCGCCACACATATTTGTCCATTCACTTCTAGTTCCAGTCCTCTACACACCACACACATTTGTCCGTTCAGTTCTAGTTCCAGTACTCTATACGCCACACATATTTGTCAGTACAGTTCTAGTTTCAGTAACCGAATGAGTTGAGCGTTCGTCTCCCGTTTTGGTAGATTGTGGGATTGAACCCATGTGTTCGAACTCTGGCCAAAATTAAAATCATTGATATTTGTCGCTTCATAGCCAGGCGCTCGGCATTATTAGGATAGGGCAAGGACTGGTTGGGTCAGTGCCAGGATAATGTGACTGAGTGGGATATCGGGTTATGGTGCTGGCGATCTGGTCTTCCAGTGGGGCAGCACTATAAAGTCACCATGAGTGTGCACTGTCACAAGTCGGTATCCGTCTCGATATGACCTTATATGTTGCCAGGACGTAAACCCCCAACAACCAAGCTATAGTTGCAGTACTCTATACCCCACACACATTTGTCAGCACTATTCCAATTCCACTACTCTAGACCCACACCTTTCGCCATCTATGGGTGCGAATATGAACATGTATTTTTACACAAACCCATATTCATGTAAATTTGTGTTCGGGGTCGGGAAGATGGCATTCCCGCCATGACCCTATCTAAAACAACATCCAATACGAGTCCACTGCGCTATTTATTGCATTTTCCTGAACAGAAACAATGCTAATATAATTAAGTATGGCTGCCCCTTTTTCTTTTCACGTGACTCTTTCTATTTATCGTGTTGTGTCACAAATCATGAGGATGTTTAATGTAAATTACGTGATATCAGACGAGATTTAGTTCTAACAGCTGACCCCCCCCCCCCCCATCCCCCAGTTCGAGGCTCTCAACATCTCAATCGTGATAGCGGGCATTAAATAGGGCATTCATCATAACCTCACCCTTAAAGGAACAAAAGCGCAGTTAAGCATGCATCTCTATCCAATAGAATTCAAGCATTGCCCAACTAGATCCCACAATGCGCCAGCCATCAACTTGTAATATCTACTGTGTGTTTCCTCCTGTGTAGTGAGCCCGGTCCTCTATGGTGGTAGAGTAGTTAAACACAACACAACTGAGAGTGTACTGGTGTTTATTCTCTGACAATAACTGGTACAATGCAATGCTACCCCCCTCTCCTCCCCCTCCTCTTCCATGCGTGCCTGCTTGCCTGAGTGCATGAATGCATGCCCAGGTGAGTATGTGGTCCCCTTATATATCCTGACCACTCTCCACTCAACTGGCAACAATAATTAACAGTCACATTCCCCTCTGGAAGGCAGGCTCAGTGAATGTATTGTTGACAGCTTACTAACAATTCATCATAGCATTCTACCCAAGATATAAGGATACTACCTCTGCTAGGCATTACATATGGTTTAGTGAGTTTTGTATTATGTTGGTACACTCTCATAATCACATCTCATTATCTCACCCTCCTCTTTCTATATTTTATCACTATTTCATCCAACAAAATGTCACTCTTATTTATGTGGATTCTGCCTCAATTAATTTGGCTTGGGCTGGTAGTGACACATCGTGCAAGGGGTGGGTGGTTGGGACTAAGCCCCACCACCCATATGCAAACACCGGCCACCCAAATGCAAACATCACCCACCACCTTTATGCAACCCCTACTGGCTCAAACCCACAACCTGCCAAACGTAAAGCGAGCGCTTAATTCATTCAGCCATTTTGTCTGCTTTAGTAGAATTCAATAGACATGTTGGATGTCAAGTGACTCACACATTGGAATGATCTGGTTGGCAAAAGGAGCAGACTGGTGTTGTGTCGTATAGAAATCAGTAGAGCAATAGTTCAGTTAATGCATCATTTTCACCATGTTAAAACTGCGAAATGCATTTGGTCTCAGCTCACTTAGTAAATTGATTGATGAATAAAACTCATAGTATCCCAACTGTAACCCAACTCCAAGCGATCTGTGATAATGCAGAGACCAAAGACAGTCCAAGAAATGCAAACTTTGTTGAATAAGCTTACTGGTGATTTCCAAATAACATTAAAATCCGGCCGCAAGTGACTACTATATGCAAGACTGTCCACTCGCCGGTGGCGCCAGTGGCGAAGGCGCGTATCCCTAGTTATGCACCTGTTATGAGTGGAACTGTGTGGGAAAAGTGTCCTTGTTAATATTTTCATAATGTCATTATAGAGCACATATATTTATGGGTCTAATTTTACTACTTGCATTTCCAGAAAAAGTCAGTTTCTGAGAGCCAGACAAAATGGCAAACACAATGAATATAGTGAATATCAGGTCGCTGTGTTTTTGTCATTGGGTGTGTCTCTTCAATGCTTACAAAGCTTTGTAAGGCATGAATAAATACACAAACGAAGAAATTGATATATGTAGACCTAAATAATAAAAATGACAGAACCCTAACCATGCTCCAGCTTCTAGTACAATCGGCTATGTTGAATAGCTGCTGACCGAACAGTGCGCATGTGTGATAATTCTATGATGGAAGCAACTTCAACATGTCTGTACAAGCAATCTGCAACACGATGTAAGGTTAAAGCTGCATAGTCCGATGAAGCATAAAATTCTCAAAACAAATCACCCACCGAGATGTAGTTGTACATATCTAATTTGGACTGATGGAGTTATTAAGCATTTGTTGCCACATAGAAGGGAATACTGAGCCAAATTAATAAAACCTGTTATTGCAGAAGCCTATGGTGTCAGAGATTTGGCATGCTTGCCAAAATTGACTTTGCATGTTTGCACTTCAAATAGCTCCTAAGCTAGCCATTTAAAATAAAAGTTACTTCAAACTAGAGTAAGGTAGATTATACTAATCAATTTAACATATTCATCCCAGAAACATGACTCAAACTCAAAACCATCGGACCATTAACTTTAAAACCATGCACTATTTCCCCGTAGATAACGCTTACGGGCGATACACGCTGTGATGTATCGGGTTAACTGAGTGCGCGCCGGGTGCGAGCGTGTGGGGAACCAGCGAGCAGGCGAGCGGGCGACCAGTGCAATCTGGTGGGCACCCGAATAAACATCATTATGCAACGAGATGTCAATGTGTGTAGTCGGTTATTTACTTAACATTACATGGTGTCAGAAGCGGACCTTTTGATACGCCATGGCTCTCTCGGGTTTGAAACTGCCCGGTCCTCTAAACCTGGACGACAATATAGCAGCGAACTGGAAAGCCTGGATTCACTCATACAGTATTTACGCCACAGCAGCTGGAGTATTAAGCAGGAGCGAGAAAGTACAATGTTGTGTATTTCTTCATGTCACTGGAGCTGAAGCACAGAAAGTCCACCAGTCGACAAACTTTACTCCGATAACATTGCTCCGCTCAGGGAAGCTTTCAAGCTGTATTGTGAGGGAAGAACAAACATTACAGTGACAAGATACAGGTTCAATGCGTATAACCAAGGGCAAGAGAGTATGGATGCATACATCCAAGAAGTAAGGCACAGAATAGAACATTGTCAGTATGCGGTGCTAGAGGAGTCGCTCATGTGTGATAGGTTGGTCAGCGGCATCAAGTGCAACCCTCCGGGATCGGCTGTTGCAAACCCCAAAGTTGACACTCCAGCTTTGCGAGGAGATGTGTCGGTTGAGTGAGCATCGGGCTAAACAGATATCGGGATCCAGCAATGCTGAGTATTCAGTAAATGCCGTGCGGCGTTACAAACCAACGCAGCAGTCTACACGTGAACGACAACAACAACAACAGCAGCGGCAGCCTCTTAGATGAGGACGGGATCAACAAGGCGGTGGTGCGGGCGCACCCGGAGTGTGCATGGTGCGGGTATACACACAGACCTGGCATGATGCGTGTCCTGCCAAAGGAAAGGCGTGCTCGGCCTGTCAGAAAATTGGTCATTTGGCGAAGGTGTGCTGGGGCAGGTCAACAGCTGTAAATGAAATTACAGTTGAAGGGCACGGTGACCAGAGTGACTGGCAGGGTGAGCTACCAGTGGGTGATCTGTTCATCGGTGCGATATCGATGGACGCAAACAAATCAGCCGATTTGTGGTTTGCCGACATGCCCATCGGATCCTTGGATGTCAGCTTCAAGTTAGACATGGGTTCGGAGGCGAATATCATCCCGATGGAGGTGTTCAAACAGATCGACGGAGCTCAGATGACCAAGCCTCGATGTCGTTTGGTCACCTACTCTGGCCAGACGATCAACCCGACAGGCGAGACCAAGCTCCGAGTTTGGGACCAGTGGCTGCAATTCCAAGTCATTGAGAAGGGTTGTCCGATACTCGGGAAGGCTGCGTGTGTTACACATCTTGTCTCGTGTGTACAGCATTGAACCACAGAACTCGGGGGACAGTGTTGAGGCACATAAAATGGTAAAGTCCTTTAATGATGTGTTTACGGGTCTCTGTACCATTAAAGTAGAAGCAAAAATTTATGTCGATAATAGTTTCCATCCAGTGGTAGATCCACCCAGATGAATCCCACATGCCATTGAAAGTAGAGTTAAGAAAGAGTTGGACAGAATGGTTGAGTTAGGTGTGATAATTGAAGAAAGTGAGCCGACTCCATGGGTGAATTCCATATCAATCAATCAATCAATGGGTGCCGTCTTCTCGAAGAAGGTTGGCTGCAATGGACCTCCATCTCTTCCTGTCATTCGTTCCTGTCACGCATTCCGCATAGCTCATTGCTGTCCACTCAGTGATGTTGTCCATCCATGTTGTTCTCCTTCTCCCTCTTGGTCTTTTCCCTTCTATCTTCCCTTCCAGTATTCTTTTCTTTGATTCCTGGTGTCGTATCATGTGGCCAAAGTATTTAATTTTTCTGTTTTTGATCATTTGTATTATCTGTCTCTTTATTTTCATTCTTGTTAGGACCTCCACGTTGCTTATCATTGCTGTCCATGGCATTTTTAACATTCTTCTGTATTGCCACATTTCAAATGCCTCGAGCTTTGTTGTTATTGTTTTCTTCAAAGTCCATGTCTCGCAGCAATATAAAAGTGTAGACCACACATAGCATTTTAGCAGTCGGAGTCTTGTTTTTATATTTATGTCTCTAGATGTTAGTACTTTCTGCATCTTTAGAAATGTTGTTTTGGCAATGTTTATTCTCTGTTTAATCTCTCTTTCACATCCGCCATCACTAGTTATTAAATGGCCCAGATACACAAATGACTCGATAACGATAGTAAAAAAGCAGGACAAAATCCGAGTGTGTTCAGACCCTACCGAGTTGAACAAAGCCATTATGAGGGGACCATATCCAACTAGAACTATTGAAGAAGTAGTGGCGAAGCTCGATAGAGCGAAATATTTTTCGGTCATTGATGCCAAAAGTGGGTACTGACAGATTCAGCTTGATACGGAGAGTTCCAAATTGTGTACTTTTAACACCCCATGGGGACGGTTCAGGTATACATGGCTGCCATTCGGAATCAAGGCGGCGGGAGACATTTTCAGATATGAAATGAATCGTATTTTGCAAGATCTAAAGGGGGTGAATGTGATAACTGATGCTATATTGGTGTATGGTAAAACCATGGATGAGCATAATGACAATCTCTGAGCTGTCCTGGATCTAGCTAGAGAGGGGAATCTACGGTTGAATCCAGAGAAGTCAAGCATATATAAAACCAGTGTAGAGTATGTAGGCCACATCATTTCGGGCGTGGGGATTAAACCAAACAACGAGAGAGTGCAGGCGATCAATTACATGCCCACTTCAACTACAAAGCAAGCAGTACAGCGATTCTTAGGCATGGTTGCATATGTGGGGAAGTTCAACCCGAATCTCGCGCCAATAGCGAAGCCGCTACGTATATTGATGAACAAAGAGATTGCATGGCATTGGCAGGTAGAGCAGGAAGACGCGTTTAATTTGTTAAAGTATTTGATAACACATGCCCTGGTGTTGAGGTTCTACAATATGAAGACAGATATAACCTTACAGGTAGATGCATCTAAGTCTGGATTGGGAGCAGCACTGCTTCAGGAGGGGAGGCCCATAGCGATGGCTTCAAAGGCATTGGATGACACACAGAGTAGTTACGCTGTAATTGAGAAAGAATTACTGGCTATATGTTTTGGATGCACAAAATTCCACAACTACATTTTTTGGAAAAAGGTACAGGTGCAGACAAATCATAAGCCATTAGTAGCGATCATGAATAAACCCTTGTATCAGTTGTCAGTGCATATGCAACGCATGAGAATGCACTTACACAATTATTATCTAGAATCGACACACATTAAGGGATGTAACGTGTTCGTCGCAGATGCATTATCAAGAGACTACAGTGAAACCACAAGTCCGAGCGGGTTGTTTGATAAAGACATAACCGTTGCAGCGGTGGGCGTGCTCCAGGAGTCCTGGCAGGAGATTGCCAGGGAAATGCAAAATGACACGGTCTTAAAAGAGGTTAGCAAGCTAGTAAAACACGGGTGGCCTGAAGACAAACATGCAATTTCAAAATGCACCACACCATATCACACGTTCCGAGAGGAGATAGCGAAACAGGGAGAGGTGTTACTGAAAGGGGATCGAGTCATTATTCCAAAAGAATTGCAGAAGGCAATGTTGAATAAATTGCATGAGACACATCAAGGTATAGTGAAACACAACTAGCTAGAGAGTATGTGTTTTGGCCAGGCATGCAGAAGCAGTTAGAGGACAAGGTAGCGTGGTGTGCTCTCTGTCAGCAGTATCGAAACAAGCAATACAGTGAGCCTTTGCAGTCGCATGAAATACCATGTTTGCCATTCAGCAAGATAGGGGCAGACCTAATTCAAATCGGAAAACCAAGATTATTTGTTGCTGGTGGATTATTTCTCTAAATATCCGGAAGTGGTCGAAATGCAAACAACAACCAGCAAGGCAGTCATCATAGCTATGAAACAAGTGTTCGCCAGGCATGGAATTCCATCGACAGTAGTATCAGACAATGAGCCCCAGTTTGCGAGTGCTGAGTACAAAGATTTTGCGAAAGAGTATGAATTCGAAGTAGTGTTCTCAAGTCTGCATTACCCGCAGAGTAATAGACAAGCTGAGCGGCACATTCATGACCATGATTAAGAAAGCAATGAGCGAAGAAAAGGACTACAATTTGTACTTGTTAAATTTTAGGAACACACCGTTAACAGATTTGAGTGCATCGCCGGCCCAGTTGTTAATGAGTCGTAGGTTGCGGTCAAAATTACCAACATTAGTTAAACAGTTGAAGCCAGAAATAAGAAAGGTAAAAACCAATCAGATAAAGAAGATTCAGCAAAACCAAAAGAAATGGTATGACAGACATGCAGGCAAAGAGCACATGCAGTTGAAAATTGGAGAGAAGGTTAGATACATTACACACAAAGGAAAATGGGCGTTAGGTACAGTAACCAAGAAATGTGAGGAAGATACGCGTAAATATGAGTTAAAGGGTCAGAATAATTTAACATTCAGGAGAAACCGCAAGCACATATTTCCAGTCAAACGCAACACAATTGAAATACAACAGGACAAAACTGTGCCAGCATGCCAAAATATAAATCTACCAGACGAAAGAGATAACAGACCAAGTAACTATATAACAAGACACGGGCGTGAGAGCAAGCCAGTAAGGAGGCTCGGGTATCAGTAGGGAAACAAGCATGGACAGGCTATCGGGTAAGCTGACAGGGTACGATAGCAGGAGGTGTGAGAAAGTGTGTAGCAGAGAGCAGGTAATCAGGTCAACTAGATAGGTTATCTACAGTAGAGACAGGATTATGATAGCAGTAGCAAGCTCCCATGGTACAGGTGGCAGGATAAGTGCATAAAAGGCATAACATATAGTTAAGTGGTATAACGTAACTAAGTGACATGCAGTAAGAAAGGCAAAGCCAAGTGTAAAGTTAAAATGTAAGACATGTTAGTAATTTTATAGGAACTCAGATGGGAGTCAGGCATAGGGTGCATAAACGCTTGAGCATTGTATATACATGTATAATAATATACGTGGGTATATGTGTTTTTAAAATTGTTGTTTGTTATCAAAGATTGTAAAATATGTATCACAGGCATGTGGTGCTAAAATATGTGTGGTGTAGTTGTATCGATAGACATACGGTGTCGAAAATTAGACTTGAACGAAAGCTTGAGGCAGGCATGGTATAGGATAGTATTCATTATGTGCGTGAATACCACAGGACTGTGTGCAGGACTAGTGAAATGGGTTATGACTAAAGAAACTTTGTTGTGAAATATGTACTGTGAAATGTTGTGAAATGTACTGTGACATTGCCATGTGTTTTTTTACTTGTATTTAATCTTTATTGTTTTATTGAAAGGGAGATGTGATGTATGGGGTTAACTGAGTGCGTGCCGGGTCCAAGCGTGCGGGGAACCAGCGACCGGGGGACCAGCGCAGTCTGGTGGGCACCCGAATAAACATAATTATGCAACCAGACGTCAATGTGTGTAGTCGGTTATTTACTTAACATTACAGCCTGTGTCGGAATACACACAACCGTCGCGGTCCTATAAAAGGTGCACAGGTTCCCTACCTCAAGGTCATCGCCATGACCTTGACACCACATCTGGTGGTGCCTCTAGTGACATGACATTTAACTACAGCGCGTGGCGGATTTATCTCATCTACCAACTCATCTCCCAACATTGCCCATATCTGGGGATTGTTTTTGAAGGCATGGTCCCCCTGTTTACGACACCGCTCTGTTTAGTCCACAAATCGTCGACCATCCATACAAACTGGAGTCAACACAAGACGCCGCGAGGCTGGTGCCTGGCCGGTGACCCGCCGCCAGAGCGCTCTACTGGCCTGGCCCGGCATGGACGTCATCCCGACACGATAGCCTCCACCGGCTTCTAAATGTGACAACTTTCAGCAATTTGTCGAGAAGTTATTCATGGGCATTGCCGGTAGTCGGGGGAAACCTTTGATACCACTGAGATATGTGGCTCATAACTGTAAGTGATTAGGCAAAGCCTCCACTGTTCTGCCTACGATAGGCTGACAGCCTTTCTTACTGCGCATGCACACCCTAAAACCCGCCTCACACTGTTCTATAAGTTAACCCGAAATGTGAGCGATATTTGATTGGAGTGTGGAAAGAGAATTATTGATCCCTGATCAACAGGCTTAAAATGTTGTTTGATATGCGTGGGACAAAATAAACATGTATATAGCTTCAGGCAGGTAACTATTTCAGTGAAAAGAGACGACATTCAGTAAATCTAACCTGATATTTGGGATTGTTTTACACCTGGAGCAATGACATTCAGGAAGTGAGACTTTCTGGCACCGATGAGCGGCTTCCCTTGTATTGTCAGATCAACCTATTTGGGTTATTTCATGATTTCCCAGACACGTGACGTATCTACCTACTGTCCATGTCACACTCCTTGCAGGCAGAAAAGGTCGTCTGCTGTCAGAGTCGTGGTTACAAATCATGCTACTTAACTCCCATATTTAAATATTCCGGTCAGTTAGGACGAATGTCACTAAGACAACATATAGACTAGTTCGGACGAGTTTGATTGGCAACAGACGACATTTCGGCGGAGCAGACGACACAATGTCAGCGGTGAAGGGCTAAAGGCCTTCCCAGAGGTGCTCCCTGAGTGGGTAGGGCGCCCACTTTCTGTACATGACGTCCTGGGTTCAATCCCCAGCGGAGTCAAACCAAAGGCTTAACAGATTGAAACTTACTGCTATCTTTCCCGGCATTAATAGCGTATGGTAGGAATTTTCACAGTATCAGCTGAATGTGTCTGTGTTAGGGTACTAGTGACTTAGTATTCCAGCATGGCAGCACTATAAAATCACCAACAGCGCGCACTATCACAAGTCAGTAATCGTCCACATATGATCTTAGATGTTGCATGGACCTAAAAGCCTAATAAATAAACGGGATTAATGCTGAGTAGGCTTCCCTGCCCCATGCGCCTACAGGGATCGCCCTCGGCGCTGGGTCCCGGTGCAGCGCCGTTTTAATCAATTCCATCATGCTTAAGGCTGGCAAGTCCGACAGTAAGCCTGGTCTGGGTGAACAGGGCGGACCAGCCCGACAGAATATATCATGGTGTAAAAATATACGGATTTTCGCTTCGGATTTATATATTGGCAAAGAACATTATTATTCTCGGGTGACGGAGTGTAGGCCATGATTGGGTGGGTGCCCCACTCGCTTTGTGACATAAGCGCCGGTGGAAATGTGATAACACATAGCGACCGAGATTGTGATGTGATGTTCAGACAGTTGATAATTATTGAAATGTTCCCTTCATGCACCAGAAAGAGTGCCATTGAAGGAGAGGGGCATTGATATATGTTTGTTGTAACTGTCTGCAACTACCTGTTATCACGGGACCAATGGACAAGCACATCCAGCCATCCTCCATAGGTTATGTACACCACCTGCAGCTGGGGTTGAGTGACAGCTGTCTCCTATTAGGGCGTTGCCCACCCAGGCGGTAGAGGGTGTCTGATTGGCTGGCTGTGTGAGCCCAGTCACCTGCATTCCTTGTACCCAACACACAGATCCTACATGAAGCACTCTTGGAGAAACACTCTTGAAGAGAACTCCACTTTCTACACTCGAACTAGCAACACCTATTCCAAAGACACTGAGCTTCGTGCAACAACCATTGGACTCCGGTTCAATGGGATGTAGGCACTGATTCTGATATACACAAGCAAGAGTCATGAGGATCTGTGTGGGCAGTTGGTAAGGAGTGAGGGTGATAGGTCGCCAGTAGGTGAAAAGGAGTTGATGCAAAAAGCACTCAACCATAACCACAACAATCGCATGACAGCCGACCAGACTTTAAAGGTTTCCATCAGCAGAGAACCACTGTGGATTCCTATGCAGATGCGTCTTGGGTACGGAGAGCTGTGTTGGTGGCATCACGACGAAAGGAAGCAGACGAGACTGCTCGGTTGGCAATGTGTAACAGGTCCCCGTGACCAGGAGGAGATAGTGTGTCTGGTTTTCAGCTGGTGACCGGCTCCACTCAATTGTATTCGTGTGTACTTTTATTAATAAGATGACGCTAGTTCAGTGATGACAGTGGCGCTCAGTGCAAATAAACTAGAATGTCTGTGAAGTAGTAATTACAGAAATCTGGTAGCAGAGCACAGTACACTCATATTGCTATCCTATAAAAGGCACAGTACACCCATATTGCTATTGTACAAAAGGCACAGTACACCCATATTGCTATTGTACAACAGGCACAGTACACCCATATTGCTATTGTACAACAGGCACAGTACACCCATATTGCTATTGTACAACAGGCACAGTACACCCATATTGCGATTGTACAACAGGCACAGTACACCCATATTGCTATTCTACAAAAGGCACAGTACACCCATATTGCTATTCTACAACAGGCACAGTACACACACATTGCCATTGTACAACAGGCGCAGTACACCCGTACTGCTGTTGTACAACAGGCACAGTACACACATATTGCTATTGTACAAAAGGCACAGTACACCCATATTGCTATTGTACAAAAGGAACAATACACCCATATTGCTATTGTACAAGAGGCACAGTACACCCATATTGCTATTGTACAACAGGCACAGTACACCCATATTGCTATTCTACAAAAGGAAGAGTACACCCATATTGCTATTCTACAAAAGGCACAGTACACCCATATTGCTATTCTACAAAAGGCACAGTACACACACATTGCCATTGTACAACAGGCACAGTACACCCATATTGCTATTGCACAAAAGGCACAGTACACCCATATTTCTATTATCCTAAAGGCACAGTACACACATATTGCTATTATCTTAAAGACCTGATAAGGAGGTGTGTGAGGTGTCTGTACATGGTCGTGTTGAGCTGGTTTCCGGCCACAGGGTGATTAGCAGACTGCGCATGTTTGTACTGAGCTGGTTTCCGACCACAGGGTACCCAGCGGACTGTGGATGCTCGTGCTGAGCTGGTTTCTGGCCGTAGGGTGCTGAGCAGACTGCGCATGCTCATACTGAGCTGGTTTCCGGCCATAAAGTACTGAGCAGACTATACATGTTCGTACTGAGCTGGTTTCCGGCCACAGGGTACTGAGCAGACTGTGCAGGCTCGTGCTGAGCTGGTTTCCGGCCGTAGGGTGCTGAGCAGACTGCGCATGCTCATACGGAGCTGGTTTCCGGTCACAGAGTACTGAGCAGACTGTACATGTTCGTACTGAGCTGGTTTCCGGACACAAGGTACTGAGCAGACTGTGCATGCTCGTGCTGAGCTGGTTTCCAGCCGAATGGTGTTGAGCAGACTGCGCATGCTCGTGCTGAGCTGGTTTCCAGCCGCAGGGTGTTGAGCAGACTGCGCATGCTCGTGCTGAGCTGGTTTCCAGCCGCATGGTGTTGAGCAGCTTCAAGCACCTCACATGACGCTGCTCACGGCGAGTTCAGCAGGCGTGTGATATCTGTGCATATTGATGCCGACTCCTGCTTATCTCAGACAGCCAGTCGCCGACGGGAGGACACGACAGGAGGTGGTCGGGGGCAACTGCACAGACACAGTCACAGAATAATATCTTCTTTGTTAATTTACCCAATCTATTAAGCAAATCTCGTAATGCTCAACAAGAATTGTCAGGTTTCTCGTGATTAATTTCTTTTCTTGAATCTTTCCCGCCATGTGTTTACCAGCTTTAGTGTCTAGACAGACAGTCAATAGATGTACTTAGCCTAGTAATGAAAGCCTTCGCCCGCGTTCAATCCCAGTTACCGCATTCCCCTCCCAGCTGAGAACTGATTGCACGGCTCACTGCTCATGCTATGTGCAACTCAAACCTTACCTCTTCCACCTTTTCTATCCCACTATTTTTGTCACGGGAGGGCAGAGACCTGGGTTTGGTTTCCTGCCTAAGAAAGGTAGTGGTGAATATCAATTTAGTAAATCTTTGGCTTAACTCGGCCAGAGATTGATCCCACGACCTGCAACGTGGGCCACGGACCCCTTCACGTTGCTATGCTGCTCACAACGCGTCAACCAATGCACCACACGGGGATGTCCAAACGAAATCCCAAAGCCCATGTCCTAGATAATCATTCTAAGTAAAGATTTTATTTAAATTGCAGTGCCTGCAGTTTGAATAACCCAATAAGCCAGGTTTTTCAGAATTTTATTTTTATACAAAAATAGTTAATTAGATACTCACTAATTCTGTCATGATTTCTTTGGCAAAAAAATAGATTTAGTGTTAACCATAGTACATGTCAAGTGAATGCCAGCTGAAAAGTGACTCTTTCTTGGAAGGTGCAGAGTGGAAACCAACATGCAGTTACGTCTTGTGCGTCCCATATGATGTTCTGCGCCTAACAATATTATTACTGGGAGATTGCACAGCAGCGTTTGTAAAGACACTTCCGCCTGCGTCAATGATGCTGGGAATTGCTGTGGTAATATGCTGGGTTTATCTTCATTCAATGTGAAAATAATAGTCAAAATCAACACAGTTCTTGCATTCGGAAGTAGGGATTGTTGTTTTGATGTAAAGGAAAAAGTGGAAGTCACTTTCTTATGCAAAAACTATATTTGAAATATGTTCCCAAAGCGACTGGATTTAGAAGCAGCAACCTGCAACACTCAACAGCCTACCAGTCATTTGTATCATGCTTCTTGTCCATATTCTGTTCCATATTCTATTCCATATTCTGTTCCATATTCCGTTCCATATTCTGTTCTATATTCTGTTCCATATTCTGTTCCATATTCTGTTCCATATTCTTTTCCATATTCTGTTCCATATTCTGTTCCATATTCTGTTCCATATTCTATTCCATATTCTGTAATTGTATGAACAAGAATATTTGCCACTTGTAGTTGTCTTCAACTGACAATTCTCCATCCATTTCTTGTTTGTTTAGTGACCCCTCAGCGCAAAAAGTAAACCTCGGCTACTGGATGTCATACGGTAAGTAGTTAAACATAACTGACTAAAATATTACATTTCAAACAGGTAAAATACCTACAAATCCTCTCTCCATTCATAAGTCTCAATTCTCCATCCACACCAATGTTGTCCTGACATAGCAGGTGTGCTATCATCAGAGAGACAGTCAAAAGAGGTTATTTATTGATCGAATAACTTTCCGCGCATGGTCGCAGTTCGCCGATCACAAGGATTGATGTAGGCAGGTATTTCTGTGGCACATAAAGAGAACAGGTTTATTTTTAACATGCAATCAAACCAAAAGGGCATCAATGTGCTTCAACAACATTGTACAAATTATACATTTAACCTGGTGGCAACGAGAGTTCAGCGAACAGAGCTAAGAAGGAGCAACTGCGGCCACGTCAGTTGCCTTGGCAACGGCAACTTAAAGCTACATTGTCCGATGATAGCATCACATGTTCCAAACCAAAGCACTCACTTACAGTGGATCCTACATACCCATCCTAGATACTGATGAACTCATACACCATTCATTGCAACATAGAAGGGAAGTCTAAGTGAATGTAATACAACCCATTACTGCAGACGCCTATCATGTCCAACAGCAATGTTGGTGCACTTTGATGTACATGCCAAAATTAATTGTCATATTATCCCTTCATATATTTCCGAAGTTAATACTTTAAAATATAAGGTACTTCCAACTAAATTTAAATGGATTATAATAATCAACCCAATATAATTATCTAAAAAATATGGCAGAAACTCAAAACCATCAGATTATGCAACTCTAAGTACCTTTCAAGTGTCAAACCTGATGTCACAAAGTCCAGCCTGAGTTCCCGATATGTAAATAAGGCATGAGATGGGTGATGAGTGAGAGGAGTGGGTGAGGAATGAGTTCCTGCTGGATGGCCGTTTATATATGTCGTCTGGGAGGGAGCCCATGTGACTCGTCTCTCCATGGCCGAAGTGAGGCCGTGCTAATAAATAGCGCATTCGCAGATGGGTGCTGCCAACGGGCAAGCACTAAGCCAATCAATCACTCGGCACATATTAGGTGCCATCAGCCTCACAGGGCAGGGCGGCAATCGTGATATATGGGCGTATATACGTCTGGATATATTTATAAATGACAGATGCATATGCTATTGTCCGTGCAATATAGATGTAAACATATAAACGACTAGGACAATAGGTGAACATTTTATTGTCCATTCTGTATATATGTGCATAAATGACTAAACCACTGTAGGTGCATATGCTATTGCCCATGCTATATATGTGTAAACATATAAATGACTAGGACAATAGGTGAACATGTTATTGTCCATACTATATATATATGCATAAATGACTAAACCACTGTAGGTGCATATGCTATTGCCCATGCTATATATGTGTAAACATATAAATGACTAGGACAATAGGTGAACATTTTATTGTCCATTCTGTATATATGTGCATAAATGACTAAACCACTGTAGGTGCATATGCTGTTGCCCATGCTATATATGTGTAGACATATAAATGACTAGGACAATAGGTGAACATGTTATTGTCCATACTATACATATATGCATAAACGACTAAACCACTGTAGGTGCATATGCTATATGCACATAAACGACTAGGGCAATGGGTGCATATATTATTGTTCATTATCGACTGAGTACCAAAAGGTTGTTAACAACAAATAATTGGAAATGAATGCAATATATGCGCTGATTAGATTGGTGATTGGGCACACACTTATTTCCGCATCCTGTATACATCATTTCAGGAATGTGTGGCTTCGGTTTTGAAAGGAGTGTACGCGTGACCTATATGTAATGCCAATACGGTTAGATAGCGTAGTTCTATAATAAGACATCGAAAGTTGCATACCAAATTACAACTATCTCAAATATAGCCTACGAAAACAGGTAGCAGTTAGAGGTTGGGGTTGGGGTTGGAGGTTGGAGGTTGCAGGTTAGAGGTTGGGGGTTGGAGGTTGGGGGTTGGAGGTTGGAGGGTGGAGGTTGGAGGGTGGAGGTTGGAGGTTGGATGTTGGAGGTTGGAGGTTAGGGGTGGGAGTTGAGGTTGGGTTGAGGTGGAGGTTGGAGGGTGGGGATGGGGGTTGGGGTTGGGTTGGGGGTTGGAGGTTGGAGAGTGGAGGTTTGGAGGTCGGGTGGAGTTGGGTTGGAGGTTGGAGGTTGGAGGTTGGGTTTGGAGTTGGAGGTTGAAGGTGGAGGTTGGAGTTGGACGGTGAGGTTGGAGGTTGGAGGTTGGGGTTGGAGGTTGGTGGGTTGGAGTTGGGGTTGGAGTGGGGTTGGAGTGGAGGTTGGAGTTTGGAGTTAGGGTTAGGGGTAGGGTGGGAGGTTGGGGTTGGAGGTTGGAGGTTGGAGGTTGGAGTGTGGTGGAGGTTTGGGGTTTGGGGGTTGGAGGTTGGGTTGGAGGTTGGAGGTTGGAGGTGGGGGTTGGAGGTTGTGGGTTGTGGTTGGAGTGAGTTGGAGGTGGAGGTTGGGGTTGGAGGTTGGGGGTTGGGGGTTGGGGGTTGGAGGTTGGAGGGTGGAGGTTGGAGGGTGGGGGTTGGAGGTTGGGGTTGGGGGTTGGAGGTTGGGGGTTGGAGGTTGAAGGTTGGGGTGGAGGTTGGGGGTTGGAGGTTGGGGGTTGGAGGTTGGGGGTTGGAGGTTGGAGGGTGGATGTTGGAGGGTGGAGGGTGGAGGGTGGAGGGTGGAGGGTGGAGGGTGGAGGTTGGAGGGTGGAGGTTAGAGGTTGGAGGCTAGAGTTGATTTCCGATCACTGGTCAATGGAGTTTAAAAGAAATGCCGGCATACCGTACGGTGGGCTTCTAAATGCAAAGTGGCCTGTAAGATAAACAGACGGCTGGTCCGGGGTGCCTCAGTCCACCTGCGGCCCGCTGCACCCGCCCGTGCACGGGGAGAAGAGGAGGGTGGACGGGCGCGCTGTGTGCGGCTACTTGTCTAGTTAGTCTACTTGTCTAGGTGGTCTAGTTGGGCTACTTATCTACATGTCTGGTTGTCCAAGTGGTCTGCTTGGCTAATTGGTCTATGTAGTCTATTTGTTTAAGGGGCCTAGGGGTCTAGTTGGCCCAGTGTGTCAGTGTGAGTGTATGAGTATATGAGTGTGGGTGTGTGGATGTGAGGGTGTGTTAGTGCGCGGATATGTGGATGTGTGAGTGTGAGTGTGAGTGTGTAGCTGTGAGAGTATGTGGGTGTGTGAGTGTCTGGATCTGTAAGTGTGTGGGTGTGTAAGTCTTTGAGTGTCTGGGCGTGTGAGTGTATGAGTGTTAGCGTGTAGCTGTGAGAGTATGTGGGTGTGTGAGAGTGTAGGTATGTAAATGTGTGGGTGTATAAGTGTGTGAATGTGTGAGTGTGAGTATATGAGTGTGTAGCTGTGAGAGTATGTCGGTGTGTGAGTGTGAGTGTATGTACGTGGATGTGTAAGTGTGTGGGTGTGTAATTGTGTGAGTGTGTGGGCGTGTGAGTGTATGACTGTGAGTGTGTAGCTGTGAGAGTATGTGGGTGCCGAGTTTGAGTGTGTGGATGTGCCTGTGTAAGTGTGTGGGTGTGTAAGTCCGTGAGTGTCTGAGTGCCTGAGCGTGTGAGTGTGAGTGTATGAGTATGAGTGTGTAGCTGTGAGAGTATGTGGGTGCCGAGTTTGAGTGTGTGGATGTGCCTGTGTAAGTGTGTGGATGTGTAAGTCCGTGAGTGTCTGAGTGTCTGAGCGTGTGAGTGTGAGTGTATGAGTATGAGTGTGTAGCTGTGAGAGTATGTGGGTGCCGAGTTTGAGTGTGTGGATGTGCCTGTGTAAGTGTGTGGGTGTGTAAGTCCATGAGTGTCTGAGCGTGTGAGTGTGAGTGTATGAGTATGAGTGTGTAGCTGTGAGAGTATAAGGGTGTGTGGGTATATAAGTGTATGGGTGTATAAGTGTGTGAGTGTGTGGGCGTGTGAGTGTGAGTGTATGACTGTGAGTGTGTAGCTGTGAGAGTATATGGGTCTGTGAGTTTGAGTGTGTAGATGTGGATGTGTAAGTGTGTGGGTGTACAAGTGTGTGGGCGTGTGAGTGTGAGTGCATGACTGTGAGTGTGTAGCTGTGAGAGTATGTGGGTGGATGAGTTTGAGTGTGTGGATGTGGATGTGTAAGTGTCTAAGTGTGTGAGTGTGTTGGCATGTGAGTGTGAGTGTATGAGTGTGAGTGTGTAGCTGTGAGAGTATATGGGTGTGTGGGTATATAAGTGTGTGGGTGTATAAGTGTGTGAGTGTGTGGGTGTGTGAGTGTGAGTAAGTGTGTGGGTGTGTGAGTGTATGAGTGTAAGTGGGTGTGGGGTTATTAGCGAGAGGAAGGATTAAGGCACTAAGAGTGCATTAGTTGGATTTAGCACAGCCATAACATTACTTAAAGCTGCGGCCAGCTTCTTGAAGGCTTCTATCTATCATTTCTCCTCTCTGAAGGAAGAGTTGATTTATTTGAGTTACGAGCTATTCCATATTTCATCATATTGTTATGTTAGATTGGCTAAAAAAAAACCAGTTAATATATCAAATATATAATAATTATATATAATATATCTAATGTAGGAGGGGCGCAGACAACACGGACACTGATCGGCGAGTACAATTATTTTTTATTTGGCTCATAGAATAGTCGGGCAACACAACTGTTAACCTACAATAATGCAAACCGTAACTGTACTTGGCTGGGCAACATGCCCTACCTCAACAATAAACAAAACAAACAAAAACAAACAAACCAGTAGGTGTTGACCGGTGTAGGCCGAGTGAGGAAATGGGGCCTGGTCAAGGAGGGGAGGGGCGAGGAAAGGTGGAGCTGAGGCGCCACCTGACGGACTCGAACCCAAATGGACAATAGTTAACGTAGCCAGCTCCTAACGCCTTTGCGACTTCCCCATCACCGGCATATCAAGGATATACGCATGTATACATAATATATGTAATATATATAATATATATAATATATGTAATATATCATCATCATCATCATGCTGTCGGTCGCGATGCGACAAAGACTGCTTTCATTACTTGACTGCCGCTCTCCATTTAGCTCTCTGCTGTGAGAGTTGCGTCCATGAGTCGGTCTAAATGTCTCTCAGCTTCAGATTTGGTAATATATATAATATATATAATATATATAATATATGTAATATATATAATACATATAATATATATAATATATATTACATAAATTATATAATGTATTATATATATATCATTGCGGCCATGGCACACAGGACAAGGAGGCACGGGTGGGATAATATGTCTTTATTCCGGGCAGCCCCCGGGGGCATTACATGAATGGCTTTCTGGTTTGCAGGCGTCCACGAGCTGCAAAGAATCCGTGGCATGTGGTGATCAGAGTGGGGGATGAGAATGGCATGAATGAGGTGTGACAGGTGAGCAAGGCGAGGTGAGGAGATGTCAACCAGTGGGTAGCAGTGGTTGAGTAATGTAGAATATTATATAATAATAATTAATGGTTAATTAATTAATAAGTGTCAATTAGAGGAATGGTCGTGACCATTGTTTAATTACAGCAATATAATTAATTGATGATTTATTGGTATTGTTTATATTTTTTCGGCCAAGCCAATGTAGTATCAGCATTTGTTGTAGGTTTGGTTGTAATGGACGCTACTGTGTCATGGCTCATACGAGGGCGGTGTTGACCTTCTTGGAGGCCTGGGTGCTGATGTAGCATTTGTAGGCATCGGAGGTCCATCCCCCGAATTGCTGCACCTCAAGCTCAGAGCTGCCCAAGGCGAATGCGACCGTCGCCGCCGCCCTCCTTATGGCGTGGAGTGTGGTCGGGCCGCACCGGGCCGAGGCGGGCCAGGCACAGTGACCAGGAGGAATCGGCCACATGTCCCTCCCACACCGGCCCCCGCCCGTCCCTGATCAGAATTTCCGCACAAGAGATTGGCACCCACGCCACCTGGGCCTCCTTCCACCTCCGTGCGATGTAGGGGATGGTCATGGGCTGCTTGCTGGGCTGGTTGGCCCCCCCACGGGGGGGTGGCGGCAACGGGCGGCGCATCTGTCGGGTCGTCGAGCCGGGGGTTATCCGCCAGATGTGGCAGTGAGACGATACGACCATATGGCGCGGTGATGGGTGGCACATCTGTCGGGTTGTCTAGCCGTGGCGTGACTGCCAGATGTGGCAGTGAGGCGAGACGGCGATATGGCGGTGAGTCGAGATGGCGGTAATGGCTGATGGCCATCCCGCCGCCGGGGCGAGACGGACCGTTGGTGCTGCCGCCGCCACAGCCCGCTCCACCCCGCCTGAGGAGTGCTGGGCAAGCAGGAGCGGGGGTAGGGAGCGGGCCATCGGCCGGCCCATGCCGGGGGTCAGCGGGTGCGGGGCCGGTGGGTTCAGCGTGTGCTCGTGCGTCGGCTTGAGGTGTGTGGTCCCCGCCACCATCCGCCATGGCGGGGGCGGTGGTCGTTGGGCATGCCGTGGTTGATGTCGCCCCCCGCGGCCTGCCGTCGGCGATGCAGGCGGGCGTGCGGGGGCGGGCCATTGGGCCGCCTCCCACGCATCTAGTTTTTTGCACCATCCTGTGCCTTGCGGCGGCACTGTTGCTCTGAGAGGTCATAGAATGCCTGCGTGACCCTAAAGCAGTGGGCACAGGCATGGACGACCTCGTCGGGGCCGTCCTGGTGGTGCTGGGGGAGGGTGCAGCGGTGAGCCGAGTTAAATGCGTGGCACTACCGCTCGTGAGCCTCTGCCTCGATGCGGGCGCGTCCCAGTTTGTTCTTGCCATTGTTTTCCTCCCGTCCGCCACGTGCGTCCGCCCGGGTTGGGGTGGGCGTGGCCGTGTAATAGGTGAGCCGCTCGTGCAGCATGGCATTCCTATCGGACCAGGTAATCTTGTTCTTTTCAATACGATCAAAGATCCTCTGTGACCATTTGCGTACCATGGGCCAAGGCTTCGTCATGCACTCCTCAGTGATGCACCGGTAATGGTCAATCATGTCCCTCTAGTCACGCGGGTCGTATACCGGCTCGTCGTCGAGTAGGGCCATGAATGCACAGAGGTACTCCCTCTCGGTCATGGTACCGCGCGCGGCCAGTTTCTGGGCAGCAGACTGGCATTCAGCCTGCTCCAGGCACATGTAAGACTTGGATATAGGGTTCGCTACAAACATGTCATGCATGATGGTTCACCTACCTTCCAGCCTGCGGTACCGCTCGCGGTCATGATCCATCTCATCGTCGAGCACTTCTATTTGCTGGGCCCTAGCCTGCCTGCGAGCGATCCCGTCCCAGTGGGCGTCGGCTGCCGGGACAACCGCTCCGACCGGGGATGCGACTGTGAGGAGGGGATCCGGTGCCAAGCCCTATACGATGCGGGGCGGGAGAACCAGCCGTGTTGCCCCTCCCCATGCGGGGGCCCGCGGATGCACTCCCCTGACCTGGGCCTGTTGCAGGGCCACCCCAGGTGCTGGGCGGGGGGGCGGCCGGTGTGGCACGGGGCGGTCATCAGCGCGCGCCGGCGCGGCTCCCGCCCCCCAGCCGCCTCGGCTATGAGAAGTATGGGGTCATGGAGGGCCCCGATCCGGTCGTCCAATCTAGCCTCCATTTCCGCCAAACATCGCTCCATGCGGGTGCCCGGCTCCTCACCATGTACAGGCCACAGATCGCATGGGGACGTGGCCGCTCTGGCCGGCTGCGGGGAGGATTGCCCCGGCGGTATGTAGGAGTCGCCACTGTCAATGGCGGAGCACCCCGCTCCCCACGGTGAGCCTCCATTGTCCTGGAGGCTCCCCTCCCCGAGGGGAAGTATGGAGCAGGATCCCCCGGGCCCAGACCCTGTGACATTGCATGCAGGTCGTGCAGCCCGCCACTTTTTCCCAGCTGATCCGTGTCTGGGCATATCTCGTTGGTGTTTGCGAGATGCCCCCGGTGGCAAAGTAAAATTGTGTAGTGGTCAGTCCGGATGTGTGAGGCAGAGTGACCAGCTGAGGGCGTGAGCATCGGTATGCATGCTCTGTGGGCCCCCCCCACCACCTGGTGGTGGGGGGCGAGAGGGTGGGTGCCACGCCTCGTCGCCCCGCGTGCCCCGCAATGACCCCGAGTGAGCACACATGCTCATTCCCCACAAGTATCGGAGAATAAGTTGTTTCAAATGTGTATGGGTTTGGACAATAGATATATGCACCTGCGCCTTGCTGCCTACCAGCACCAGTGGCGCCACCACAGCAGGGTATAATCTGTGTCTGTGCTAGTTTGCGCCACTTCCTCGCCGATTTGAAATCTAGTTTGGATATACATGTAGTTCGATGTCAGCAATAGCGTCGATGCCATCAACATCAACAGTGACGTCACCACCAGGCTGCCTTCACATCCACGGACGATTACTTTACAGGATCTTACATATAATGACTCAAATCCCTGATTACCACGGCTTCAGTTATCTGTGTTGATCACTAATGTCCGCCATGATATATATATATATATATATTATATGCCACAGCGTGACGATGGGAGCTTATTTCATACGTGCAGACTTCTAGGGTGCGTGTGGGAACAGATCAGGTGTCTCACTGTCTCACCACTTGCACTTGTTTAGTTACCTCCAAATTAAAATTATTAACAAATCAGCCACAATTGAGGAAATATGGTGCCTATATCTTCAGGTCATGATATATATCTATATAAACAACATAATCCATCACATATTAAGGGTCATTAAAGCACAGCCATTCATTGCAGATAAATACTCATGTATATATATATATGTACAGATAAATAACTATGTATAATATGTATATAATATTTATGTATATTTCTATATAATATGTACATATATTACAACTTACCTACAATGAATAACTTCGTTCTAATGGCCCTCAATGAGTGATGGAGTACATAGTTTTAATGTATTACCCTAAAACCACTAATCATGATGCAGGGGCACTATATAACACATTGTTGGTGAGTGCTCGTCACTTCGGTAAAAGCGAACACAAGTGATCTAAGCCGCTGACAAGTTAAACAGCAAAATTGGTGATCATCCTTTTGATATAGAAATTAAGGTCGGGTGGGCGGTTTTTATTTTTTCTCTTTATTTTTTACTTTTGACGAAAACGTAATACGTAGCCAGACATGATGGCCGAATAAGTTGAGCGTCCGCCTCCCATTCTGGTAGGTCATGGGATTCGAACTCCTTGGTTGGAACCCTACCACAGTCAAACCAGTTACCTAAAAAATGATACGAATGTTGAATTGCTGCTAGTGCGATGCATTTTTACCTGTATAAAGTTAGGCTACGCTCTGGAAGACAAAGAACAACATGGGTATGGGTTGATCAGTTTAATACTAGTCTCTGGCTAGGACAACTGCCTAACTGGTTACAAAGCTTGACAACCCGGTGCGAACTGGCCGAATAGTGGGGCGCAGGGCATGAACACACAGTGGCGCTGCAGGAGTAGATGGAGGGATCGATCCCCCCAGGCCATATTAGGCCAAACCACATTAATTTTCGTTGTACACACGAATAATTTACTGGGCAGTAATAATTCACAATAATCAGAGATGAGCCGCTCCGCCTTTTTATACATTGATAAGTGATTATCCTATCTATAATAAAAAATCAGGGACGGGCGATTTTTCAGGCACGGGCGGGAACGATCACCAATTCTTTTTTTTATTTGGCCTAACTTAGAGCGGACACAAGATGGGCGTGAGGGGTGGGGCCAGTCTGGTACTTTATACCCTCAGTGCATAGACACAATGAGTCACCAGGCACTGCCTACATGCACAAACACCCTAACACACAACCCACCTCATCTCACCACAACAATGCCCCCTCCGCCCTAATATGACCTTAGATGATACTAGGACGTAAACCCCAACAAACAACAACGCCCCCTCACATCTGTATTCACAGACAGCCCAACCCAGACCATACAGCTACAGTAACATATCTAATATATGCACTATATAACCAATCATATGTGTAATATAATTATTCAATATGTTATCTCTAATTGAGGTGGCAGCATAATTCGGTAAAAACAAGTATTTTAAAAAAAACACCACCAAAACACTTTCCTAGATTTAGTCATATTCATCCAACTTAGATACCGGTGCACTTACTCAACATGTATTTCTTCATAGCATATTGCATCTGTGATATATAGCATATTGTTGGTGCCATGATATACCGCATTGCATCTGATACTATATAGCACATTGTTGATGACTATATAGCATATTGCACCTGACACTATGTAGCACATTGTTGATGACTATATAGCATGTTGCACCTGATACTATATAGCACATTGTTGGTAACACGATATAGCATGTTGCACCTGACACTCCATGGCACATTGTTGATGACTATATAGCATGTTTCACCTGCACTATATAGCACATTGTTGGTGACACAACATAACATGTTGCACCTGGCATTATATAGCACATTGTTGGTGACTATATAGCATGTTGCACCTGACACTACATAGCACATTGTTGGTGACACAACATATCATGTTGCACCTGACATTATATAGCACATTGTTGGTGGCTATATAGCATGTTGCACCTGATACTATATAGCACATTGTTGGTAACACATTATATCATGTTGCACCTGGCACTATATAACACATTGTTTGTGACACGACATAACATGTTGCACCTGACTGACACTATATTGCACATTGTTGATGACATTATATAGCATGTTGTGCCTGACACTATATAACACATTGTTGGTGGTTATATATCATGTTGCACCTGATACTATATAGCACATTGTTGGTAACACAATATATCATGTTGCACCTGGCACTATATAACACATTGTTGGTGACTATAGAGCATGTTGCACCTGACACTACATAGCACATTGTTGGTGACACGACATAACATGTTGCACCTGACACTATATAGCACATTGTACATGATATAGCATGTTGCACCTGACACTACATAGCACATTGTTGGTGACACGACATAACATGTTGCACCTGAGACTACATAGCACATTGTTGATGACATGATATAGCATGTTTCACTTGACACTACATAGCACATTGTTGCTACCAGCTCCATCAACGACGAATTTAGCCAGATCCCGGAGACCGTTCAATGGGGCTCAATAGAGATTATTGCCTAGCATCAGGCGGGCCAAGGAACACATCACCATGGATATTGTCAGGCATTAGCAAACTGCCGCATGCAGTCAGTAAATTGTTAGTTAAGGGGTCCCGATGAGTACGGCGGGCGGGAAGGTAGGGAGACGCTGCTCTCATCTCGTTTAGATCCTTCCCAGACTGCCTGGTGCCACCCCGCACCCGGCAGGAAGCACGCCGGTTTGTCATCACGTGGGCGCCTTAGGGGCGCCAGCCACGGGCCCGGCGTGGTTCAGACGGCCGGACCCGGCGTGGGGCGGACGGCCGGGCCCGGCGTGGGGCGGACTGTACCTGATTTTTATCCCAATTATCGGCTAATTGTGAGACAAGCTTTAGATCTGGACCGTAGCTCAATTCGACAAATACAACGTTTGCGTAAACTGGATAAATTTCAATGGCGGACAATTTCGTCCCAATTCCACTGCTCCCAGTGATGCCGCACACTAGGCTAGGTGTTGACAAGTAGCCAACCTGTAAAGTCTTTTGTTGCAGTCTGCTGAGGCTCGAACCTATGATTTCCCAACGGGCATGCCGACCACCCACCCTGCCATCTGAGGGTAAAATAAAATTCAATTCAATGCAAAGGGAGTGCCTTACGGGTTTGACGGCCCTTACCGAGGTGGCCGCTCGGACGGGGTGACCGAACCAATAAGAGGCTGGCTGGCTTCCTGTGGGAGGCCGTGAGGTCAATCCCCGATCGTCTCAAACCAATGACTTACACAATTAATACTTGCCGCTATCTAGCCTGGTGCTTGGCATTAACAGGATAGGGCACCACCTTTTCTTAGTACCACGAAAATGTAACTGAGAGATGCCAGTCTCCCAGTGGGGCAGCACTATAAAGTTGCCACGAGTGCACACTGTCACAAGATGGTGTCCTTCCTGACATGACCTTAGATTTTGTTTGGATGCAAACCCCAACAGACAATAAGTGAAGTGGGCGCTCTGGCTAAGGTATTGGCCGACATGGGTTCAAGACGCGATGGGGGTGAAGACTGAACTGTTCAGTTATGTGTAAACATATCCAGTGCAGCAATGCTAAACCCGCAATCTCCGTCAACACCCAATCTAGTCACTTGTCAATCAGCATAATATTAATTAAACATATTCAAAACAGTCTCACGGACCGAACATCATTCTACATAGACTCCACGATGACTTACTCTACCCGTCCCTTTTCACGTCGGGTAGTTGGATAATGTGCCACACTCGAGGAGGACAGGGTGCCAGGAGCACAGGTATTCCACTGTGGAGGATCTGGTGCTGCGACCTGGCTGACACCCCCGGAAGTCAGGTATTCTAGATTCTGACCTCCATTTGAATCCACGAATATGTGACTTCTGATAACCGAACTTAGTAGGGTTCTTGCCCTAAATTAGTTTCCGAATATTGTAATAAAATGGTGCTAACAACTACTAGAACTAGCCTGCATTAAATAAAAGAACACTGTATGTGTGCATAGCAGAGTGCAGTGCTGCAGTGTGCTGCATCACCACCCTATGGATGGGGCCTGACCATTACTAGTTGCTGGGTGAACACCAACTTTGGCATCTCGGAAATGACGTCGTGATTTTGTGACCTTTGAGGCCATCTCGTGACACTGTGGCGTTTACACTGGGTGTGTCCTAACTCCTGATGATGTGAACTTGGAATGTTGGCAATGATGGATGCCAGGTGGATTTGTTCACATTCCTACAGCTACAGGAGGGAGAGTGTGGGCTCGTCAGGTCGCTTACCTTTGAGTGCCGGGGTGTAATGGCTGACCAGCCCCACGATGCCACGACCAAATATCCCTCCCAGTTTCAACTGGATGAAGGTGACAGGGATGCACACCACGAGCAGCAGGATGTAGTACGCCACGAGGAACAGGCCTGTGGGATAACGAGAAATAAACAATTAGCTTAAATATATGGGATAAGACCTCAACCAAGGAATTATGTGAAGAACAGTCCAGTGGGATAACGCGAACTAAGAAATATCCTGTAAACTAAAGCGATTCTGTTGGAGTTATTCAAGTAATTCTGGGAGGAACAGTCCTGCAGTATAACGCGAGATAAGTGATAAATAATAAATAATTATCGGTAAAGTGACAAAGTCTTGTTAATTACAGGGATACAATTTCTGCAATATTTATAGAAATAAATCATTTCCTTTAAAGTTCAATGATTCTGTTCGATAGAAAACTTGACAGAGGAACAGTCCTGCGGGATATCCTGTTAATTACAAGGGATATAATTTCTGTGGGATATCTAGAAATAAACAATTTCCTATAAAGTGCAGCGATTCTGTTGGAGATAAACCTTGACACAGATTACCAGTCCTGTGGGATCAGAATAAATATACAAAAGTGCCGTCATTGAATATAGAACTTATCCAAGGTGAGACAGATCTGTGAGATCAGGAATAAATCAATGAGATTTAGACAATTAACCAAAAATATCAACGTCAGGCTATAGGCAGTGATCAGTAGTAAGCGTGTCCCAAAGCCTTTCTTGTGGTGTTTCTGAATATATGTAAATATAGGCATTTCACATCAAACACGCGGCATTTGGTTAATCGTGCCACATACATCTTCAGTTCTGTGAGAAAAATGTGCAGACTTCCTGATGGAAGGGTTTGTTTGTATTTGTGCATGTAGGGCAAAATTACATCATCACACACAATACTTCAATAGTCTAGTCATGTGTGCCGAGAGCCATGTACATGTAAACTATAAAAACCTTATAAACCATAAATAATTATATAATACGAATAAGAAACAGGCGGGATGTATGGAGTAGGTAGGATTGAGTTGATTTCCAGATGAAGCTGTGAGCAAAATCATGTTGGGGGCACCTGGTCAGCGTAAGCGGTACTAACACACATAGGGGGGTTGGGGGGATGACCCCCCACCCTCCCAAATCTTTGCTTTTATTGCATCAAAATTGTGTATTTTTGTGGCATTTTTATATGCATTTCAACCATTTTATTGCTGCTTTTGCGGTGTGTGGAATGGGGGAGGGGGGGGGGGGGTCCGGGGAACCAAGAGCCCCGCCCGCAATAAATACGCAACTAAGGATAAGCTTAGATATATGATGTACCCTCCATATTTGGGCAGTATAAAAGATAAGGCTAATTAATTCAGATTTCAGCAACTGTCATCGAGTGAAAATAGAAATTTCGACATATCCCAACATTGATTCACAGCCTAAAGTCAACATTCGCGTTTCTTGAACGTTTTTGGAACGGATTTACTATGAAAATATTATATTCTTCAGAAAAGTTCATCTGTCAGCAATAGTCTTCTAGCGATAACTGCTAGCAGTTATTTACACAAATCTGTTTGATGTTGATAGTAAATGACAATAATGGAATAGCGTGCGAAAATGGGGGAAATATTGGAAAGGTTGCCTTGGATGTCTTTTTTAAAACTTGCTTCAGTTTGCCGTATTTAATGGTTTGTTCTACATCCAGTAGACAGGCTGAAGTGGAGAGGCTGGTTGGTTGTTGGAGTGTTGCGTCCTGACAACATCTCGTAGTGGGGAGCAGCTAAGCTGGCGAGTCGCTAAGTTTGACTATTGCGTGTGACCTGCTGGGTGGATGTCGTAAAACGCTACTTCCGGTTACAACCATTTCATGTAGTTGGACGTGTCACGATTAGCAGATTCTGCACTCATATCAATACAACCAATCCGACACGCTTAATTGCCGCAAATAAGTTATTATAGGTTTTCCAACTAATACCTCCAGTTGGTGTGTGGGACCAACAGTTCGAATTGTGTTAACAAACATGACGTATGAGCTCAATGGTGATTGAAGTCTATGAACTCCTGGGAGAACCCAAGCAAATGAGAATGTGGAGAATTTGAGACACTTTACTACAAAATCACACAAAGCAATCGTTTGGCGACCAAGATCAACATTCATCTTTCGCGTACCTCAATCAATAAGCAGCAGAACAGTAGGCACCACTCGTAAAATACAATGCAAAAAGAACGCCTAGACATTTCAGTACGATTGAAGTGTTATAGTCATACATGGATAGGGAATACTTCAATGCTAAATAAGAAATAATAGCATTACCTGAAGACAAATTATTTGAACCCAAATATCTTTTATTGTTTAACCAATCCCTCAAGTACACACATGTTTCATTTGATTAAGCTAAATATGAAATGAAATTAGCATACAGCCAAAAGTATTACAGCAGTCGTGAACATTTGCAGAAGAGAATGGCTTTTGGCAAACCACAACCCACTGTGCTGCAACTTTGACCTGTAGATACTGTTTCGCCCTGTCATGCTTTTCACATTACCCGACCTCTATAGATCTAGAAGGGTGGGTAGTAAAATGTTAAACAACCCCGTGTTCAGGGAGATAACGAGGATGCGGATCAGGGCCAAGTTGCCCAGGTGACCTCAGTGCAAAGCCCTTTGGTCACCAGTCTGGGAAACACTTGGCAGCATTTTTGAATTTACTTTTACTTTGCGACGTTTTATTATCGACAAACTGCCGTAGATCAGGCAAAGGCCTGAAGTGGCTGTTGCATATTGACGTATTCTTTCCAAGCTCGATGAGTTACTATGTTATAAAAGTAGCACCGATGAGCAGGCTGGTAACCATGGGTACTAATCACGTGACCGATGTACAGGGGACGGCGTCTGACCGTATTATCGCCGATACCAGCCGACAGAAGTGCATAAGCATATTCAGTGCTGAAAGGAGAGGGACAACCAGCCAGGTTTGAACTTGTCTGAGCCTGTTTGAACTTGCAGGAAATGGATTTTCCTCTAATCGTTTTCACGAGAACTCAGTCCCAGCCAATCAGAGCTCTTCTTTTTTATTGCAAATAGCCCCCTCCATGGGGGCTGCCATTTGCAATCGAAAAGAACAGCTCTGATTGGCTCAAATTATGAAAAGATCCCATTATTTTTTTAGACTTTCTTGTTCAGACATAGTTACACATATATGTATCTTTTGCACAGATTAAAGTGCTTGAAGTATATTTTTAATTTATCTACATCGCCTTCTGTTTAAATCACACAATATCAGGACTTAAAGAATGGGAAACTATTCCTGCAAGGGTATGCTCAATATGGGACAGTGGTCACCCGTTTTTCCCCTTTCCTTGCTGTGGACCCCTTCTCCAGAAGTGAAGCTTGATGCACGCATTGTGTTCCTGCTTCTGTGTTATCTCACAACACTTCTACCCGCCGCTGCCATCGCTCCTTCCTCACGTCACACACTGTATTATCGCCCACACACACGGCGCTAGAAAAGGCACCTCCCAGCAGCACCTCTGCTGTCACTAAATATCGTCTGGTTTACATAAATCTCACTGAAAACGCCCGTATTGTTTTTCTTATTCCGTGGTCTGCATTCAGGGACACGGTCACTCTGCGCGCAGTCAAATGTCGTTAAATATCGTCTGATTCTCATGCCACGATTTAGGATTTAGTGTCGGCCGAAGAATCTGGAGTGAAACCTAAATCACCGCTTTTCATGTGGGCGTTCTATCCGGCCATCTGCCTCTCCTCCATCACTCAATCTACCTCATGTACCCATCAGCCAAGTAGCACGCGATATGTCAATGACGCTCGACATCAAAACAAGTCATCGGTTAGCGCGGCCTCTCCCCATGTGGACGCGTTCCCGCCGCCCTCACCAGCGCCGTCTGCCGTCAGCGAAATGAAGAGATCTCATTGTGCAAGTGAGTTCTCTCAGAAGCAGACGACATTTGGTGCGAGCAGACAGCATTCTGCATTTAGCAGTTAATGGTTTATGCTTCAAACACAAACAATATGGCGTCTTATTTTCGTATATCCGACATGCAAACGTGTCGTTCCTGTCGTCCACAAGCATGCTAGTTTACTATCACTTCTTTATGTAAGTAAAATAAAGAACATTTATAATTGGTTTTAGCTATTGCTTTTGCTCAAAGAAGTTTGAATTTCTGAAATGTGAATAAAATGGAAGAGGGAAGTGATGCTCACAATGAACTGACCCGCTCTTGCCCTATTCTATTAATGCCGAACACCAGGCAAGGTAGTCATCAATATCAATTGTGTAAGTTTTGGTTTGACTAGGCCGGGGATTGGTCCCATGTCCTCATGTAAGAGTGCGACTGCTATACTGATTAGACCATTCTGGTCGGTGACAAGCAGCTTCGTTCTGGATAGATCTAAATAACACATGTGTAGGACTACCACAGGGGCGATAATCGGGAAACTCGTAACCTGCTATGTACAGAACGTACTCCTCTCTTTTAGAACCAACTAATTCCACTGTTCGTTCCTTCATATGTGTGTCCCACGGGCGCCACACGGCGTTACTCTCTGCAATCTGCTTATTCCGGTTAAAGTATGTAATGTAATATATTACTAATACCAGACGGAATTGCCAAATGAGTCTCCCGTGTGGTAGATCGTGGGGTCGTGGGTTCGAATCCTGGTCGAGTCAAACCAATGACTTAAAAATTGATACTTGTCGCTTCCTAGCCAGGTGCTCGGCATTATTAGGATAGGGCAAGGAGCAGTGGAATGAGGAAGACCAATCGCCTGCGACTGAAATTTCCCCTGCTTAAACAACTAATGAAACAAAAAAACACAAAAATACTAGTAACAGTAGATCTAATTGTATTAAGTCAATCATATTCTAATATGAATAAGCAATGCTTAGGCCCGACCCCCGACATTGGTTTTGGAATGGAAATAGACACGTTGAGTGTATGTTTACATCCTAGAATTCCTGCACATGCGCAAGGGATGGTTGGCAAAAGGAACCATAAAGCATTGACTTTGCCGATACACGCAGTGCAAAACATCGATATTATTCCAAATTAATAGGAATACAGAACAATTTAACACAAACATGGATGCATGCATGCAATAAAATAAAAAATAAGCTCTAATTTTGAATCTAATGTAGTATTAATGGGAGGCCGCCATTTTCGAGGCCGCCATTTTCGAGGCACCAGACAGCTCAAGTCATTCAGACTAGCACGACGTTCGGAATTTCTCCGAGGCATACGTTGTATAATTCTATGGATTAATCACCAATGTGGGGGGTCGGTCTTAAGCGTTGCTTATTCATATTATTATTATCTTGCATTCCTGCATCTATGTTTATGCCAAATTGTTCTGTATTTCTATTAATTTTGAATAAACCAACATGAACTGCACGTATTTAATGGTTTCCTTGAAGGTGAACGAAAAGAAGAAGCAAATATAACCAGTCAAATGGCTTCATCAGAGCTGTTCTTTTCATTTGCAAATGGCGGCCCTATTCTGGTGAATTCATTCTCCACCTCTATGACTATGAGTATGCATTTGCATTCGTGGTTTTTTTTTCGCGGAGGTGGCAACACATTCTTGGGGCCCATGGGCCTGTACCTCCATCATCGGTGATAGAAGTGGGAACCGGTGTCGTCGGCAACAGGGCCATGAGCAGCGCGTTGGTCCTCCAGGCCCCTGTCACAGGGTGGGCGATCCAGGGCCAGCAGGCTCCTGGACCAGGGTGTGGTTGGTGGGTGTGATGTTTTTAGTGTCCATGGTCCCAGCACCCACTCCAGCAGTGACTGAAGCGGGAACCGACGTTGTGGGCGCGGGGGTCGAGGGTGTCACACCCGGTGTATCCAGGACCGCACGGGGCTCCCGGTGTGGGTGCAGGGTCCGGGACCTCACAGGGCTCCCAGTGTGGGCAGGTTTTAGTGGGTTGTGGTTTTGTTTATGTGTGTTTTTTTGTTGTTGTTTGTGTGGTCTGGACCTCACACGGCTCTCGGCCTGGGGATATGAGTATGGCTATTGTTTATGTCTATACAAACCTGTTAGTCCTTAGCCTCCCCCCCCCCCCTGGGTGTGTCGGTATCATGAAACCATTACTAACCTATTAGCGGGAGGGAAAAGTGATGTCTTATTAACCCATCCTTTCCTCTGGCGGGAAAATGGAGCAACAAGACAAGTTTCCCGTGACTTCGCAAATTCGGCGCCTTCACTCCAGGTGGCGTTACTCACTATGACAGCATGACGTATGACCGGGAAAGCCTGTAATCTGGCTTAGTGTCACCTACCAATGCCAGTTGGCACGCACCTGGCGGGAAGAATGGGAGACAAGTGATCTGCGACTTCCGAATCTTCTTTCATTCGACGTGCAGATTTCGTGTTCGGGAAGAGCCACCTGGCGGCACGGATTACCACTAATCTCTCATTTCATGATGGGTGTGATGAAATACCAGGACTCAGTCCACATTGATAAGAAACCGGCTCACTAAGTCTGCATTATCTTGTATTATTATTACACTGCAATAGACGTGTTAGTACTTTATGCATACCATTATGAGAGCACGAGTATACGGATGTAGACGCGCCGTAGTTAAGTGATTATCAAACAGTCCTTACACAACCCGTCCGTAATGTCAGAGAATTTGGGTTTGTAATTGAAACAAACATTCAGGATACAATCTTGTTACCATATGTGCATATGCATGTGAAATACTTACATATGTACACAGGGACATATCTGATTCTAGGTAAATATTCCAATAGCCGATTTGTTTTAACAATTTACTTTGCATAAGCATGAACTTTAATTTAATATAACATGGGTTGCTCGGCTGGAAGATCACACTTGGGAAGGCTACATGCTTGTGGTTAAATAAAACCTAACTCTACTCAACTCAACAATACCTTAAAAGGAAATGTTCGGTATATACTCCTTTACTCCGCTTGTACCCCCGTCCCCGCGCACACACCCCCTCCACACCCACCCTCCTGCTGCCCGCCTCCCCCCTCCCCGCTCCTCCCCGTCCTTACTCGGTCTGCTCCCCCCCACTCGCTCTCCCCTCCCCACCCTCCGGCTACCCGCCTTCCCCTTCCCCGCTCCTCCCCTTCCTTACTCGGCCTGCTCCCCCCCCCCCCACTCCCTCTCCCCTCCCCACCCTCCGGCTACCCGCCTTCCCCTCCCCGCTCCTCCCCTTCCTTACTCGGCCTGCTCCCCCCCCCCACTCCCTCTCCCCTCCCCACCCTCCTGCACCCACCGTCCCTTCACCCGCTCCTCCCCTCCCTTACTCTGCTTGCGCCCGCCCCCTCCACCCCCACTCTCGGTCCCCGTTCCCCGCACCCGCGCCCCCTGGTGGGATATTCAGAGGTGGTTGTAAGCCGAGGTCCACCCACACACCTGTTCGTGTGCCTCACCTGTGTGACGTCTGGTGTCAGCATTGTGGGTGGTATCTTACCTAACTGCAGTTCATTCAAACCAGCTTCCGGTGTGAGGCACATTACATGCGTCGTACAAAGCCTAGCTCGTCGGCACGAGGCACTTTGCACGTTCTGTGATGTCTATCTCGAACTGGACTGTATTCGTTTGCACTGGTTTTATTTTACCGTCTGCTCTAATGTGGTCCTCAGTTGCTGATATCTCTCTCTAAAATTAAGTACCCTTTCCTTGAATATCATTCCCAAACATCGGGGTGACGGCGGGGTCATGCATCATGTTGGGAGATTTAGTTGAAGTAGACAACATTGCCGTTGATAATTGAGATGTTCAAAATGGTAAGAGCCGATACTGTAACTATAGGATGTTTCCACAACAAACACGCCCTCTGTCGGCACTGGCAGAACTACTGTATCGGGTAGCAGTTCACTGTGCAGTGTGCTCTGCACGGAAGGTCTTATAGACGATTTGCACCACCAACCTGCCTACCACTAACAGTGGGGAGCAGGGCACCACGCGCGCACCGTGGTGGATCAGTATCTAAGTTAGATATGTAAAATCAAATCTAGATAATTGGTTTGGCTTTAAAACTTTGATATTTCATCGGACTATGCAGCTTTAATTACAGCAGGACTGACTTTAGCCCAACAATGGGGCATCACGTGTCACTGAAAACAATAAAGCCGGCCTTGACACATGTAAATGCGGGTCATTAAAGGCAGTGCATTGGTTTTTTTCTTGGTGTGATGATATTTATATGGAATAAAACCTCTAATGGGAAACTGCTAAGTTATGATTATAGTTGTGGACTTTATTATAAAACTGCTGGTTACGCATCAATACTGGAGTCTGCAATTCGCTTTTTCTTCGCGTGTTTAAAACGTCCAATGGCATTCCACTGCAAAGTACGGGTGATGTTTTCTAGATAATATCAAGTTTTAGGAGCATATATCTGACATTAGTCCAGTTAGTTTCTGGCGGGATAGAAGGTAATGGAATAGCCGATTTCTTTGGCAAACATGAAGGAAAGATCTGGCCCTAGTCTAACTGTATGTGTACTAGGTCCTTTGTCTACATTATAATATATTGTTGGTGTTATATTATATTATAATATTATATTATTAGTGGCCAAGGACAGGAGTTGATGGTGTGCTTCTATTTGTAAAGGCACAGCACAGTTTCAAACTGATCGTATATCTCCAGCTAAACAAAAGGATCAGCAGAAGAAAGATTGTCTCCTTCACCCACCAGACTCTGACTGCAGCTACACACACATGTCCAATGTGCCACGACACATTCCAAGCACAAATTGGCCTCATTGGTTATCGACGAGTTCACAATAAATGATGAGTTGCTGTCAACATCGCCACCGATGGACAACCAAGAAAGAATTGCATTAAGGGGGAGAAGATATATGAGTAGCTTGCAGAGAGTATGCTGGCTGATCAGAATTTTATTTTTATTTTTGTATTTTAAAAACAATTGGGGGGGGGGGGAGGGGAGGGGGTCCCCCAACCCCAAACCTTTTACAAAAACCTTATATTCAGCTCGGCCGCGTGGAAAAGGTAGTAGCTACCACACGACATATAGCACGGTAGATACAATGAGCAGCTTTCCCGCCATATTTATGGCATCACGTGACGTGTCGAGGTGGGTCGTGTGATACGCCCCCTGGTGCCACTATCCGACACCACAGGGAGTCATCTCACCCGCCACTAGGTCTCCCCCCAACCCCACCCACAACCCACCCCGCGCCCTGAACCAGGCCAGGTCATACCATTACGTCCTATGGGCCACTTATTTACACCGGAAGCTACCCTTTCTCATTACGTCATGGTGGTGACTTGCAAAATGCACTGGATAGACACCCCCCCCAATTATCGCTCATCTTAACACTGGCAAGCTTCATGATTACCTGGGTCAAGCGGAGGTCACAACGGGAAACATGCATATATTTGTGGATATTATTTAATCCTCGCATCTGTTATAGTGAAGGGCCTGGCCAAATAATACAGCATATATATATTTGCGAAGATGCAGATTTAAGGAGCGGGATGAATGGCACGTCTATATACAATATTCACCCCTACCAAATAGGTGTGAAGAAGAACCCATTAGAAAAAGTGACCAAAGGATGGGTAAATGAAATAAGCATATAGGTTCTTAATCAAAGAAGCAAAGTATACTCTTCACATACTTCTTCATATTTACCCGCTACATTTGATTTGAAAAATACAATAAAACATACTTTAAGAGACTTTATAAGTCAAATCTAGAGCATTCTGGAGTCGCCCTCTGGTCTTTTTGCATTCTCTCTCATTTCACCAACTCTGTGCCAATATAGAAAAACACTGGATGACAGAACCAGGAGCTGATCTTCTCTGATCGGTTGATTGATACCAAACAGTTTTTGTCCGTTTTTAGACAGGGTTGTCATTCACCCCTCCTGTTCACACTGCGTGCGTTTGTATATGTGGGCAGGCATTGAATACTGGTTCAACCTAGTGTCCCCTTATTGTTTGCCCTTACGTGTAACGCGACGCATATAATAATACCTGCTTTGATATATGTTGCTGTTATATCAATAACACCAGAGAAGTGAAAGGGCCCATGAAATGTTTGTTCACGGGAGTTTCAGTTGGAGTATCATTGTGTTCTAAATGTCAATTATGGCTATCACCTGAAAGCACAGATTAATTTCAATCACTGTATTAGAAGTTCTGGTGGAATTATGTGGGGTTTGTTTCAGTTGGACATTGCAATATCACATGCTCCTTTTTTGGACTCGTCTCGTTTATTACAGATTGAAACTTGAACATTGCCTGCTGGTTTTCATTATGCTCTCGTACCGGAATAATGCAGGCATGTGTACAATATACACTGTGCTTAGTGTGTCTGCCTCATGTGTTTGTATACATGTGTGGTTAGATCTCGATGGTAACACAGGCTTGTGTGCAATGTGCACTGTACTTCCTGTGTGTGCCTCCTGTGTCTGTGTGCATGTGTGATTAGCTCTCTATGTGCACTGTGTTTCCTGTGTGTGACTCGTGTGTGTGTGCATGTGTGGTTAGCTCTCTATATACACTGTGTGTCATGTGTTTGCCTCATGTGTTTGTGCACATGTGTGGTTAGCTCTCTATGTGCACTGTGTTTCCTGTGTGTGCCTCGTGTGTGTGTGCATGTGTGGTTAGCTCTCTATGTGCACAGTGTTTCCTGTGTGTGCCTCGTGTGTTTGTACAAAGTTGTGGTTAGCTCTATATGTGGACTGTGTTTCCTGTGTGTGCCTCATGTGTGTGTGCGCATTTGTGGTTAGCTCTCTATGTACACTGTGTTTCCTACATGTGCCTCGTGTGTTTGTACAAAGTTGTGGTCAGCTCTCTATGTGCACTGTGTTTCCTGCGTGTACCTTGTGGGTCTATATGCATGTGTGGTTAGTGCTCTATGTGCACTGTGATTCCTGTGTGTTGTGCCTCATGTGTTTGTGCACATGTGCAGGTGGTTCACCAGGATAACAATACAAAATAGAAGCAGCTGTCATGTTTCCAGAACAGGGGACTTCCAGCACTTTCACTGTAGTACCGGTGTAGCAAGAAATCACAAATCCCTGGAGATCGCACACCTGGGGTTTGCAATTTCCTAGGAAATCACAAACCCCGCTGGAAATCGTAAACCCCTCATGCTTTGTAGCATTTTGTAATATTCAACTAATATACTAGTAAATAATGGTTTAAATAATGGATAAATAAGAATTTGGAATATTGAAATGGTTCTATTTGCTGTATGCAGTGACTGAAGTTGGAACTAAAAAGGCCATTTTGCTAACGACATTGTTTACATTGCCAATCCTGAATCTGAATGATAATACCATGATATTGCCACACCTCTTTACCTGACCTTTATAATGCCCACAGTGGCAAAATCGGTGAATAAAGGCCGTTTTCAGCGCATGTGCTGTCGGAATTATGAACTGGACTATCGCAAAGATGTTTTCATTACGATAAAGACTGGCAAACATGGAGGGTTTGCGATGTCCAGGGGGGGGTATGTCATTTCATAGGAAATTGCAAACCCCCCATGCCCATATATGGCATGGGGGTTTGTGATTTCCTAGGAAATCACAAGTGGGGGTTTGCGATTTACAGGGTTTGTGATTTCCTGCTACACCGGCTCTGTCTGCTGAATGTTTCCAGCACTCGTTTACTATGACGTGTCACAGAAACGACAGTAAGGACAGGTACCGCTCAGTGAAAGAACTATAACTTATTCAAGTCAGGTTAATTTGAGTCAGATCTATTCATGACTCACCACATACTTCCATCAGTTCTAACCTCATTGTGACATACTACATTCATGAATGCCTATATTCCCTAACTAAAAGTTGTATGGTTTCATTAGAAGAGAATGACGAGTAAGTTGAGTATCATCGTCTGCTGTTGACTTAGTGACTGGCAGTAGAGAGTATATATTTAATACGGGGAAAGCACTGTCACTATACTGCTTACCTAGAGCAGCTGATGCAGGGTAATGAGTGGCACTAGTCATTCACCCCACACTGTTATGTACTCGTTCCTGCACGGTTTTTATTCACGTTGTATTAAATAGATCAGACACAAAAAGAGCTTGTTTCTACCTAATGATCCAAGGGTACTAGATCACTAAAATGAGCACTCGCCCGAAAAGAATACGCAGACAGGTGGTTGTTTGTTGGAGTTAGGTCCTAGCAACATCTAAGGTGATGACGTAGAAAGACCCCAAACTGCGTGGATTCTGCACAATGAAGTTGAGTATGTGAAGACGCGGACACATTAGATTTCCCTTGTGTGTTGGTTGGTGTAGAAACGACCATTAGCTCTTTATAAGCCACAGCTGGTATCGTGTATGGGTGTTGTTTTGTGCTGCAGACTCCTGGGCATACGTTAGGGACCATGCATGGGGCCTGGAACATTAAATATTCAGCGACTGTCCTATTTAGCTGCAACTTAATTCTCAACTACGCCATTACAAAAACGCAGTCATCCGAAATACCGACATAAAGAAACCAGAACAAAGAAGCAACACGCAACATCAAGCAGTGCCACGATACTACGTGCTACGAGAAGATAGGGTCCCCCACAACCCACATCCCACACACCACATCCCACACCCCATATTACATTTCTTTTTAGTTCTAGACAAAAGCACTTGTTTGTTGTTTGACTTGAGTTTTATGTGATCGTGTTCTATGGGCACACATCAATTATCAGTGTTTAAATACCTACTCACTTGACCATACAACATTTTATGTGATCGCATTCTACGGGCACACATCAATTATCAGTGTTTAAATACCTACTCACTTCACCATGCAACGTCTTATGTGATCGTGTTCTACGGGCACACATCAATTATCAGTGTTTAAATACCTACTCACTTGATCATGCAACATTTTATGTGACCGTGTTCTATGGGCACATGTCAATTAGGTGTTTTTAAATACCTACTCACTTGACCATGCAACGTTTTATGTGATCGCGCTCTACCAGCACACATCAATTATCAGTGTTTAAATACCTACTCACTTCACCATGCAACGTCTTATGTGATTGTGTTCTACAGGCACACATCAATTATCAGTGTTTAAATACCTACTCACTTCACCATGCAACGTCTTATGTGATCATGTTCTACGGGCACACATCAATTATCAGTGTTTAAATACCTACTCACTTGACCATGCAACGTTTTATTTGATCATGTTCTATGGGCACACATCAATTATCAGTGTTTAAATACCTGCTCACTTGACCATGCACCCTTTTATGTGATCATGTTCTACGGGTACACATCGATTATCAGTGTTTAAATACTTACTCACTTGACCATGCAACGTTTTATGTGATCGTTTTCTACTGGCACACATCAATTATTAGTGTTTAAATACCTACTCACTTGATCATGCAACGTTTTATGTGATCATGCACTATGGGCACATGTCAATTAACAGTGTTTAAATACCTACTCACTTGACCACGCAACATTTTATGTGATCGTGTTCTACGGGCAGACATCAATTAGCAGTGTTTAAATACATACTCACTTGACCATGCAACATTCATGTGATCATGTTCTACATGCACACATCAATTATCAGTGTTTAAATACCTACTCACTTGACCATGCAATCTTTTATGTGATCATGCTCTATGGGCACACATCAATTATCAGTGTTTAAATACCTACTCACTAGACCATTCAACGTTTTATGTGATCATGTTCTATGGGAACACACCAATTATCAGTGTTTAAATACCTACTCACTTGACCATGCAATGTTTTATGTGATCGTGTTCTATGAGCACATGTCAATTAGCAGTGTTTAAATACCTACTCACTTGCCCAAGCAATGTTTTATGTGATTGTGTTCTATGGGCACACATCGATTATCCTTGTTTAAATACCTACTCACTTGACCATGCAACGTTTTATGTGATCGCGCTCTACCAGCACACATCAATTAGCAGTGTTTAAATACCTACTCATTTGACCATGCAACGTTTTATGTGATCATGTTCTATGGGCAGACATCAATTACCAGTGTTTAAATACCTACTCACTTGACCATGCAACATTTTATGTGATCGTGTTCTACAGGCACACATCAATTAGCAGTGTTTAAATACTTACTCACTTGACCATGCAACGTTTTATGTGATCGCGCTCTACCAGCACACATCAATTATAAGTGTTTAAATACTTACTCACTTGACCAATCAACGTTTTATGTGATCGCGCTCTACCAGCACACATCAATTATCAGTGTTTAGATACCTACTCACTTGACCATGCAACGTTTAATGTGATCATGTTCTACGGGCACATGTCAATTAGCAGTGTTTAAATACCTACTCACTTGACCATACAACGTTTTATGTGATTGTTTTCTACGGGCACACATCAATTAGCAGTGCTTAAATACCTACTCACTTGACCATGCAACGTTTAATGTGATCATGTTCTTCGGGCACATGTCAATTAGCAGTGTTTAAATACCTACTCACTTGACCATACAACGTTTTATGTGACCATGTTCTACGGGCACACGTCAATTAGCAGTGTTTCAATACCTACCCACTTGACCATCAATGCTACTGGAATGAAATTCTACATCTTCCTGAGATTAAGTAAAAGCATTGGCCTTCTGCACTTTCGAAGCTCGTAACAACATGTGGAGTCTTATGCTCAGATCTGTGGCTGTGCATGTAGGCTATGAGGAAAAACAATAGAGACAAAATGAAAGTAAGGGAATAAAGTGTGAGAGAGAGTCCAGCCCTTTGGTTTATTCTTATATAGTTACATGGGTTCATGGTAGAGTAGCATACCACCTCCTTCCACCAATGGGAATCTAGCATTCCTGGTTTCACCAATAGGAATCCAGCATTCCTCGTCTCTATGGATACCAGTGATCTGCCCACCACCAGTAGCTGTGTGACCCCTTGACCACCACCAACCTTGACCTTTTGAGTGTGGTGAGCCCTACCCCAGCAGAAGGGCTAGGCCCTCAGTGCAATAACACCCAGACCTGCCAGTGCCACTATGTCTATTTATATCCCACTCAGGCACCACCAACCCATATATATATATATATATATATATATATATATATATATATATATATATATTGGCTATATAAGTGATTATGTATAAATAAAGAATAGACCATAATTTCTCCGGGGGGCCCCTCCTGGGCCCCCCCCCTCCATCTATCCACCACCATGACTCTGGGCAACCCTGGTCTGGGCACTCTCTCCGCTCCCGACCTCGGCATCGGCACCGTCTGCCTCTTGCCTCACTTCAAAATTGTCTGAAACGCTCGGACGTTGCTCCCCTCGCGCACTCCATCTCCCGTGTTTTTCTCCCCCTTTCCCGTGCCTTTTCCCTCCGAACCTGGCCGCGGATTATACCTGTGGACTACTGTTCGGTCTGCGGAGGTAACCATAAACAAGCCGACAAAGTTTTGTGCCAGCGCAACAAGCTCACACGGGAGGACTCGGAGGGAAACCTAGTCAGGATTACCAGACGTTACACGGGAGAGATGGCGAAATCCTCGCCGAGTAAGGACTCGCAGGATGAACTGACCCAGACCCTGGCAGACTTGGATGTGTCGGAAGGGGAGCGCAAGCTACAGGAGCGGATCGACATGTTGGAAAGGGAGGAACGCCGTCAGGTTCTGACGGATAAGTGTGAGATGTTGGAGAGGAGACGGGCGGCTAGGATTACCGCCAAGGCCGGCCCGAGTGACACTCAAATCCAAGATGGCGGACCCACGCTCCCGCCAAAGCCAACGGCCGGCCAGGCGGATGGACACTCATCTTACGGGGAGCTCCGTTCCCGTGCGAGGACCAGGGGATGGAAAGGGAGGAACAGGAGTTCCTCCAACTCCAGGAGCCGATCAAGGAGCAGTTCAAGGAGGCGGAAAAGTAAGTGGTCGATTAAACGTTTCATTGCTGGGAAAAAAGACCTCCGTAAACTCAACGCTCATGAGCTCTATGGCGCCTCGCTCATGTGGTTCCTCGACATAGAAGGAACCACGAAAAAAGATAGCACGGTTTTCATGGAGCACTTACACTTTATATCACTGAAAGCAAAATCGGACATGTTCAAAGACTCTGTCCATGTTGATTACGACTGTGAGATCAGGAGACTCGCCGAGACCCTGGGTTTTGCCACGTTCGGGAAAGCGTACAACGCCACGAGCACCATGTTCTATGGCCACGAGAGCATGAGACGGGGTGGGATGGGCAAAACTGGAGCGGGATCCTCCCGTTTCAACTCGACGCGGCGCCTAGAGAAGGATGGCAAGAGGGCTTGTTTCCAATGGAATAAGGACTCGGGATGTGGCCGGACAGAGGAGGAGTGCGGCTACGGACACTGGTGCAGTAAGTGCGGGGCAAAATCACACCGACGGATGAACTGCCACAAAGACTGACACCGAGCCCGCCCTGGGGCCTGCATACACGACACCGGACCTCCCCAGACCCGTGCCGCAGCCAGTGAGTTGACCCAAATCTCTGCCCCTGTTTACCCCTGTGCTGCCTCCACCATCCTTGACCCTGTTTCCGGACCCGCTGCGGGGGACACACCCCCTGCCCCGGACGGCCCTGGTTGGCTGGGCCGCCGCCCGACCGACCTTGACCCCAGGCGGGGTCGCACGGCCTACTGTGATGCTGCTCTGACATGTGCCCCTGCGGGGGACGCGCCCCTCTCCCCGGACGGCCCTGATTGGCTGGGCCGCCGCCCGACCGACCTTGACCCCATGGGGGGTCGCACGGCCTACTGTGATGCTGCTCTGACCTGTGGGCGGGGCGCTGGGGGGGAGGGGCGGGGGCACTCCCCCGGGAATGACCGGTCCTGATTGGCCGAACCCCCCGGCCGACCTTGACCCCGGCACCGGCCACACGGTTTGTTGTGATGCCGGCGTGGTGGGGGGTGGGGCCACGCCCACTCCACTTGACGGCCCTGGGCACGATGCTGCTGCCTCTGATGACAGCCGTGGGTACGTTAGTACCGCCGCTCGTGATGGGTACGGTAGTGCCACCGCCCGTGGCAGCGTTAGCGCCACACGCGACATTGTTATTGTTGCTCCTGATGTCGGTGGGCATGATGCTGCAGCCCCCGACAACTGCCCCGCCCCCACTGTCCGGGGTTGGGTCGGCAGCGGCCAGGCGAGCGACTCCGATTGGCTGCATGTGGCCTTTGTTGGAGAACATGCGCCTGCGGGGGACCGCCATGTCTTCAACCTCACCATGATCGAGCCTCGGGGGGGACCCGGTGTTGTGGTCCGAGTATACGACAGCTGTGTGGGGGGGGCCTGTCACTGTGCCCATGTGATTGATGGCAGCCCCGCCCAACTCCTCCCCTGCCGGATGTTCTGTGAACTATTCCTCAGGGGTGATACCGACCCTGACTGGGAGTACCTCCTGAGGGGAGCTGCCTTCGGCTTCCAGGTCATCAACCCCTCATGCGACCTACGATACGACTCCCGGCACCATAAGGTCCGGGACCCGGAGAGCCACGCCACCATCAGCGACAGGCTCCGAGGCGAGATCGCCCGAGGCTGCATTACCGTAGTGGAGGACCGACCCAGCTGTGTTCATGATATATTCTGTGTCCCAAAGGATGGGGGCGAGATTCGCAGCATAGTAGACTGCAGCCAGCCTAAGGGTGCCTCCGTCAACAACTGTACGCAGGAGGTGGCAGTAAAATTCTCCTACAACAGTGTGGATGACGTCGCGGACCGCATGGAGAGGGGGGACTACCTCTCGACAGTGGACATCAAGGATGCTTACAGGGCTGTCTGCATCCACCCCACCGACCGCGACCGCCAAGGTCTTCACTGGGAATTCGACCACCAGGGGGGCCTCCCCTGCACCTACCTCGAGGACAACAGGCTTTGCATGGGCCTGTCCTTGAGCCCCTATGTTTTCAGTAAGATCTCCGACCTCATAGTCCGCTGTGCTACTCGGGAGGGCGTGACCCGAGTCGTGAACTACCTCGACGACTTCTGCCTCATCTCCCCCACATACGAGGACGGATGTGCACACCAACGCACCCTGCTCGCCATCATAAGACGGCTTGGTTTCTTCGTCAGCTACGGGAAGGTCGTCTCCCCCTGCACTACAGCTCGCTTCCTGGGCATTGACATCAATACGGTGACTCTTGAGATGAGCCTCCCCCGGGACAAGCTCGACCGCCTCATCACTGTCCTGGATGAAACCAGGGGCCGCCGCAAGGTCACCAAACGGGACCTCGAGCGGCTCGGGGGACTTCTAGTCCACTGCAGCAAGGTGGTCAGGGGCGGAAGGACTTTCTGCCGTAGACTGTACGACAGTATCAACAGCGTCCATCAGCCATACCACCGCATCCGCCTTTCCAAGGGCTTTAGGGACGACGTCGACTGGTGGTTCCACTTCGCGAGCAGGTTCAACGGGAAGGCCAGGATCCTTGGCCGCTTCTCCCCTCACCTATCCACATACAGTGACGCCTCCGACTGGGGCTTCGGTGCCGCCCATGGGGACGACTGGGTCGCTGGCGCCTTCAGGGACCAGGATGACGCCCCCCTGGCCGATATTCTGGGCCACCACCACTGCCCTCCACCACCTGATGGGGATGGCCATATCAACTACAACGAAATGTGGGCGGCCTTCAGCGCTGCCAAGACCTAGGGCCACCTCTGGAGGGGCACAACAGTGGTCATGGTCACGGACAACACAAAGGTCCTCTCGGCTGTCAACAGCGGCAGGTCTAAGAGCCCCCCTATAATGGGCCTCCTCCGCCAACTCTTCTGGCTGGCGGTTGAGCACAACTTCGACCTCGCCTCCGTCTATATCAAGAGCGAAATGAACACTGTATGCGACGCCCTCAGTAGACTCCCCCAGCCGGGGGGCCTCGAGCGCCTGAGAGCAGCCGACCCCGCTGGGAGGATGTGCTGCAGGGAGGTCTTCAACCACACCCCTGACTGTTTCCGCTCTACTTGCAGATGTCCAGAGGCTGGAGAGAGAGAAGCAGGTATTCCAGAAGAAGTTCTATGTGCCAAACTCCGTGACGACTAGATCAATGCAGATCCGGAGGTACCTCGAGTTCATCGAGGAGTTCGACGGCGAATTCGCCCCCACCCCCTGTCCCACGGCACAGGTGGGCCTCTATGCGGTCTGGCTCGCCAGATCCATGAAGTTCTCATCAGTCACAAACTATCTGAGTGGCCTCAACTACTTCCTCAAACAGGAGGGCGCCCCGCCTATAGACTAAACACACTTTGATCTCGCCACCACTCTAAAGGGGATCAAGCGAGAGAGGGGTGCCCCCCCCGCCAGGCCTCCCCCCTCCTGCCGGGGATGCTGTTGCAGATCTTCGAACGACTCTCTGCCACTTTGGGGCATACGGCCTGGTGGGCCGCCGTCCTCTGCAGCTTCCGTGGGCTGCTCCGGAAGTGCCAGATAACATCATCCGAATCCGCGCTCAGGCGGCGGGACTTCCGCTTCCTGGATTGGGGCATGGTCATCAGCGTCCGGCGGTCCAAAACCATCCAGTTCCGGGAGCGGATCCTAGAGATCCCGGTCGCGAGGTGCCCCGATCCTGCGCTCTGCGCTGTCTTCTGGACGGAGAAGCACTTCCGACAGATGCCGGCAGCTCCGGAGGCCATGGCCTTCCGCCTCCCTTCGGCCGACGGCCTTTCCTTCCCGATGTTGTACACGATCTACCAGGCGACACTCAAACATTTCTCAGCAGAGGTCGGACTCGACCCACTCACTATCTCGTCGCACTCGCTCCGCCGGGGTGGGTGCTCGTACCTGTTGCTCTGCGGAGCTACAATTGAGGAACTAAGGACTCGGGGTGACTGGTCGAGCGACACAGTTTTCCGATACCTAAAGTCCCCCCTGAGTGTCCGCATCATGAACGATATGAGGGTGGCATCCGCTTTGGCCTCCGTTTCGGCCTTGGCCCCCCCTCCTGAACTCTAGGCTTGGTTGGCTTGGCGGTATCCTTGGGATGTTTGGCATATATTTTCCTACCAGAGAAAATAAACTCAACCCAAACCAAGCCTAGTCTTTTTCTCTCATTCCCTGTTCGCTTATTTATGTGCTATATAAGTGATTATGTGAATATAAATAAAGAATAGACCATAATGTTTCCGAGGGGCCCCTCCTGGGCCCCCCCCCCCATCTATCCACCATGACTCTGAGCAAGCCCTGGCCTGGGCACTCTCTCCGCTCCCGACCTCGGCTCCGGCACCGTCTGCCTCTTGCCTCACTTCAAAATTTTCTTTTACTTTCGGTAGGGCATATATTTTCCTACCAGAGAAAATAAACTCAACCCAAACCAAGCCTAGTCTTTTTCTCTCATTCCCTGTTCGCTTATTTATATATATATATATATATATATATATATATATATATATCCACCTGGCCAGGTACACCTATCAGTAATAGAACAATTGCATTCCCCCCTTGCCGAATATCGAATATTTTACAAAAAAGTTGAGAGTCTATTAACGCGCAGTGTGTTATGCAAGACACAATATGAGTTATGCAGACAGTGTGCAACATGTGATAGACAATGTGCGATATGTGGGACGCGGTATGTGATATGTGAAATTTGATATTTGATATGCGATATGTGGAAAGCAATATGTGATATGCGACATATACGATGTGACATATGATATGCGGCTTCCGGTATGCAATATGGCAGTATGGCATGTAATGTGCGACTTGTGATATACGGTATCCGATATACGGTATCCGTTATATGGTATCCGATATGCGACCGACGTGCGTCAGACGGCTCACAACAGTAGTGGGTTTATGACGGTGATTCCAGGCTTTCAAATCAAATCTCCATAAATCAAATTTCCATGAATCAAATCTCCAAAAATGCAGAGATCGGCGGGTTTCGGTAGCCCTCTAGTCGCATATCGTATATCGTCGCATATCGTATATCGTCGCACGTCGCACATGACATGTGGCACGTCGCATGTGGCACTAATTAACCACATCTCGGCTGTTCCCAGCGTGCAGTTCGGCGTGCTCTGGATGCAGGCCGGACGCTGGGCTCACTCGGCCTGCATTGTGAACACTTAGTGAACGTAGGCTTTGAGTTTGCGGTTTGTTGGTAAAGCCGCCCTGTCGGTGCGAGTTAATGGAGCGTGACGGGCGTCTGTGTGCCGGGTAGGAGGCACGCAGCCCCGCACACATCTGAGGGGGGTACTATGACACGAAAACATTACGTGCAAGGGGCCGTGTTATGGCCCTGTCACTCTACGACGTAACGACGTCGACGTAGGGAGAACGTGAAGAACGTTGAACTTCTCGGCGTAGTATGCAAATTCGGGCACAAGTTGAATGTGGATGCAGCATAGTGGACGAGAGCGTAACGTCGGTAAAGCGTAGTGATACCGTCATTCAACGAGAGAGGTCAACGTAATGACGATCACGGAACGTTATGAACGTTATTCCATCGCCAGAAGAACATTACATGACGTTAGCTACGTCATGAGACGTTGAACGTACGTTGAATGCACGTTCTCCTGACGTTCTCCTGACATTCTCCTGACGTTCTCCTGACTTTCCCATTACGCCGCATGAACGTTTCCTCCAGCTTTAATGTGGGTCAACGTGTGGAACGTAGTGGAACGTAGTGAGGAACATTTGCCTAACGTCCGTTTAACGTCATTGACGTTCACTGAACGTGAACAGAACGTACAGCGAACGTAAACCCTTACGTTCGAGCTACGTCGAAACTTTTGAACATGTCCAAAACTTTGATGTAACTCGACGTAACACGACGTAATGTGACGTAGATCGACGTCAGTCTGACGTCATTATGACGTCATCATAACGTAATCCAACGTACATCAACGTAATGATGAAATATCACCACGTTAGGCTCACGTTCGCTCATTACGTTGTAGTGTGACAGGGGTATTACTAAACCGGCACCGCCCGCCGATAGCCAATTGAAAGTCACCAAAGCCGCCGTTCGCGGCAAATGTCGTCTGCGTTCGATAAGAAGTTTGTTTGCTGTTGTTTTACGTCCTAGCAACATCTAAGGTCATATCAGGAAGGGTACCGATTTATGACAGTGCGCACTCATCGCAGCTTTATAGTGCTGCCCCACTGGAAGACCAGGCCACCAGCACCATCACCTGATTTTCCACTCAGTCACAGTATCCTGACACTTAGCCAACCAGTCCTTGCCCTATCCTAATAATGCCGAGCACCAGGCTAGGAAGCAACAAGTATCAATTATTAAGTCATTGGTTTGATTCGACCAGGGTTCGAACCCAAGACCGCACGATCTACCAACGGGAGATGGATGCTCTAACTCATTCGGCCGTCCCGTCTAGTTCGATAAGAAGTAGATAGCGGCTACAAAAAAATGTGATGCGGTGTCACGATAGTAACTTTAGGGTCTATATCGTACCGTACCACTGCACCCACAACCCATCACGCACCACCCATCACCCTCAACAGCACCACTCCACACGTCACCCAGCACCCGTCACCACTTACTTTTTCCCATACCAACCACCACCCACCACCCACAACTCACCATCACCACCCACTCTTTCCCTTACCACAGACTACCACCCACCACGCACCGTCCACAACTCACCATCCGCCGTCCATCACTCATTACCAACCCCGTCGCCCCCACCTCCACCGCTCCCACCATCCACCCCCTCATCCCCTCATCACCCACCACCCACCACCCACCTCCCACCACACACCGCCATCCCCCCACTCACCTCTCCCCTCGCCGCGCGTGCCCCACGTGCCGGTGTATATATGAATGACGACGTGTCCCCCATTTCTGAACATCATTCAGAATCAGTAAGTGCGGCCTATAAAGATGGAGCTTTAATCCATAGTCTGTCACTGCCTTCCGAAGCGCTTTCTATTTAAAGGCAGCTTTCAACCGGTACCAACTGGCACGCGCTGGTTTCTGTCACGTGGTAGAACCTAGATAAAAGATTCACCCTATACTTCCAATCTAGGGGTGAACGACAACATAGTCTAAATACGAGCGAAAATAGCTTTAGTATGGAACGGGAAGTAGAATGCCTTGCACCAGTGTCAAATGGTTACTTATATCAACACAGAGTTCGTGAAATGGGAGAGAATGCAAAAAGACAAGATGGTGGCCAGAGAACGCCATCGATTTCACTTTTAAATTGCATTAAAGTATATGTTTTATTATATTTTCCAACTCAAAAGTAGCGGGTAAATATGAAGACGTACATAAAGAATATATTGTGCTTCTTAAATTAAGAATTTACCAGCTCAGTTAATTAACCCAGCATGTCGAAATTCTTCGACAGCTTTTCTAATGGGTTGGTTTTCACCCCTGGAAGTATGGGGTGAATCTTTTATCTAGGTAGAACCATGCCATCTTTGAGAGCAGACGACAAACACCGACCCAGCTACGCGCATACAAATTAACCAGGTTGGATGGGTTTAATAATCCTCCTGGCGCCTCGTTTTGGAGTACGCCGAATCAGTGCTGGTACCTCGCTAATCCACGAAGCTTGGCACTAGACCGGGACAGGATTAGTGAGGGTTCGGAACCAGCGAAGGTCAGGTGAAGGAAGGCAGTGGAAGAAGTCGCCGGTAACTAGGTTAGAAAGTTACCAGCTTCAGTTGTGCCCGCAGCACGGCGGTCAGTGTCACCCGTGCTTGAGGTGCGTGACCTCACCATTCCTCCATTACGGGGCGGAATCAGTGATATGCAATTTGGGGTGAGGAAAAACCGCCAGATTCAATTCGACATTTTGAACCATCGAAGGTAAGAAACCGAACGATTCCGAGGTAGTAAGGTCCAGCTTTCATTGAAATGAATGACGCACCAAACACTACCAACATTCAGGAACACAGAGCCCTCAGGTAAAGTTTGGGTCTGTGTGGTATGTGTGATGTATCGGATTACCGCAGCTCTCGTCAGTGGTCGCCAGGTGACCTGCAACACCAACGTGGTGTGATTTGTGTCAAGGGACTCGACTTCCGGTCACCTGATCTCGAACTTCTCCTCTTTAAAACTGTTCATATATACATCTATATCTCAATATATTTATATTTATATTTAGGCATAGGACTGAAGACAAACTATATACATGTACATACTTTGATATATATATTGTTACCATTTTCATTATCATCATCCACTATTAAACCTAGTCCGTGCAGAGAAGCAAACCTTTCTTGACGTCTGCGTCTATTCATAGAAAACCAGGAGCAGACGCCCCACGCTATATGTGATGTGGCTGTCGCACTACGACGACAAGGCCGACGACAGTCCAACGACTTGTCGTTTTGCTCTGTCGTCAGCTGTCGTTGACTGTCGCTACGGTGTCGTTCGGGTGTCGCCGCGACACCTCCGCGACACCTCCAGTTTCTCCACTGTCGCCGGCTTGTCGCCGGGTTTTTGGGCATGTTGAAAAACCTCGACGACACCCGGCGACAGACCATGTCGTTCGGCTGTCGCTACGGTGTCGCTACAGTGTCATGTTTGTCGTTAAGCTGTCATTAAGCTGTCACCGCGGCCATTTGGCCGTTTGGCCATTGGCCGTTGCGTATATATCACATATGTTTGTACCGTCCCATTTCTTCATATATCATATGGAGACTGCTTCCTCACAGGTCCGCCACATAAACCAACATGTTTGAACCGTCCTATTCTTCATATTTCTCATGGAAACTGCTTCATGTGTGTCTCTGTGTGTGCAGTGGTGTGTCTGTGTGTGTGTCTCTGTGTCTGTGTGTGTGTCTGTGTCGTCTGTCGCTACGGTGTCGCTATGGTGTCGTTACGGTGTTTGTACCGTCCCATTTCTTCATATATCATATGGAGACTGCTTCCTCACAGGTCCGCCGCATAGTCTAACACGCATGTTTGTACCGTCCCATTTCTTCATATATCATATGGAGACGGCTTACTCACAGGTCCGCCGCATAAACCAACATGTTTGAACCGTCCTATTCTTCATATTTCTCATGGAAACTGCTTCGTGTGCGTCTCTGTGTGTGCAGTGGTGTGTCTGTGTGTGTGTCTCTGTGTCTGTGTGTTTGTCTGTGTGTGTGCCTCTGTGCCTGTGTGTGTCTGTGTGTGTGTATCTGTGTCTGTGTGTGTGTCTCTTTGTCTGTGTGTGTGTCTCTGTATGTGTCTCTGTGTTGTGTCTCTGTGTCTGTGTGTGTGTGTCTCTGTGTCTGTGTGTGTGTGTCTGTGAGTGTGTCTGTGTGTGTGATAAACTACACACACTCACACTCACTCACACTCACACTCACTATCACACTCATACTCACTATCACACTCACTATCACACTCACTATCACACTCACTATCAAACTCACACTCACTATCACACTCACATTCACACTCACTATCACACTCACTATCACACTCACTATCACACTCACTATCATACTCACACACACAGCAACAGAGACACAAAGACACAGTATGCGGCACTGTCGCAGGCACTGTCATGGCACTGTCGTGGCACTGTCGCGGCACTGTCGCGGCACTGTCGCGGCACTGTCGTCCAACTTGGCCCAAATTTGCATATGTCGTCGGGTTTTCACAAAATCCAAGTCGCTGCCTGTCGTCGCCGCTTGTCGTCGTAGTGTGACAGCCACATGACTGAAGCAGTGCCATCCACACTGGCACTGACAGATGCTGCCGCTCTTTCACAGCAGGTGGCGGGTGACTTGACCCCTACTCTATCCCTAAGAGACTAGATCACTGTTCCGACTGCGCATGCGCTGAAAACGGCGTTGGCAGCAAAGAAAAGGGGTATAGCCATTGAGTTTGCCAATACGCATAGGGCAAAACTTTGATTTTATTCAAAATTAATAAAAATACATCACAATTTGGCACAAACATGGATGGATGGATGCAATATAATAATTTAATGAATATGTTTAAGACACAACTCTCCATAAGTAAACATTTTGAGCTAAGAAACATACAACTTCAGTCACTTCACATGCTGAGTCATCATTAATTAGACATAAGTAATTCTTGTTCTAAGATTAAAATGTCAAATGTGTCAATAAAAAATTGTTTCAAAGAAATATATAACCAATATCTGATTAACCCTACTCATTTTCTATTTCTATATATGTCATTAAACATAGGATATAAATAAAAACATGAATAAAATAAGTAAACTGACTCTGGCTATGGCTCTAACACTAGTTATTCTGAGTGCTCAGATTTGTCTAAATCTAAATGCACATGGCATAAGATGTGCTGATTGATGTAAATGCAATGCTGGATAAAATCTGTATATATTTGTTCAGTGAGTGTTCTTTGTTTCAAACAAGAGTTGAGATGAGCTGAAACAAGCACAATTCATAACTGCACCCATTGTAATTAGCATGTGCCATGTGCTTCTCGCTGGTTTGTTTTGCTTTGACGCATCCAACAATGCACCGCACCGCTGAAATGGCGATGTAGTCTATTGTCCCACGTGACTGATTCGTGGCCACTGGACCAGTGATGTGTGACGTCACTGAGGGGTATAGAGAGCAGAGTTCAGTGGCCACAGTTAGCTTTACGTGTTCTACAGGCAGGGAGCATTTGTCTCCATTACGGAGCACCATGCCATTTGTGTCACGGCTTAGTGTGATTAATCTAATGGTGGCTGACTTTAATAGAGATTGATTAAGCGACTCAACTCTGTAGGTTTCAGTTTGCTAATGAGACACGCCCTACTTTGTTGTCCGATGTTCAGTGCAGAAGTTGTGTGTCTCATGGAGGCGCACCAAAGAGTTAAAAAAACGCACTCCGAATGGGTCGAAAGTAGGTCACGTGGCCCCCGGATGTACCTACACACAGAGCGACCTGCAGGGAACAGGCACGAGGGGCGACTGGGTGACGTCACTCATAACTAGGTCACATGCGACTCGCGCTTTAAGCGCGGCTTTGACCTCGGACCTCGAACTGGATGTCGTCTCACCTCAATGTGCACGCGTGTCGAACGTGTCGTCTGCACACACTGCACATACGCTCTCAACCCGCATGCATGCCATCTTCACAGGCCTTAGTTCAAATTCCGCCTTCACGTATTCCCCACATTGCCCTCTCTCCACATGCCTTGCACTGTGAACTCACACCCTCGTCTACTAGTGTACAATTCCGGCGGCTACTAGCGGAGTGAGCCGAGAAGCACTTCTATTTGGTCTCTACTGGGATATTTCATTAATCAATACAAAGCTACTTACACTAACTTTAGGCACACTCTGAGATTACCCTGAAGATCACGTTAACACCAAAGGCCCACTTGACCCTCCCCATCTTTCTAGCAGTACACCACTTCTAGAAAGATGTCCAACTATACCCCTCCCCACCAACTATCACCATGCTGGTCTAACATAGTGTAAAATTTTCCCATATTCGGCATAGGGGGGAATGCAAATGTTCTATTACTGATCGGTGTACGTGACCAGGCGCATGTATGTATATGAGTCAGGATCACGAAAAGAGGCCAATTGGGGGCAGTTGTCGGCGTCGATCAATGGATGTCAGCGTCAACCAGTATAATTATAGTTTAGCATTCAGAGAGGTATTGGAAAGTCCTTAAATCTATTCTGAATGTAAAGGTAGAGAAAACACAACAACCTTATTTGTTTCTAGGATAATTTAATATGAAACAAATAAATGCACAATACTTTAAGAATTGCGACGCCGACATCTGTTAAAGTTGTCGGCGTCGAGCATTGGATGTCGGTGTCGATCGGCATACTTATAGTTTAGCATTGACAGAGGTGTTGCAACCACCTCGATAGTTCCAAATAGCACAACGTCTAAAGATCAGCGAACACTAGCTGACAGCCAGGAGTTTCGCGTATTATTTACATATTCAAAGAATATGTGCCTAATTTACTTTCAACTTGTAGAATTTGTGCAGCATTTCGATAGCATGAGCGTGTTACACATAATTTCACTTCTGCCTGTTTCTCATTCTTCCGTTCTTTCTTTGCTATCAAGTGATGGGGAATATGAAATTTACAAAAATTAGTTGAATACACAAGATCGACGCTTGCTAATTCTCCAAAGGCAGGACATGTTCTTGTGTCTATGTGATGCATAAGCATTATACGAGTATAATTAATCGGAAGCTTCCACTTCAGTTATATTTATTTCTCCACGCTCAGTCATCTACTGTAGGGTTCTTATTATTATTTGTCATCGACTGCCATCCTCTAACATACAACCTCAAACCGATTGTGGCGTCACCCATCTGTATACGCATAAAGCTAAGATTCCTTCAATGCGGCATGCGGTATGCGGTATGCGAATGGGAGGATTCCTTCTACGTGGTATGCGGCATGCAGCATGCAGCATGCGACATGCGGCACACGACTGGCTATATTTAAAAAATAAAAATAAACAAGTATACTCCATACTGCACTGTATATGACCTAATATGGCATTTATATCTATGTACCTCTTGGTACGTCACATGGGGGATCCTACCTTTATAATTACCAAATTATCAGGTTGGAGAGCTTACCTCGATCGGGCTATGGTGCTTAAATACTTCATTCGACCCCCGGTTCCATTTCCAAGGTCGAATTTTATATAGGATTAGTTAGCAGGTTCAAAAATATGGTTATGGCACAGTGAGTTTTGGGAAGTTTTCATATTGGAATACATCACTAGAAAGCAAAAAATTATATCTAATTTCCCGGATCTTCCTAGGACATTTAGTTGGGACTGGATTGAGTAAATTAACAGTGAATATTAGGAAATAATTCAGTAGTTACACCACATGGCTACATGACAGAATTGTCCATCATAGAACTGTGTTGGTATAGCCATAAATCCCAAACAATAGAGGAACCTCCAGCCAACCATGGGGGTATATGCTGGTCTGTGGCCCACTCTTATACTTCCACTTGCCACTGGGGGAGGTCCTGTGGGGACTGTTGTGCATCATGTAGATATATTTTTTGCATACCAATATATATATGCATAATACATAATTCACTGTGATTATGCATCTGATGCATAATCACCACAAATATGGCTTGTCTTGCTGGTACAATATTAAGAAAAACCTACCTTAAATATTATTGTATCTGATTTATTTTATTGTTGTGACAGCATATATAAATATATACACATATACATATATACACATATACATATATTAATAAACACTTTATCACATTTAAAACGGTATTTATAGCCTCCCAACTTCCCGGTTCCGAGCCTCCCTCCACCACATACCAAATATTTGAATAGAAGTAAAAAGTAATAAACAAAAGTAAAATATATCAAATAAAAATGCCAACCACTCACCAAATATATGTTTATATATGGATACAGTACAACCCCATTAAACCAAGCTCGGTTAAACCAAATGATCGGTTAATCCTAACTTTTTTTGGCAGCCCGCAAAATACTACCATTTATCATATACAAAAGTTGGTTAAACCACAGTCGTTTAATCCAAATTATCAGTTAATCCAAACAGAATTTCATGCCCAGGCATCTTCCGGTACAGTTAAACCAAACTTTCATGTGGTTATAAGGTCACCTGAGATCCCACCGACTTTTCTATATGATAAATGGTAGTATTTTGAAGGGACCCTAGACATTTGTTTGGATTAACCGATCGTTTGGTTTAACTGAGCTTGGTTTAATGGTATAGTGGATACACATAAAAAACAATAATCAAAGTGTCCAGATATATTGTATATTACATGTGCAATACACTCTTACTCAAAGTCAACTTTCCCCAACTCTACTTTAACCGACTCTACTTTACCTGACTCTACTTTATCCGACTCTGCTTTCCCCGACTCTACTTTACCTGACTCTACTTTACCCGACTCTACTTTACCCAACTGTACTTTACCCGACTCTACTTTACCCAACCTGACTTTACCTGACTCTACTTTACCCGACTCTACTTTACCCGACCTTACTTTACCCGACATGACTTTACTCAACTTGACTTTCCCGACTTGATGTTACCCGATCTGAATTTGCCCGACCTGACTTTGCCCGACATGATTTTGCCTGACCTGACTTGACCTGACCTGACATTACCTGACCTGACATTACCTGACCTGACATTACTTTACATGACCTGACTTTACGCGACCTGACTTTTTCCTACTTGGCTTTACCATACTTGACTTTATGTTACCCAACTTGACCTTACCCGACCTGACTTCGCCTGACCTGACTTCCCCAACCGGACTTCACCCGACCTGACTTCACCCCACCGGACTGGACCTGACCTGACTTTACCCGACCTGACTTTACCCGACCTGACTTTACCCGACCAGACTTTACCCGACCAGACTTTACCCGACTCTACTTTACCTGACTCTACATGACCGACTCTACTTTAATCGACATGACTTTATCCGACGCGACTTAACCTGACTTTACCCGACTCTAGTTTACCCAACTCTACTTTCCCTGACTCTACTTTCCCTGACTCTACTATAACCAACTCTACTTTACCTGACTCTACTTTACCAGACTCTACTCTACCCGACTCTACTTTACCCGACTCTACTCTACCCGACTCTACTCTACCTGACTCCACTTTACCCAACCTGACTTTACCCGACATGATTTTACCCGACTTGACTTTACCCGACTTGATGTAACCCGACCTGAATTTGCCCGACTTGACTTTGCCCGACCTGACTTTGCCTGACCTGACTTGACCTGACCTGACATTACCTGACCTGACATTACCCGACATGACATTACCCGACCTGACTTCACCCGCCTGACTTGACCATACCTGACTGGACCCGACCTGACTTCCCCGACCTGACTTCACCCGACCTGACTTCACCCGACCTGACTGGACCCGACCTGACTGGACACGACCTGACTGGACCCAACCTGACTGGACCTGACCTAACTTTACCCGACTCTACTTTACCCGACTCTACATGACCGACTCTACTTTAATCGACAAACTTTACCCGACCTGACTTTACCCGACCTGATTTTACCCCACCTGACTTTACCCGACCTGACATTACCCGACCTGACTTTACCCGTTGCGTCAACTCAGGTCAGGTCAAGTCGGGTTGGATCAAGTCGGTTTGGGTGAAGTCGGGCAGGTGAAGTCAGGTCGGGTGAAGTTGGGTCAGCTGAAGTCGGCTTGGGTCAGGTGAAGTCAGGTCGGGTGAAGCCAGGTTGGGTGAAGTCGGGTCGTGTGAGTTTGGGTCAGGTGAAGTCGGGTTGGTTCAAGTTGGGTCGGTTCAAGTCAGGTCGGTTCGGATCAAGTCGGTTTGGGTGAAGTCGGGCAGGTGAAGTCAGGTCGGGTGAAGTCGGGTCGGGTGAAGTCGGCTTGGGTCAGGTGAAGTCGGGTCGGGTGAAGTCAGGTCGGGTGAAGTCGGGTCGGGTGAAGTCGGGTCGGGTGAAGTCGGGTCCGTTCACGTTGGGTCGGTTCAAGTCAGGTCGGTTCAAGTAGGGTCTAAATGATGTACAACAGTCCCCACAGGAACTCCCCCAGTGGCAAGTGGGAGTATATGAGTGGGCCACAGACCAGCATATACCCCCATGGTTGACTGGAGGTTCCTCTATTGTTTGGGAGTTATGGCTATACCAATACAGTACTATCATGGGCACTTCTGTCCTGTAGCCATGTGTTGTAACTACTGAATTATTTCCTATTTCCTAATATTCACTTTTAATTTACTCAATCCGGTCCCAATTAAATGTCCTCGGGATATTCAGGAAATTAGATATAATTTTGTGCTTTCTAGCGATGTATTCCAATATGAAAACTTCCCAAAACTCAGTGTTCCACAACCATATTTGTGAACCTGCACCATAATCCTATATGAAATCTGACCTTAGAAATTGAACCAGTACTCGAATGAGGTACTTTAACCACCATAGCCCGAACGAGGTTAGCTCTCCAACCTGATTATAGATAAGTATTCATATTTCTGTGGCTATGGTAGCATTTTTACCAACCCATAACCCCACCACCACCACTACCATATGTTTCCCCTCCGCACCCCTGTGTGTGACCGTTCCATAATAGATCAGTCGTCTCTCCTCGTCTAAAACTAATGGAACCTGTGAATGAGGTTTCTATTCACATACTGCGTGCCTCATGCCGCATGCCGCACCGATCGCTACAGGGACCGATCGAGTTGTCACATTCGCATTCGCATTCGCATACCGCATGTAAGGAATGTAGCCCATTGACTTCAAGGCATTTCGATTTTTTGCCACATTCGCATTTGCATACCGCATACCGCATACTGCGTGTAAGGAATCTTAGCTTTAACTTATATATGCTGCATAATGGATTATGTGAGTATAAATATACAGAGGAACTAACGCGGTATTCTCATTGTTATATTCAGATAAATATCCATTTAGTATTATTGTATAATTTTGTGCTGCTGAATGGCCATTCACTGCGGGATACTGGCACATAGTATCTATAAGCCTTTATATCCGTATTCAAACACACTTGTGTAACATCTCCATACATGTCCCTAACATTTCCATTGTGCAAGTTATGATTGCACTTTCTTTCTTTGTCATCAGGAATGATTGCCTGCGTGTTTCCGGAAATTACCTGGGCATGGTGCCTGGTAATTGACCCCAGGAGAAGAGGCTGTTTGCAGATATCTGCAAACATGCACAGACATAGGTTTGTATTATATCGATACCCACAGTGCCAGAATTGAACATATCCCCCAGGACCAATACTTCTGGTAGAGTATTAGGATGCATTAACTCTGTGTTATTTGACAATGATTAAGCACGTGTAGACGCACTGTTCTGTTTATCGACTCACACAGACAGCTGACCTATGCGCAAACACCAAGCGGGTGTTGGATTTCAGCAGTAATGAAGCCTCGGTGGGATGGGGGGGGGAACTAACCATGTCATCTTCGAATATCACTACTTGTGAATATCACAACAGATACTGCACCATTCTGTGTCCAGTGATGCTACTCTGACACAGAGGTGCCTTCTTCTCAGATGAATGGCACTAGTGTCGTGTGAAGTGACGAGAATGCAGATTCACAGCGAATAGTGAAATGGCTGTGGGTGTTCTTGATGGAAAGACGGGCGCGTGTGTTCACAGGAGCCTCACTCTGCCTTCGGCTTCCGTCCAGGTGACATCACCCTGTCACCCACTCGGACTGTTACATAGTGATGTAGTAGTCTGCCCTGACCTCTCAGTTAAGGAGACACATGTATGATGTACAGGTGTGCCCGGATAGGGTGATTGGATAGGGAGCCTAGGTAAGTTACCGGTTAGAACACTAGCCCCGGAATAACAAGGGGTGTGGGTTTGAATCCTACTCTATGCGCAATAGTTCCCATTTTCATGACCCCTACGAAACTATGTATATACAGTAAAACCTCTCTAACCGACCACCTCTACATATCGACCACTCCCCTATATCGTGGTAGGTCGATATAGAGAGATTTTACTGTATACTGTTTGCAATTTGATGAGATAATGTCCAGAGGTTACCAGGTCACTGCACTGAGTGTGGAGGAGTATGTGATTTCATGTGTGTTGCAAACTAAGGAACACAAAGGGAACTGGCCTCCCTGTGTCGGTCTCATGTCACCATGCCACCCTCTTCCTTCCATATTGCTTGCCACAATCTCAGTCTACTCCAACATGTTCATCTCACCGATACCCCTTCATTAAGCGTACACCAGTTAAAAGAGAATACACCCTTCACACATGATGTATCATAGTTAATGATATTCAATGTCATCCGGATCTATCGGGGCATTTGAAAGTAAACTAAAAAGGTAACGTTGATTGGTTTGTGTTGGCTGGTGCTCTATCCCTAGTCAGTGCTAGTATCTCACCCACATTGCGCCATGGCGGCCCCAGCAGGTCCCAGCAGGCCAATAGCCAGCAAGGAAAGGCGCCATTTTATACAACTTGAGACGCCCAGAACGTTCGATTCAGGCTGAAGCACTTTGGCACGCACTGGTTTTTTATGCAGTACCAGTGTGATATTACAGTACCAGCGTGATATTACAGTACCAGTGTGCTATTACAGTACCAGTGTGTTATTACAATACCAGCGTGCTATTACAATACCAGTGTGCTATTACAGTACCAGTGCACTATTACAGTACCAGCGTGCTATTACAGTACCAGTGTGCTATTACAATACCAGCGTGTTATTACAGTATCAGCATGCTATCACAGTACCAGCGTGATATTACAGTACCAGCGTGCTATTACAGTACCAGTGTGATATTACAGTACCAGCGTGATATTACAGTACCAGCATGATATTACAGTACCAGTGTGCTATTACACTACCATCATGATATTACAGTACCAGCGTGATATTACAGTACCAGCATGCTATTACAGTACCAGCGTGCTATTACAGGACCATCGTGCTATTACAGTACCAGTGTGCTATTACAATACCAGCATGATAGTACAGTACCAGCGTGATATTACAGTACCAGTGTGCTATTACAGTACCAGTGTGTTATTACAGTACCAGCATGCTATTACAATACCAGTGTGCTATTACAATACCAGTGTGCTATTACAGTACCAGTGCACTATTACAGTACCAGCGTGCTATTACAGTACCAGTGTGCTATTACAATATCAGCGTGTTATTACAGTATCAGCGTGCTATTACAGTATCAGCGTGCTATTACAGTACCAGCATGCTATTACAGTACCAGTGTGCTATTACAATACCAGCGTGTTATTACAGTATCAGCGTGCTATTACAGTACCAGCGTGCTATTACAGTACCAGTGTGCTATTACAGTACCTGTGTGCTATTACAATACCGGTGTGTTATTACAGTATCAGCGTGCTATTACAGTACCAGTGTGATATTACAGTACCAGCGTGCTAGTACAGTACCAGTGTGCTATTACAGTACCAACGTGCTATTACAGTACCAGTGTGTTATTACAATACCAGCGTGCTATTACAGTACCAGCATGCTATTACAGTACCAGTGTGCTATTACAATACCAGCATGCTATTACAGTACCAGTGTGCTATTACAGTACCAGTGTGCTATTACAATACCAGCGTGTTATTACAGTATCAGCATGCTATTACAGTACCAGTGTGATATTACAGTACCAGCGTGATATTACAGTACCAGTGTGCTATTACAATACCAGCATGCTATTACAGTACCAGCGTGCTATTACAGTACCAGTGTGCTATTAGAATACCAGTGTGTTATTACAATACAAGTGTGCTATTAGAATACCAGCGTGCTATTACAGTACCAGTGTGCTATTACAGTACCAGCGTGCTATTACAGTACCAGTGTGATATTACAGTACCATCGTGCTATTACAGTACCAGCGTGCTATTACAATACCAGTGTGCTATTACAGTACCAGTGTGATATTACAATACAAGCATGCTATTACAGTACCAGTGTGATATTACAATACCAGCGTGCTATTACAGTACCAGCGTGTTATTACAGTACCAATGTGCTGTTACAGTACCAGTGTGATATTACAGTACCAGCGTGCTATTACAGTACTGGTGTGTTATTACAGTACCAGTGTGTTATTACAGTACCAGTGTGCTATTACAGTACCACTGTGTTATTACAGTACCAGCATGCTATTACAATACCAGCGTGCTATTACAATACCAGTGTGCTATTACAGTAGCAGTGTGATATTACAATACCAGTGGGCTATTACAGTACCAGTGTGCTATTACAGTACCAGCGTGATATTACACTACCAGCGTGCTTTTACGCCTCTTCAATCATTGCCGCAGCTCGACTCTCTGTCTACACTTCTGTGTGAGCTCGCCGTGTGCACGTTTCCACCCTCATACCCTACTTCTGTATATTTGCTCTTTCCTTAAGGCCCTGTCACATTACGACGCATCTCGCAAGCGTGCGGCCAACATGTAAAATCACTTTTTTACGTCGAGAAGCGTCAAACTTTTTGGCACGGGGCGCAAAGTTGGACATATACCTACCATATACATAGCGTATGGCCAATGTATGACCAACGTATGGCTAACGTGCTTCCGGGCGAAAAATGCTTGAATTATGCTCACAGTACGTTCACAGAATGCTGGTGAACCTTATGTACATTATTCGATCCCCAGAACTACGCCTCATACGTTACATGCGTCAAGACATGCTGGAGAAATGCTAAATGTACGTTAGATGTACGTTAGACGTACGTTATCCATACGTTGTCAGTATGTGGACTGTATATTCCCACTGCCTTTGACATAGGTCAACGTAGTGCAACATAGTGAACAATGTTTGTCTAACATATGTCTAATTTATATCGACGTACGCCTAATGTATACATAACATACGGCTCACGTAAAATCCACACCTTGTCAAACTTTGCCGTACGTCGAAAGTTTTGTGCATGCACAAAACTTTGCCGACCCCCTGTTGCGCGATGCCGTATCTCAACAAACGTCGATGTACATTGACATATACCAACAAGTGCCTAACGCATAACGATGTATCCCGAAATAGCAGCCAAAAATCACATATGTTGGCGTACGTTGGCACGATGCGTCGTAATGTGACAGCCCCTTTAATAGGGCTGGGTAACGAGCGTGGTGGCCGAATGGTTAGAGCGCAAGCCTCCCGTGTAGGAGATCGGGAGTTCAATTCCCAGTCGAGTCAAACCAATGACTTACAAAATTGATGCTTGTCACTTCCTAGCTTGGTGCTCAGCATTAAAAGGATAGGGCAAGGACTGGTTAGCTCAGTGTCAGGATAATATGACTGAGTAGGATATCGGTACATGGTGCTGATGGCATGGTCTCCTAGTGGGGCAGCACTATAATGTCACAAGTCGGCACCCAACTTACTTTATATGTTGCCAGGATGGAAAACTCAAACAAAGAAACAAATCATAGGGCTGGGCCGAGGCACTACTCTGTCTGCTTGAAGCTGCATAGTCTGATGAAACATCAAATTTTCAAAACCAAAACAAGTATCTACATTTGATCCTACATATCTAACTTAGATTCTGATGCGCTTATTAAGCATTTCTTGCCACATAGAAGGGAATGCCGAGTCAATGTATTAGAATATGTCACTGTAGAAACCTATGGTGCTAGACATTTGGCATGCCTGCCAAAATTCATTTTTCATGTTTCCATTACAAATAGCTCCAAAGTTAGTCACTTACAATAAAAGTTGCTTCAAACTAAAGTAAGATAGATTATAACCATCAACTTAACATATTTATCTCAGAAAATGACAGAAACTCAAAACCGTCAGACTATGCAACTCTAAGTAAACCTCTGTGAGCTGCGTCCTTGTCTGTTCTGTGTCGTTCCTTTGCCGAATCAGGGACATTGCAGGACGTGTCAGTTAGAGACAGCACGTGACTTCCGGTTTATCTCAGATGCACTCACGATCACAGGTTCGTCTCTAATTATGTAGCCGGAGTGGAAATATCAAATGGAATGCACATCTAGTTTTGGTGTAGTTTAATAGAAAAGGTAAATTACATACGCGCATTACACACATGTACTGACTGATTACCGCTAATGCATCTGTCTTATCGTCTTGTCTTCACCTGGGACCCGGCCGAAAGACCAGAGCTATGGTGCTGACTTTAACAATCATTCACAGAATAACTGGTGTTCTCCGCGGCATAGTGGTTAGAGTGTCTGACTTTTTTCTAGGTCGGACTCCTAATCTGAAGGTTGGTGGTTTGATTCCCCATGCCCCCACCTCTGCCAATTTGGATTTCCACCGCTGTGTGTAACTTACAGCGACATCAAAGGCCAGTTGCTCTCATACCATGTCTATGTGGTGTGGGAGGTTAAAAATCCCTTGGGTCGGTAAAAGTGTAGACTCAGGCTTTCTATCAACAAACTGTCTAATGGTGAAAACAAGTCTATTCAGACTTATTCATGATAGGCAATATAAATCTTCAAGGAAAAAAAAGAAGATTTGACAAATTAATAGAGAACTTATTCTTTCTAAGCATTTAAAGCAATAATTATATTTGTTATCTCTTTCTTTCTATGCATTCATATCTATGTACATATCTATCTACATATATATCTATATATATATCTATATAATACCAAACTGCTTTAGGGTTGTTATGATCACTATCTTCTATTAATTGACGCTGCCAACGTGCATCATCGTGCTGCACTCATGCTTCGCCATGTATGGGTTGTTAAAAGCATGATTTTTGTGCCTACCATACACATTTCATATTAATTTTGATTGTTTTTACTAACTTTCTTCACTTCAACCAGAGTGGCACCCATTTTAAGTCACATAACCATTAAAGGGCACCACCAATATGATGCAGATGGATTCCACCAGATGGCGGCACTATATTGAAACAGGACTGTGCACGAGTCCGGAATATAGCGGAGAGCATAGATATATACACAGTCTCTGAATATAGTCAGAGACCGTCCATATGTATAATGTCAGTTCAACACAATAGTGGTCCAGGGATTGATGCGGAGCCTAGATTTAACCTGTGCATAGCATGGGTTAAAGCTAGTCTATGTACATTTGTTTATGGGTTAAAGCTAGTCTATGTACATTTTTCTATGGGTTAAAGCTAGTCTATGTACATTTTTCTATGGGTTAAAGCTGGTCTATGTACATTTTTCTATGGGTTAAAGCTAGTCTATGTACATTTTTCTATGGGTTAAAGCTAGTCTATGTACATTTTTCTATGGGTTAAAGCTAGTCTATGTACATTTTTCTATGGGTTAAAGCTAGTCTATGTACATTTTTCAATATAAATATACGTAGAGAGAGTGTGTTTGTCATGGTCTCGTCGGAAATTGAAATTGCTTCTGTGTGTAGTGAGAGAAGAAAGACAAATTGAATCCGTTTCGTAAGCTGAATGAGCGTCTTAAATCGCGCCAGCCCACATACTTTCTATTTCCTCACTTCCGGTTATGGCGCCCCTTTCGCAGGCACCCACTTCCGGCTTTGCGGTCTCGCCATCTCGCGGTGCGCTGCCCGCAAGCCTCGTGACCAGCGTACGCCGTTATCGGCCGGCGGCACGCGGCGAACTCCGCCCCGGCGACTCATCCGCGGCCGGACGCTCTACGCCACCGAATGGCGGTCACAGGTCACGTGGTTAGAGAATGTCAATGTCAGATTAGTGACCCGCCTTATCAGCATTACCAGCGGCGACATTTGGCGGGTCGGCGTGGCATTAGCGGTGTGGGTGTTAGAATTAGCAGGCGCACGGCGCAGTGTGGCGCGCGCAGGCGCATCGGTAATTAAGGACAGGGCCATGGCTACATCCAGTCAGAGCAACAGCCAGTCAGAGACCCTCAGACAGCCAAACAGTGAACCGAAGTACATAGACACTTGTAGGGGCATCCGCAGCTGATTCACTGAGGCACTGGCAGACACTTACTGGGACACTGGCATACACACTGACAGGCACACTGACAGACACACTGACAGATATACTGACAGACGCACTGACAGACGCACTGACAGACACACTGACAGACACGCTGACATACACACTGAGATACACACTGACAGACACTGATAGACAGACTGACATACGCTTACTGCGACACTAACAGACACACTGACAAAAGACACCCAGAGGGAAAGTTTGTTTGTTGTTGTTTTACATCCTAGCAACATCTAAGGTCATATCAGAATGGGTACCGACTTGTGACAGTGCACACTCATGGCAACTTTATAGTGCTGTCCCACTACGGCCGGCCACTCTCACTGATTGTCAACCATCGGCACCATGACCTGGTATCCCACTCAGTCACATTATCCTGACACTGAGCACACCAGTCCTTGCCCTATCCTATTAATGCCAAGCACCTGGCTAGGAAGTGACAAGTATCAATTTTTAAGTCATTGGTTTGAGTCGACCAGGGTTCGAACCCACGACCCCACGATCTACAAGCACGGGAGACGGACGCTCTAACTCATTCGGCTATCCCGTCTTGTTCCCAGAGGGACAGAGACAGCCACAGAGATACAGAAACACTTACATACACACCCACATAGACACCCACATACACCTACAGAGATACGGAAACACCCACAGCCACACCCACAGTCACATCCAGTCCCAGAGGCACACACACAGACACCCACAGTGACACCCACAGAGATCACACAGAGATACAGAAACACCCACAGAAACACCCAACTAAGCACCCACAGAGATACAGAAACACCCACAGAAACACCCAACTAAGCACCCACAGAGATACAGAAATACCCACAGACACCCAGACAGACACCCACATAGTAGGACAGACACTCACAGAGTAGCACAGACACCCACATAGACACCTAGAGGACAACTCAGTGTTGCATTCTCAAAACCCCAGCCTCTGTCAAGAAAGCAGTTCGAATTCAAACAGCGCAGGCTTCCAAGATAACACAACCCGACACCTTCAAGGCCGGCAGGCAGAGGGCGGGGGAGGGAAGGGGCCAGAGGCGGGCGGCAGATACCGCCTTAACCTGCCCCACTTGCCCGCCCCCATATTCGGCAGAGCCTCCCGGCCTCATACGCAGGGTGACAGCCCCTGAAGGCCCGGCCACACAGGTCGGCGAGTTCCGCCCTCTGTCGGCACATTAACGCCACTTCCGGTTTAATTTCCGAACGCCCCTGGTAGTTGGGTACAGGAATGGTCAGGTGATCAGAAACAGTGCATCCACATGCTAGGAGCCATCGGGCGGTGGACGCCCACTTCTCAGCTCCAAGACCTACGGCCGGCCACTCTCACTGGTTGTCGTCTGTTTGTTAAATTTAAAGCAGCATAGCCGATGTAAGCATCACATCTATCAAACCAATAGAACAGAGCTAGATCGGACCCTTCATATCCAACTCGGATCGAATCGGTAGAGCGCGGGCCTCGCGTGCGCGAGATCGGGAGTTCGCGAGTTTGGATCCTGGTCGAGTCAACCAATGACTTAAAAATGTATACTTGTCAATTCCTAGCCGGCTGCTCGGCATTAATAGGATAGGGCAATGACTGGTTTAGCTCAGTGTCAGGATAATGTGACTGAGTGAGATATCGGGCCATGGTGCCCGCAGCCTGATTTCCCAGTGGGGCAGCACTATAAAATCGCCATGAGTGCATACTGTCATAAGTCGGTACTTGTCCTTATATGACCTTAGATGTTGCTAGGACGTAAAAAAACAACAAACAACATCATATTCAGCTTAGACACTAATGCACTTATTAAATATGGGTTGCTACAGAGAAGGGAATACTAAGTCAATTCAATAGAACCAATAGAACCAATGACTACTGCTGAAATATTGCTGCTCCAGCAGGGCCACCAGACCGCCGATAATAGCCGATAATCGCCGATAATCAATAATAATCGCCGACAATCAATGATAATCGCCGATAATCGCTCATAATCGTCGATAATCACCTCAACTCGGAAGACGTCTAGCAGAGTGAACCCTTCACTCACTATAAAGATTAATATCAGTGTTATCAACCAGGCTCCACCAAAACAGCGAGCCCTGCAGCAGTTGGCACCATGCCAATATCATTCACACAATAGGGTTGAATAGATGATATCAGTGATAATTGAGCTGTACTGTACTGGGCTAGTCCTTTAACATAGACATTTGCCGGATGATGTCTTCACCCCGATATTGCACTGGTTTATTAAAGTTGCATGGTCCGATGAAATATAATTTTGTCAAAATTAAAACAACTACTTACATTTGATCCTATATATCCAACTTAGATATTGGTGTATTAGCTAATGATTTGGGACAGCATATACAGAATAGCCAGTGAATTTATAAGCTCACCCCTTTAGACACTCACTTTGAAACACCCATTATACAGGGAGGCCATTAACCAACTAGGCCAATCTCATGACCTCATTAGCCTTCCCCCAACCAAGTAGGCCTACTGTGCAGGGCCATAGAGGAGAAGGGGAAATGAGGTGGATGTGTCTGTGTGTGTGTATGTGTCTGTGTGTTTCCTGACCTGACTTTACAGAGACACAGAGACAGACATACACACAGACATACACACAGACACATACATACACACACATACATACACACATAGATAGACACACACAGACAGACATGCACAGACAGCACACACATACACAGAAACACACAGACATGCACACACCCAACATACACAGACACACATACACCCAACCTGACTTCGCAGAGAGAGAGACAGACACACAGACAGAGACACACACATACATACACACATACATACACAGACACACACAAACAACCACACACACAGAAATACACACAGACAGACACACACAGAAATACACACAGACATACACATACACAGAAACACACAGACACAGAAACATAGACAGACAGAGACAGACAGACAGAGACAGACACACACAGACACATACACACATACATACCCACACATACACAGAAACACACAGATAGACACACACAGACATACACACAGACAGACACACAGACAGACACACACAGACATACATAGACAGACACAAGCAGACAACAGATACATTATATTTTGTTAAAAACCCGAGTGCCATGGGCCTATGGCACTAATCCGTTCCCAGAATGTTCTGACCGTAAACAGAAATACCTACCTACAGTCCTGTGAGGTTCCAGGATTAGTAGGTCATCTCACATCATGTGGTCACCGTAAGATGACCATCTGGGTCATAACCACAGGACTTTTGGCAAGCTTGTCAAAATTATTTTTGGTTCTTTCAGCTCAAATTACTTCAAAACTAATCATCTTTAATCAAAATCAATCCGGACTAATGATTAGTAGCTCATAACGATCAATTTGATATATTTATCTAAAACATAAGACAAAAATTCAAATGCCATCGGACCATGCAACTTTAAACACAAGAGGCGCCATCACACTAAAGGGGCTGTCACATTAGGTTTTTTTGGGGGAGCGTACGGCGGCGTAGGCACATTACGTCATATACGTCGGCATACGCCGTCATATGCCGCCATACACTACGCATACACTACGCATACACTCCGCATACGCTACGCATACACCGTCATGTGCCGGCTTATGCCGGCCTATGCCGCTGGATGCCACCATACACTTTCTCCCGTCCGTCCGTCCAAATTTTTTTGTGCATGCTAAAAGAATCTCGACCTACGGGGCCGTATGGTTCATATGCTACTCATACGCTTCTCATACGCTTCTCATACGCCGGCATACGCTCCTCGTACGCTGGGGGTATGCCGGCATATGCTAGGGGTACGCCGGCATATGCTACTCATATGCTCAACTTGCGTCACGGGCGGATCTCCGGTGTATCTCGGGCATATGCAGCATTCGCAGAACCTACGAGTTGCGTATGGGAGCGTATTCGTAGCGTATGCAAAGCGTATGAGTAGCGTATGGCGGCGTATGCCCGACCTATGGTCTCGGTATATAAAGGTGACGCACGCCTTCTTCGGTCATTCCTGCTCTGCTGCTCATACAGGATGGATGCCCAGGCACTGCAAGTACAGTTCCAGCTTTTCTAAAGAGTTGCCCTTTATCACCATGAGCTTGGTCTATACCTCATGGTTCTACTGGCATCCCATATCCAGAGCAGAAGGAGGAGGGAGCGGCGGCGACGATCAGTGTGGGTCAGACCCTGGATTGGGAGGCGGCCACAGTTTGGCTTGTTCGACAAGCTGATGGTCGAGGTCCGCAGCGAGGACACCGCATCATTTGTGAACTTCATGCGGCTGCCTCCCCAGTTGTTTGATGAGATTGTGGTGCGAGTGGCACCGAGGATCGCCAAAAAACGGACCACATTCAGGGTGCCGCTCAAGCCGGCGCTAAAAATAGCACTTACTCTGTGGCACCTGGCATCTAGCACAAAATACTCCTCTATGAAGTTCGGGTGGAGGGTGCCCCACAACACACACTCGCTGATAGTGCGTGAAGTCTGTCAGGCTATCGTCGACGAGTACATGGCCGAGGTCATGATGTGTCCGACGACTCCAGAAGGGTGGCGTGCTGTCGCGGACCTCTTTTCAGAGAGGTGGAACTTCCCCCATACCTGTGGTGCTCTGGATGGGAAGCACATCTACAAATTTATCTGGGCTGATATTGGTGGTTTGGGCTCTGCATCCGATGCCCAGATTTACAACGACTCCAAGCTGAATGTGGGCACTGAAGGTGGCACCATTGGCTTTCCAAACCCTGAACCGCTCGTCGACGGCCAGAAGGATGTGCCGTATTTTCTGATCGGTGACAATGCCTTTGCCCTGCGGCCGACCATGATGAAGCCGTACAGCGAGAGGGGCTTGAACAATGACAAGCGACTCTTCAACTATCGGCTTTCCCGAGCTAGGAGAGTGGTGGAGAATGCCTTTGGCATTCTAGCCAACCGCTTCCAAGTGCTGCTGACGACTATGCAGCACCACCCCTCCAACGTGAAGATCATCGTCAAGGCGTGCATTGTTCTGCACAACCTCATGAAGACACACTACCCAGCGCTACAGAACATGCAGCTGGATCGTCCCGAGACAGCCAACAACAACTTTGTGCCTGGAGCTTGGCGAGAGGGCCACAACCTCCCTGACATTGATGTTCTACCTGTTAACCCCAACACCGCGTCCAAGCTAGGAAAGGAACAGTGCAATCTAATTAAAGACTGGGTCGTCTCACCCGCCTGAGCACTGTCATGGCAAGACAGGATGATCTGACAAAACATTGTATCAGTCTGTATGCGCTGTGTCTGTGTACTGTTTTTGCAAACTTATGTGCTTTTCTTGACACTGTACTGTTATCGCTTATTTACATGTCTGTGATGTTGTGACATGTCTCCTGTTATATGAGATGCTAATATGTTTATATGTCTAGTAAAATAAACGATATCATTTTATAGATATGAAAACACAATTTTACATGTCTGTTACGTTCTTTCGCTCCCTAATTTAAAGTCATCTAGTTAATGTAATTGTAATGAATCTCCTCTCTTTTTGCATGAATTAATCTTTTACATACATACTAAGAACACAGGGAAAAATAGAGTGACACAGAGACAGAAAGGGGGAGACGAGTTAGAGGGAGGGAGGGGGAGAGAGAGGAAGAGAGATAGAGAGAGAGGGAGGAAGAGAGATAGAGAGGGAGGAAGAGAGATAGAGAGAGATAGAGAGGGAGGAAGAGAGATAGAGAGAGGGAGGAAGAGAGATAGAGAGGGAGGAAGAGAGATAGAGAGGAAGAAGAGAGATAGAGAGGGAGGAAGAGAGATAGAGAGGGCAGAAGAGAGATAGAGTGAGAGGAAGAGAGATAGAGAGGGAGGAAGAGAGATAGAGAGAGGGAGGAAGAGAGATAGAGAGAGGGAGGAAGAGAGATAGAGAGAGGGAGGAAGAGAGATAGAGAGGGAGGAAGAGAGATAGAGGGAGGGAGGGGAGGGAGAAAGGGGAAGGAGAAAGATTATTATAAATATTTTTAATTTTCAGTTGTTATTTATGTTTTAATTTTAATTTTAATTGTACTTTAATGTATAACAATTAAATGATGGCATGCCTTTACTGAACGCGGACACAAAAATTCAAATTGACAGTATATTTATTTATTTACACATCTTGACATATTTACATATATACATAAAAATGTACAAACAATATATAAACATTCAATATATATACATATATACATACAAATGTACAAAGATAAATAAAAACTAAGACTACATATCTACACATATTTACATTCACTTCTCTCCCTTGCCATTTGAAGTGGCATCAGCTGGCGACTGTGTGGCTGATGAGGGGAATAGGTCCAAGTTGGCCCCCAACATGCCAGAGATCCCCGACAGCCCCGACAAGTTCAATAGTCCTTCTGGGCTGGCCGACTCAGACAAGTTCACTTGGGTGGGGTCGCCGCGTGTCGGAGTCGCGACGTCTGCGGCAGCGGAAGTCGCCGGCCATGCCGCACCCACAGTGGCCGGAGCACCCGCGCGCACCACGACTCCGGGAGAGCCCCTTGTGTGCCCCGCCATCCCTAGTGTCCAGAGTTGTCCAGGAGTGTGCGGCAGTGATGGCCGTACCACCAACCGAGCTTCGGCCGCCTCATGACCCACGGAGGTTGAAGGTAGAGGCTGAGGCAGAAGACTTGGCAGAGGCGGCAGAGGCTGTGGCTGATGATGTATGTGCGGCTGCCCCATATAGCGCTGCACATACTTCTGTGTCTGTGAAGCCCATGGTGATGCCGGTGGTGGCTGGTGAGTCCACTGGTGGGGTTGATGCTGGTATGCCTCACTTGCAGACACAGGAGCAGGTGCAGGAGCAGGTGCAGGAGCAGGTGCAGGAGCAGGAGCAGCCACACAAACCACCGGGGCCACGAATGTTCCTTCTTCTCCTCCTCGAGATGGTGCGACACCATGCGGTTGAGTGCACCGCAAATGGACACAAACCGCTCCTCCGACATCGTGAGGATCATGTCCCGCACATAGTTGGCGAATGCCACTCGCTTCGTCACCGTTGGTGGAGGAGGCGGCTGGATCACCTTGAGGATGTCCCCAGACTCGTCGAACCTCTTGTGGATGGCAGCGAGGAGGTTCTCGTCGACTGGGGCAGATCGCTTCCCTCTCCCCTTTCCCCGCTCTCGGGATGTAGCGGGGGGAGTGGGTGGAAGCTCCTCGTCCATCGCCACCTCCACATCGGTCGGCACATTCTCATCCATGCTGACATCGAGCTGCGGAGCTGCGACAGGAGCGGCCAACTGCAAGACAAAATCATAAAATAACATAAGTAACATGAACGCAAATCTATATTTCGACAAAAGACACGACAAGTCAACAGTAAATCAAAAATATATAAAGCAAAAATAATTAACGTTAAATGCAAACATGGATTTATAACGATTATATCTCGATACATCTATTGTCAATATCTCGATTTAAGAACAACAACACAACAACTCAACATTAAAGAAATAAATAACATTTAACAAATAACTAGAATATTTACATAAATACAACAAAAGCATAACATAACAAAATTAGAATACGAGCGGTTTTACGAGAATACTAACGGCCGCACTTGTCAGAACGATAAAAGATTATGTACTTACACTCCTGCAGGGCTCCGGTCGGTGACAGACGATGGACCGTAGGAACCCGAACTTGCGCAGGATTCAGCGGCTCCATCCCCGCTTTTTTTCTTGTGGAGCCGCGTGTTGGTGTCCCTGAGCGACTTGAACCACTTCTGGAGATGGACTGTTGTGGTCCCCAGAAGTGTCGCCTGGTCCTCCCACATCTTGGCCTTTCTGTCTGAGCGGCGGTAATCCATCAGCTTCGCCGGTGCTGGTGGAGGCATTGGAGGCGGTGGTGGCGGCGGAGATGGCGGAGGCAGCGGACGACGCCCATGAGCTGCCCCGAGAAGCAGGAGATGGCGAGCTGGAGCGGGGACGCCAGCGTTGCGTCGTCGACCTCTCCACTTCCATCTCCAGCTCCTCCAGTGGATAGTGGTGTTCTGGAGAGTGGTGTTCTGGAGAGTGGTGTGGAGAGTGGCGAGGTGGCGAGGCAGGTGAGGAGGCTGGTGATGGAGAGCATTGCAAAGTCTGCCTCTTTCTGCCTCTCCCACGGTCTAGTCCTCCTCCTGTAGTTACAGCAGCTCTGGAGGCTGGTGTAGTAGCAATAGGACATGTAGTAGTAGTAGTAGTAGCAGCAGTAGCAGAAGCAGCAGCAGTGGTGTTCCTCTTAGCATGCATGGTGGCAGAGTGAGGGGAGACTGTTGCTACAGGCTATATATACCCAGGAGCCACCCGGCGGCGGGCTGCGGAGAGATAACATAGGTCATGCATACGCTTTGCATACGCTTCGCATACGCTTCGCATATGCTTCGCATACGCTTCGCATACGCTTCGCATATGCTTTGCATACGCTTCGCATACGCTTCGCATACGCTTCGCATACGCTTCGCATACGCTTCGCATACGCTCCTCATACGCTCCTCGTACACTCCTAAAATAATCATACCTCCTCATACGCTCCACATGCCAATCAAAACCGTCAAAAAATGTCTCAGTACGCTCTCATACGCTCCTCGTACGCTCCTCATAGGTTCCGCATACGCTCAAAAACACCCGAGAGGTCACCAAAGGTCATGATAGGCCAGCACGCGCAGCTTTTTCCCATTTTCGACGTAGGTTTTCAATATGCTCTCGCCATACGCCGTAATGTGACAGGGCCTTAAGCAACAAACGGCTGGATTTCACAACATAACAGTGATGTATGCGTCATTGAAAAGGACATTTGCGTATTTCAATATTCAAACTTCGGAAACCTGCTGTCTTTTATCCAAGTGAATATACCTTTTTATTGTTAGCTTTCGATAATTTTTCAGATTTGCATTGAGCAAGAGTGTCATTAATAAAGCAGAAGTTTGTAGCTGGTTTCCTGTTGGTTTAGGCGACGGTGGAAACTGTTAACCGTGAAGCAAATCCTTTCACTCCAATAAATCCATGCAAGGACCCAACTTTCTGTACACGGCGTGTGCACCTCTATACAGCCAGCCGATTTGTAAGTAGATGGATTTATAATTTGATATCTGCGGTAATTGTGTCACCATCAGTGACTCTTTTAGTAGACAATAAACGGAACAAACACGACATTGTTAAAGGGGCTGCATTTAGTCCGGAAGGAGGCGGAATCCTCTGAGGGTTCCCCCATTGTGACAGCTGTAGTGCGGCCTGACGTCCCCTGTGGCACACTCTACTGACAGGGCTTTGTGACACTGTCAAGTGAAGTGACAGCAGGGTGCGGACCGGAAGCACTACACCATAACACCTACACACATGCGCACACCACTGGGACTGATCTAAACACGAGAAGAAGCGCCTCCACTCTCCGGGCGGATTTCGTCATGTGATCTCTTTGTGTTGCCTTCCCTGCATCGTCTGCTGCCACTGTACCCAGCCCGCGCAATGCACGGCGCTCTTTTAGCTTTAGCCTGCAGCCTTCCAGAACTAGCGCTACCTCCGGGCATTCGACCGGAAGCTATCGATTGGACAGTAGGCCTACCTTTGGGAAGAACTCAAGTCTCATCACAATTCATTCAATTTCCCTCCTGTTTCTCTTCATTTTCAATGCAATCCTTATATGCTGTATAACAAGCCATTATACGAATATAATAAGCCGGAAGATCCAGCTATTCCCCAGGCAGTCAGTCATCAGCTGGTCACCTACTCATTAGGTCATCTATTGGTACCTCATGACCTCCCCATGCGGCACCACCTGCTCGCAGCAGCCGTTATCCTCATTCACTGTACTGTTGACAATTTATATATATATATATATATATATATACATATATAATTATATATATATGTTGTGTATGGCTGCTGTATCTTTGATGCTGCGTAATCCGATGAAAACATCAAATTTACAAAGACCAAAACAATTATCTACATTTTAATCTACATTTTTAACTTAGATATTGATCCACTTGTTAAGCATTGGTTGCCACATAGGAGGGAATACTGAGTCAATTTAATAGAACCTATTATTTCAGAAGACTGGTGTCACAGTTTTGACATGCTTACCAAAATTAATTTAGCATGCTTGCACTTAAAATATCTCCACAGTTAGCAATTTAAAATAAAAGTTACTCAAACTAAAGTAAGGTAGACTATAACAATCAACTTATTATAGTTATCTCAGAAAAATGACACAAACTGAAAACCGTCTGACCAAGCAACTTTAATAGGAAACACTATTTCGTCAGAGCAGACGAGAATCACGAATGTCACCATGCCGCTGCTGGTGGCAGAGCCTGCTATGGCTGCTCTTATTCCCGAGGCCATATACATGACTTAATTGAGGCCGAGCCTCTTTTATTAGCCTCCAACATCCGGTGCTGGGCTTACAGAGACGCCGCTCATTAATACTCAGGGCGAGGCGAAGTATAAGTCACGTGTCGCTGTCCAGCACGATGAGGTAAAAACAACACAACCACGGACAATATTGTCAGACGGAAAACAATAGGCCAGGTATAAACGAGGCTACGGTTTGGTTCGGCTGGCATAACCCACCGGATATGACGTCATTTGGCAGTTATTAGTTGTTCCTGCGGCCCCTCCAGGCATCAGTGCGCGCACTTACCGTTAGGGGGCTCTCATTGTGTTCCCGGGCCTCGGTCGGATATAGCCTAAATCTGCTCACTAGGAACCATCTCCTGTCACGCCGCTCATGACGTCACAACCGGAACGCTTGCAGATAAGAACCGCGCATGCGCAAACAGTCACCGGAAGCTCTAAGAGAACACGTTATTGCGGCGATACCTGGGTGTGTAGAAGTGTAAGGTTGACACTGATTAACTTACTGTGAATATAATTATGAATGCATTAAACAAATATATTTATTACTAATAGCTACCTTGTAAAGAGGCAATATTCCGCAAAACATCGTCAGTATTAACTTATTTGGTAAAAAAAAGATTAATATAGCTTAGTTATACCAGCTATGTTTAGGTTTCTGGTTAATAGTTGTAGTACAGCGTAGCCGGTACCCAGTAGCCCCATTTGGCAGTGTTAAACTTTGCACCCGCTGATGAGAATTGTATTAATAGGTACTTAACTGGGATCCAATGTACATCGGTGGTCTATAGTCGGTATCAAGACAGGCCCCTTGAAGCCAGCATATGAGCCTAGCATCTACCAGCATTTGAGTAACTTTGCGTACACATTTTCATTGCTGTTTGCTTTCAATATTATATTGTCGTCTGCTTACAACATTACATTGTCATCTGCTTACAACATTACATTGTCGTCTGCTTAAAACTTTCCATTGTTGTCTGCTTACAACTTTACACTGCCATCTGCTTAGACCATGATGGTGCAGTCACACTACGATGCTTCTCCCGGCGATCCGTCAGCGTTGAAAATAAAATCTTGCGCGTCGAGAAACGTTATAAAGATAGTGGAAATATGGTGAAATTGGACGTTCCCACAGCGTGTCAGTAGCGTGTTGGTAGCGTGCGGCCAACGTTGTGGTAACGTATATCGGCGCGTTCTCTCTGTGTCTGTGTCTGTGTCTGTGTCTCTGTCTGTGTCTGTGTCTCTGTATGTGTCTCTGTCTGTGTCTCTGTATGTGTCTCTGTATGTGTCTCTGTCTGTGTCTCTATCTGTGTCTGTGTCTCTGTCTGTGGCTCTGTCTGTGTCTCTGTCTGTGTCTCTGTGTCTGTGTCTCTGTATGTGTCTCTGTCTGTGTCTCTCTCTGTGTCTCTCTGTATCTCTATGTGTCTCTGTGTCTGTCTCTGTATGTGTCTCTGTATGTGTCTCTGTCTGTGTCTCTGTCTGTGTCTCTGTATGTGTCTCTGTGTCTCTGTCTGTGTCTCTGTCTGTGTCTCTGTCTGTGTCTCTGTCTGTGTCTCTGTTGGTGTCTCCGTCTGTCTGCGTCTCTGTCTGTGTCTGTCTGTGTCTGTGCCTCTGTCTCTCTCTCTGAGACACAGAGACACACACACACACACATACACATAGACACACACAGACGGAGAGACACACAGACACACACAGACACACACAGAGACAGAGAGTCACACACACATACACAGAGACGTACACACAGACACACAGACACACACATAGAGACACAGAGACACACACAGAGACACAGCCAGACACAGAGACACACACACAGACACATACATAGACACAGACACAGAGACACACACAGAGACACACACAGACACACAGACACACACACATAGAGACACAGAGACACACACATACACACAGAGACACACACAGAGACACAGAGACACACACAGAGACAAATACATAGACACAGACAGAGACACAGACACAGAGACACAGACACAGACAGAGACACAGACAGAGACAGAGACACAGACACAGACAGAGACACAGACACAGACACAGACAGAGACACAGAGAGAGACACATACAGAGACACAGACAGAGACACAGGCAGAGAGACAGACATAAACACAGACAGATACACATACAGAGACACAGACAGACACACAGACAGAGACACAGGCAGAGACACAGACATAGACACATACAGAGACACAGACAGAGACACAGGCAGAGACACAGACATAGACACAGACAGATACACAGACACAGAGACACACATAGAGACACAGATACACAGAGACATACACACACAGATACAGAGACACACACAGAGACACAGACACACACATAGAGACACAGAGACACACACAGAGACACACACAGAGATACACACACAGCAACGCGCGAGCAACGTCCCTCCAACGCGCTTGTAACGTGTGTCGACGGCCGCCTAACGTCCTCCTAAAGTCCTTACCCATATATTTGCGCGCGCTGTCGATCGCTGTTTTTTTTTTACACGCTTAAAACCTTGGGCGACCAATAATGCGCGCCGACGTTGTCCGCCGACCGTCAACGTCAAAGATAGTGTACCGAAATGTACCGACGCCCCCATAATGCGCCCCCAGCACATCCCGAAGTTTCACTTATTATCGCCCCAAAACACCACACGTCGCCGTGGTGCCGGCGAGAAGCGTCGTAGTGTGACTGCACCATTACATTGCCGTCTGCTTACAACTTTGCATTGTTGTCTGCTTACAACTTTAGACTGCCATCTGCTTAGAACATTACATTGTCGTCTGCTTACAACTTTCCATTGTCATCTGCTTACAACATTACATTGTCGTTTGCTTACAACTTTGCACTGCCATTTGCTTAGAATATTACATTGTTTTCTGCTTAAAACTTTACATTGTCATCTGCTTATTACAACTATACATTGTTGTCTGCTTACAACCTTACATTGCTGTCTGCTTACAACTTTACATTGCCATGTGCTAGAACTTTACATTGCCATCTGCTTACAAGCTTACATTGTTGTCTGCTTATTACAACTTTACATTGTCCCATTTGTTTGCAACTTTATATTGTTCACATTGCTTACATCTGTACACTGCCGTTTGCTCTGAATGAACTACACCTCTATTCAGAGCAGATGGCAATGAAAAGTCAGTTGTGTGTGTGGGGGTTAATCTGCCGGGGAGTGGTCAGTGTTCGAGAAGTCAGGTCAGGGGTCATTAGAGGCAATGGACAGTTCAGGTGAACAAGCTGAAAACAGTTCCCCAGAATCCTTCTGTGGAAGTCTCTATAGTCTCTCACAACCAATCACTAACTACGTCAGCATGGGGAAATCCTCTATTGTCTCCCACAACCAATCACTAACTACATCAGGATGGGGAAATCCTCTACTGACTCCCACAACCAATCACTAACTACGTCAGCATGGGGAAATCCTCTATTGTCTCCCACAACCAATCACTAACTATGTCAGCATGGGGAAATCCTCTACTGACTCCCACAACCAATCACTAACTACGTCAGCATGGGGAAATCCTCTACTGACTCCCACAACCAATCACTAACTACGTCAGCATGGGGAAATCCTCTACTGACTCCTACAACCAATCACTAATTACGTCAGCATGGGGAAATCCTCTATTGTCTCCCACAACCAATCACTAACTACGTCAGCATGGGGAAATCCTATACTGAATCCCACAACCAATCACTAACTATGTCAGCATGGGGAAATCCTCTACTGACTCCCACACCAAGATGTGCAAGTATTCTATCGCTCCCACAACCTTAGTAACTACATCAATATGTAGAATAGAAGTCTTCTATTGACTACAACAACCCTGGTCACTAGATCAACATGTGGAAATCCTCTACTGACTCCCACAACCTTAATCACTACATCAACATGTGGAAATGCTATACTGACTCCCACAACCTTAGTCACTACATCAACATGTGGAAATCCTCTACTAACTCCCACAACCTTAGTCACTACATCAACATGTGGAAGCCCTCTACTGACTCCCACAACCTTAGTCACTACATCAACATGTTGCCTCTACTGACTCCCACAACCTTAGTCACTAGATCAACATGTGGAAATCCTCTACTGACTTCCACAACCTTAGTCACTACATCAACGTGTGGAAGCCCTCTACTAACTCCCACAACCTTAGTCACTACATCAACATGTTGCCTCTACTGACTCCACAATTGTTTTGTGGAAATTCTACTGACTTCCACAACCTTAGTCACTACATCAACATGTGGAAATGCTATACTGACTCCCACAACCTTAGTCACTACATCAACATGTCGAAACCCTCTACTGACTCCCACAACCTTAGTCACTACATCAACATGTGGAAATCCTCTACTGACTTCCACAACCTTAGTCACTACATCAACATGTGGAAATGCTATACTGACTCCCACAACCTTAGTCACTACATCAACATGTCGAAACCCTCTACTGACTCCCACAACCTTAGTCACTACATCAACATGTGGAAATCCTCTACTGACTCCCACAACCTTAGTCACTACATCAACATGTTGAATAGAAGTCTTCTACAGACACCAACAACGTAAGACGCTACACTTTCCCGCACACAGAACCAACGTGCTGATTCAGTAGAGTGGTAGCGGTTTGGTGTTGGGGAATCTTTTTCAAAGATGGCGGCTGATGATTTGCTTGTGACCGGCGAGCAGAAGGCCAGGGCTTTCAGGCGAGTTGTAGTGGTCAAGCTGTCCGCACATAGAGCGTGCAGACGCCGAACTGCCCAGTAAACACCAGGCAATGACCGCGGCCAGTCACCGGGTGAATGCGCCGCCGCGGGTCGCCGAGACCCCGGAGTCTCAACCGCCATTCAGTGCCTCACGCCGAGCGGCCCGTGTTTAACGCCACTATAGAAACACGCTGTGCATTGTGGGGCGGCGTATCACGAAATTGTAGTCTGATGCGTGGCCGATTAACCGGCGTCTATTCAGTTTGAGGGTGTGTCTGCTGGGAACCAGCAGCGTCCGTTCCAGTTTGTGTGTGTCTGATGGGAACCAGCGGTGTACGTTCCAGTTTGTGTGTGTGTCTGCTGGGAACCAGCTACGTCCGTTTACTACCACTAGTCAGCATGTACTAAATGTCGCCGGCTGTGAGTGTGGTGATATCTCGTGTTTGTAGATGGTGACTAATGAGTTGAGATGTGTTTCTCAATGGTTTTAGTTGGCTACATTTTCTAAGATCAGCATAATTGTGTTGACGCTGTGTTATCATGGAGATTGCCTGACTTGTATTCAAAGTTGCATAGTCTGATGGTTTTGAATTTCTGTATCTTTTCTGAGATAAATACATTAGATCAATCACTCGTATCTACTTTACATTAGTTCAAAGTTATTTTTATTTTAAATGGTTACTTTTTTAGATATTTTGAGGGCAAACATGGAAAATTAGTTTTGGCAAGCTTGCCAAAACTCTGACACGATAGACTTCTGCAGTAACAGGTTCTGTTAAATTGACTCAGTATTGCATTCTATGCAGAAACAAATGCTTAATAAGTGCATCAGTATCTAAGTTAGATATGTAAACTCAAATCTAGATAGTGACAGGGGTAAGGAGGAGTTGTTAGCATCAGCACATGAATGTATAGTGACAGGGGTAAGGAGGAGTTGTTAGCATCAGCACATGAATGTATAGTGACAGGGGTAAGGAGGAGTTGTTAGCATCAGAACAGTAATGTATAGTGACAAGAGTAAGGAGAAGTTGTTAGCATCAGAACATGAATGTAGAGTGACATGAGTAAGGAGGAGTTGTTAGCATCAGAACAGTAATGTATAGTGACAGGAGTAAGGAGCAGTTGTTAGCATCAGAACATGAATGTATTGTGACAGGAGTAAGGAGAAGTTGTTAGCATCAGAACATGAATGTAGAGTGACATGAGTAAGGAGGAGTTGTTAGCATCAGAACAGTAATGTATAGTGACAAGAGTAAGGAGCAGTTGTTAGCATCAGAACATGAATGTATAGTAACAAGAGTAAGGAGGAGTTGTTAGCATCAGAACATGAATGTAGAGTGACATGAGTAAGGAGGAGTTGTTAGCATCAGAATTGTTTGGGTTGGGCATGAATGTATAGTGACAAGAGTAAGGAGGAGTTGTTAGCATCAGAACAGTAATGTATAGTGACAGGAGTAAGGAGGAGTTGTTAGCATCAGAACATGAATGTATAGTGACAAGAGTAAGGAGCAGTTGTTAGCATCAGAACATGAATGTATAGTGACAGGAGTAAGGAGCAGTTGTTAGCATCAGAACATGAATGTATAGTGACAGGAGTAAGGAGCAGTTGTTAGCTCACAGAATGTATGTGACAGGGGTAAGGAGGAGTTGTTAGCATCAGAACAGTAATGTATAGTGACAAGAGTAAGGAGAAGTTGTTACCATCAGAACATGAATGTATAGTGACATGAGTAAGGAGGAGTTGTTAGCATCAGAACATGAATGTATAGTGACAGGAGTAAGGAGCAGTTGTTAGCATCAGAACAGTAATGTATAGTGACAGGAGTAAGGAGCAGTTGTTAGCATCAGAACATGAATGTATAGTGACAGGAGTAAGGAGAAGTTGTTAGCATCAGAACATGAATGTATAGTGACATGAGTAAGGAGGAGTTGTTAGCATCAGAACAGTAATGTATAGTGACAGGAGTAAGGAGCAGTTGTTAGCATCAGAACATGAATGTATAGTGACAGGAGTAAGGAGGAGTTGTTAGCATCAGAACATGAATGTAGAGTGACATGAGTAAGGAGGAGTTGTTAGCATCAGAACAGTAATGTATAGTGACAAGAGTAAGGAGCAGTTGTTAGCATCAGAACATGAATGTATAGTGACAAGAGCAAGGAGGAGTTGTTAGCATCAGAACATGAATGTAGAGTGACATGAGTAAGGAGGAGTTGTTAGCATCAGAACAGTAATGTATAGTAACATGAGTAAGGAGGAGTTGTTAGCATCAGAACATGAATGTAGAGTGACAAGAGTAAGGAGGAGTTGTTAGCATCAGAACAGTAATGTAGAGTGACAGGAGTAAGGAGGAGTTGTTAGCATCAGAACAGTACTGTATAGTGACAAGAGTAAGGAGGAGTTGTTAGCATCAGAACAGTAATGTATAGTGACAGGAGTAAGGAGGAGTTGTTAGCATCAGAACATGAATGTATAGTGACAAGAGTAAGGAGCAGTTGTTAGCATCAGAACATGAATGTATAGTGACAGGAGTAAGGAGCAGTTGTTAGCATCAGAACATGAATGTATAGTGACAGGAGTAAGGAGCAGTTGTTAGCATCAGAACATGAATGTATAGTGACAGGAGTAAGGAGGAGTTGTTAGCATCAGAACCTGAATGTATAGTGACAAGAGTAAGGAGCAGTTGTTAGCATCAGAACAGTAATGTAGAGTGACAGGGGTAAAGAGCAGTCATTAGCATCAGAACATGAATGTATAATGACAGGAGTAAGGAGCAGTTGTTAGCATCAGAACATGAATGTATAGTGACAGGGGTAAAGAGCAGTCGTTAGCATCAGAACATGAATGTATAATGACAGGAGTAAGGAGGAGTTGTCAGCATCAGAACATGAATGTATAGTGACAAGAGTAAGGAGCAGTTGTTAGCATCAGAATAGTAATGTAGAGTGACAGGAGTAAGGAGGAGTTGTTAGCATCAGAACATGAATGTAGAGTGACAGGGGTAAGGAGCAGTTCTTAGCATCAGAACATGAATGTATAGTGACAGGGATAAGGAGCAGTTCTTAGCATCAGAACGGTAATGTAAAGTGACAGGAGTAAGGAGCAGTTGTTAGAATCAGAACAGACAACAAACCTACTCAATCAAAAGCACTAACCGCAAGGTGTAACTACGTCAGCATGTTTCCTTATACATACCAGTTTCCCTGCACATGCGCAGTGCCAGGATGGCAGAACTAAGCAGTAAACATGTCATTTAGACTATATTATCACATATCACTTGTAGCTGGGTTCTGGTGTAGGGTTATGTGTTTTTCTTCTTCTTTATTTACAGGCATAAACAGTATGCCAAAAAATAGTTCCTTTTTACCATAACGAACTGGCATTAGAGGCCCAATAGAGCCTAGATCAGCCAGATCAGCCTAGATCAGCTAGATCTGTACGTTAATCTGTAAGTGACGGAACAACGAGAAGCTGAGACTAAAAGCATTTGACAGTTCTGTCAGTTTGAATGTTATAAAAATGTGGTCTTGCCTGTCTGGGCACTCTACTGCACTCTGTACAAAATGGCGCCTGTCTGCTTGGTCTTGTCAATTGGGACTGTTCCAGAAGTGTAAGTCACGTGACAGTGACGTGCCTGGTGACACCAAGCTTCTCATGAGATGAGGTCAGCCCGCTGGAGGAAGCTGCCTGATACTGCTGTGTTATCATACTTAGCCACCAATAGGTCGCCCCTGTTTACCCGGAGTCGCAGTTTAAATTCTCTGTGGGTTTAGATTCTACACAGGGTTTCTGCACATGCATCAAAATCGAACGGCATTTCCGTCAGATTGGGCATATTCGATTAATCAACTCGGGTGACCGTAGTGACATTTTGGCGCATGCGTACATCCTACAGAGTTGGGTTGAATAATTGAACTCTTCTCCACACTCGGGGTGGGCAAAATGGTGGCTTAATCCAAAACTTTTTTTTTTTTTTTTACATAACTGATATAACTACAGCAAAATAGTATTTAAAGTAGTTTTTGATTGCATAGTTTAGTTATATTTCAATTTCATTAATCTGATTTATTAAAAAAACAAAAACAAAAAAACACACACATAGGAATTGGACTGCTACAGGACGATACCAAGACAAATGTGACGTCATCGCTCCTAGCCAACCCCAGCCAAGAGGTGGGTTACTGGGGTCGGGACTTTTTGCACAATGAACGTGTTTTTGTCAACTGCACTCGCGGTGTTCTATTTGAATTTCTAGGAACTCGGGTGACCCAAGTCACCCAGGTCGTGTTAATCGAATACAGCCATTAAGACCGTCGAGTAAGGGAGACCGCGCATGCGCAGAACCCTGAGCGTAGAATCTAAACCCACAGAGAATCTAAACCGCGATGCCAGAACCCAGCCCCCCTACCCAGCAGTCATTAGTGCCAACCACGGCGGAACCACGCCCCGACAAACCTGGCAGGTCACTGGGTGAACCAACAAGGATTTAACAACTACAGTGAAACTATTTGTGAAATAAGTGAAGTGTGGACTCGATGAGCGCCTGTTGGCTACTGGTTCATTTCCAGTTCATACAGTCCCACACTGCCTTCGTGACGTCACAGCGGTCGGCCAGGTCACCCTGGTCCGACTCGCCAGTTACTATGCTACATGGATATGGGTCACAGTATTCACTTACAGTATTCACTCATACATGAACCCTTCACTCACACCTTGAACCCACCACTACCCTTAACGCAGCCTTCACTCACACATCACCCTTCACTCACAGTTTCAACCAACCTCTACCCTTCATCCATCCTTCACTCACACACCACCCTTCATTCACAGCTTGAACCCACCACTAACCTTCACCCAGCCTTCACACTCATACATGAACCCTTCACTCACAGCCTCAACCCACCTCTACCCTCACCCACCATTCACTCACACACTACCCTTCACTCACAGTATCAACCCATCACTACCCTACACCCACCCTTCACCCACACACCACCCTTCACTCACAGTCTCAACCCATCAGTAACCTTAACCCACCCTTCACCCACACACCACCCATCACTCACTGCCTCAACCCATCACTACCCTTCACCCACCCTTCACTCACACACCACCCTTCACTCACAGCCTCAACCTAGCATTATCCTTCACTCATACATTCACCCTTCAGTCATATGCCCACACTTTATTCAGTCTCCAACTCTTCCCTACCCCTCGCCCAATTTCCCACATCTTTTACTCCCTCCCACTCTACACCCAGACTCCCATCGCCTACCACCAACCAGCAGTTAGTCAGTAGTAAGAACCTGGTGCCAGTTGTTTCTCATAAATCAGTTCAATTTATCAAAGCGCCTTCCCTTCTAAAACCCTTTCAGCAAGACAGCCTAAATGGATGTTCCTTTTCCTTTTCCACACACCTGACCTGCATCCTCATCTCATCATCATCATGCTGTCAGTCGCAATGCAACAAAGACTGCTTTCATTACTGGACTGTCGCTCTCCATTTAGCTCTCTGCTGTGAGAGTGATGTCCATGAGTCGGTCGTAATGTCTCTCAGCTTCAGGTTTCACATTTCATGAAAGCTGCCTGCAAAAGTGTTGAAGTGCTACTGGCTTTTGCAATTTACCAGTGACACACTCTCAGGGAGCAAATAGAGGTCTCGCACCGGCAAGAACATGTCCAGACAAGCGCAAAACTATTTGTCCCTGCAGTGGCTGGTCGGGAGATGTTGGGAGTTCCATACATCAACCTCCCTTGATGCTGCTACAGTGACATAGTTTTCTGTTTATTGTTTGCTCCCTTGGCCTTCGGTTCTGTCAAGAACCTGTCCCACAAGGCAGTGGTTTACAACTCTGCAGGGCAGGGGCGTCAAACTCCCTGAGGTATTGCAATACCTGCATACCCATCTACGACCACAACATGTTGTCTGTTGTCCACACAATCATGACAGACGATCTGTATTCCCAATGACAAACTTTGAAAATACATTATTTTCAATGAAGAAACAGTAGTTTCGTGGAATTATTCCACAGTAGAAGACATTTAATCTGAGCAGACGATACAAGTTTGCTGTGACTGAACTAAGCGTCCACTCCTATCCAAAGCCTGCTCCTGGGCAAAAAGGAAACGCCTTACACACACTGGGCCCCGCTGCCCAGATTACACCTTCACCAGCGTCGATTCCCGCCAATATTTCTCGCCGAAATGCTGCCCTTAACCGATGTAAACACCGGTTCCATGTTTGATGGTTTCCGCTCCAGCCGACCACCATATAAACGCCATTGGCGACACTGCGGCCATTTCACACCTGAATGTAGAGTGACAGGGGTAAAGAGTGGATCAGCTTAGTTATATTGGCGTTGTTTTGTGCCGGTGTTTTACTGACAGGTTTCGGTGGCCTTCGCCTCCCCCGGCCAGGGAGCATGCATTATTCAAATGCATAATGCATGGCAGCATCAAGATGAAGGCGCGGTGCTGGTCCCCGACATCTGACTACCGGGCAGCTGGCCGCCAGGTGTCAATGTGATTAACATGCAGGTGGCAGATGGGGCGCTTTAACATCTGCACCGGTTTGTATTTTGTACAGTTTCCATAGCAACCACCATGGCCATATTGACAGTGCCGAGCACCACTGTGAGATTTGTGTCAACATCTATGTTTTCCCCGTGGTTTATGTGTATATGTATAGTGCGTCTACTGTACTTATTTAGTAACACTCGCAGCGGCCGGATAACCTCACCATCACTGTCCAGTCTAGTAGTGCTTGTGGCACTGTGACGTCATTGCAGCTAACTGTCAAGGCGCAGGAACTGTCAGGTCACGTGTAGGGGGAGCTGTGACGTCATTGTAATTACTATCAGGGCGTGGACCTCTCAGGTCAGATGTAAGGGGCACTGTGACGTCATTGTAGTTAGCTGTCAGGGCACTGGACCTTTCTGGTCACCTTTAGGTGGCACTGTGACGTCATTGTAATTAACTGTCAGGGCGTGGACCGCTCAGGTCACCTGTAGGGGGCGCTACTTGTATAAAAATGCTAGCTGACATTTTTCGCCTATCTCGGTTAGTGTGCGCCTGTCACGAACCACACTCTCTAGAAAACTCAATATAGAACATGGTCGATGCAATCGTATTAATATTACATGAAAGGGGCAGGTCTTTGCTATAAGGACCTTTGTGGTTCTTAATAGTTTTGTTTACCCATAACAGCCTGGATAGAGAATATAAAAATGCTCTCTAGTCCAATTGTCGGGAACGCAAAGATATTATAGATGTGGGAATGTGCTGATAATGCTCCTACAGCTAGAAGTGCTTTAGTAATACTAGTTTCCTCGACTCTGCTGATCCCTATTGATGACTTCCTGTTTGTGACGTGTGTTACTATGGTCTACACTCTTTAATCAGATACATTATAAAGCGTAGCTTCACATTAGAGAATGATTTAGATGTACAGGCAGGAAGGTCACACCCTGAGGTGACGTCAACCAAAGCCACCCTGCCATATTGAGTGGTTAAATAACATTCAATTCAATTCCAATTGACACAAGGTATGCAATGCTCATTATGTATGTATATATATATATGTATATATATATATATATGTGTTTATGTGCAAATAAATGCCTAACTGAACAGTTATTTGTATTAATTATACATGTGCTGCACAATGTATTATATGATCATGAATAACCAACTGGGATACTTTTCCCATTTATTTTATATTATTATATGTTCACTGAGGTCCTTTACTGCCTGCCTCCAATTTACCATTACACTGGCACCACCTAGGTCTAGATTACCAAGTATGCTATATCGCTGTGCTATATCGAAGTTGTTTCTACTTAGAAAACTTCGAGTTTATAGACCTTCAAGGATATGACCAACATTGCCATTCTCTGTGAAGCATGCGCAGTGTGCTACTCACAACATTAGTTCTGGTGACTTCCGTCATATAACCAGGACCATAATAAGCTATGGCATCTGCCACGACTCACGTGACTAAGTGTATATAAGGAGCGGGACCATAATAAGATATGGCATCTGCCACGACTCACGTGACTAAGTGTATATAAGGAGCGGGACCATAATAAGATATGGCATCTGCCACGACTCACGTGACTAAGTGTATATAAGGAGCGGGACCATAATAAGATATGGCATCTGCCACGACTCACATGACTAAGTGTATATAAGGAGCGGGACCATAATAAGATATGGCATCTGCCACGACTCACGTGACTAAGTGTATATAAGGAGCGGGACCATAATAAGATATGGCATCTGCCATGACTCACGTGACTAAGTGCATTTAAGCAGCAGGACTGCGTCAAAGAAGGTACTTCCCCACAGAATGAAGTTGGATATAGAAACATAAACACGTGTTTGTTTAACAACCCTCAGCACAAAAAGTAAACATTGGCTATTGGGGGTACACTTGTAAACATATACCAGCAATGTAAAGTATTCATACGTAGACTGACACCTGTACTGCAGAATAGAGCTTCATTCATGTTGTGTTACATAAAATGCCCGCTGGACCCCAACACACAGACATACCACTAAATATCCATGTATTACCAATCAACATGCGCATGCGTTGATAATCAGTGATAATAATACAAATGCCAGAAGCCTGTCTCAGGGAGACATAGCTAGACATCAGCTGAACAGCGCATTGATGGAGAGCACGATCTGGTCAGCAGGTTAGCAGGTCAGCAGGTCAACAGGTCAACAGGTCAGCAGGTCAGCGGTGCGCGTGGGGCTTCATTGTAACTTTGTGTAAACTTGGATCACACCGCATTCATTCGGATAGTGTGCAAAACCTGCTGGACACTTCCGGTTGACCTTCCTGGCAACTCCATAAGTTACCCCGCCGATCTGGACAAGCCGTATAGGAAAGGTCACCTTCGAGCACGGCTGGTGCAAACATTTTCTCGAGCTATGCCTTATTCATTTAGAATGTAACTGGTAAAAATATACTTCGAGACAAATTCTGCATATCTATAGCCGATTAGATAATTCTGTGTGAATGAAACGAGCAGGGAGATTCCTATTTATTTTAATATGACTTTAATATTTAAGAAGGGTATTAGTTTCACTAGTACTTACTTACTCTGTGTCAGAGAAGAAAGGTCAACCAAAGGTCAACCTTGCGACAGGTCATATATGGGGTTCTTCCCGTTTGAACATTACCGTCAGGCACTGCATGAATAAGCCCACACGTGTAGGAAAATGGCGCTATGCACATATATAAGGATAACTATTTCCATAATGCTGCAGTTTTGTCCCAATGAGGTTCGCTGAATGCATTTATTTGTGGGAGAAATGTAGTGAATACCATTTTCCTATCATCTTTACTTGTTGACGTACTGCATGCGTTACTTTCTGTGAACCATGTTTTACTTTCAGAAGCAGCAACAGTCAACGTGGTCAGTATAGCTTCTAAGCCTATTTGGTATTGGTATGTATATTATTTGTTGGGGCTTTATATCATAGTAACATCTAATGTCATATCATAAGTCATAGTAATATCACAGTAACATCATAGTAACATCTAATGGCATATCATAAGTCATAGTAATATCACAGTAACATCATAGTAACATCTAATGGCATATAATAAATGATAGTAACATCATAGTGACATCTAATGTCATACCATAAGTCATAGTAATATCACCGTAACATCATAGTAACATCTAATGGCATATAATAAATGATAGTAACATCATAGTAACATCTAATGTCATACCATAAGTCATAGTAATATCACAGTAACATCATAGAAACATCTAATGGCATATAATAAATGATAGTACCATCAAAGTAACATCTAATGTCATACCATAATCGCACCTATTTGGTATTGGTATATATATATAGATTTGTTTGGGCTTTACATCATAGTAACATATAATGCCATACCATAATCGCACCTATTTGGCATTGGTATATAGATTTGTTTGGACTTTACATCATAGTAACATCTAATGTCATACCATAAATCACGGCTATTTGGTATTGGTATATATATATAGATTTGTTTGGGCTTTACATCATGGTAACATCTAATGTCATACCATAAATCGCACCTATTTGGTATTGGTATATATATATAGATTTGTTTGGGCTTTACATCATAGTAACATCTAATGCCATACCATAATCGCACCTATTTGGTATTGGTATATAGATTTGTTTGGACTTTACATCATAGTAACATCTAATGTCATACCATAAATCACGGCTATTTGGTATTGGTATATATATATATATATATAGATTTGTTTGGGCTTTACATCATAGTAACATCTAATGTCATATCAGGATGGGTATCAGCATGTGACAGTGTATACTCATGACTTATACTTATAGTGCTTCCCCACTGCGAGACTGGGTCGCTGACACCATGACCCAATACCCCACTCGCTCACATTGTATTGCTATTGCTATTGAGCAAGCCTGCTCTCGTCCTATCCTAGTAACACGCCAGGTCAGGCAGTGACAAGAATCAACTTTGTAAGCCATGTGTGTGACTCTGTCATAGATGCCAACTCATGACCTTTTGTACGGGAAGCCAGCGCTCTTTTTAACTCGGCCAATACGTATGTGCTTGTGTATTGCCCTTGTGACGATGCCTACCTGAAGTCTTGCTGTGCATTTTCAATTACATGCCATTGGAGACTAGCAGCCAAGTGGATTTGACGGAGTGGGAGCGAAAGGTGAGGTTATCAAAGCTTTGTCAAACCTTCTCATCTCCAAATTAGTCCTATTCAGATTCTTACAATTTGGCGTCTGCTCCCCGCGCTTGATGCTCTGCGTTTCCATGGTGATCTTATGGCGGTGGATATGCGTGGAGAGTATGCGTCTCTGTGTGCGAGGCTATTCCATACAGGCCATCAATCTCTGCCAAGTGCAAAACAACGCGACGCTGACATTTAGGTGGCATTTATAAAGAAGGAGTTTAATAAAAGGATACCGTGGGTCCCCTTGTACTAGTAGCTAGTCGCTTTATACAGCAAATAGAAACCCCACAAAAATGCCATCATGTGCCAGCAATCAGGCTAATATAGATCGACACGGCTCGCAGACGACATTAGAACATGGTCCAAGTGACCCATTTGTCACAGTGGGCCACGTCTGTCACTGATAAGGGAGCACCTTCAGGGTGGTTCGTGAGAATGATCGATGAATTGTTGGTGGAACGGAAGTGCATGGTCGGCAGCGTGTTTGCAAACCGGAAGCTGGTTGTGAGCGGCTTTGTGACACAGACGTAGAGCAGGCTTCCACGGCCGGCTACAATTAAGCCAGTGCCCGCCGACCTGCCGGCGGTTCACCGTCCTTCAGGCGCCATGTTCAGTTCTGTTGTCATGGAAATGCGATACAAAATGTAAAACTGCTTCAGTGAAAAATTATCTAAATTATCCATTTATTTCGTTCACAGAAATTATAGTCGGGTTGGATTATAATGTTGCTTTGTGATAGCAGATGACATTTGGAATAGGAATACATAGGTATAGTATTTGATTAACCCATGCTGGTCATTAGTATTAATATATCATATTATGAGATATATTATTACTTTAGTACTAATAGTACTATCAAGAAGTGTAAGCACAGTGTGAAAATAAATGATTATCCTCTAGTCATCGCCACAATATTTGTAATGCCTGATTGTTACCTGCTATTGCCTATTTTATTCACAGGATCGCTTCATCCCATCAATAAATAGTTCATATTCACCATAACTGTAAAGGCTGAAAGACCATCGTACAAGTTCTGACAAAAGATCTTATTCAACTGGAATAACAATTAAAAAAAAGAAAAGAAAGAAGTTAATTACGGTAAACTATGTCATACCGCCTAATATACCATGGTAATATGTTATGCTGAAAGAGACCGTGTCGGTTTGGGAAGCCATCTGCCAAATGCACTATATGCAACGTTGCAGATATGGCCATCCCAGTGAGGAAGGCGACAGCGGGCTGTAGTGTTCAGGACTAGCGCTATCTGCCTAGTCGCTGGTTGTTAAACTAGGCGTTACCAGTCACTGACGGAGCAGTTCACACTCGAACTATTGTTCCAAGCTTGGAACATTCCTTTTGGACGGTATCAGACTTATCGCCAACAGGGTGCCTTCTCTCAGACTGACACAGCTCTTGCTCCACTATTAGCCTCCTTCACGGAGTCCGTCTATGCAACCATAGATGCGCACTGATGTGCTATCGGTCATGCAGTTTGCTTTATTCATGACGTGTGGCAGTACACACTAGAAGTCCTTTCCGTGCGGAAGGTCGTGGGTTCTAATCCTGGCCGAGTCAAACCAATGACTTTTAAAATTGATACTTGTTGCTATCTAGTCTGGCACTTGGCATTAATAGGATACAGCAAGGACTGATTTGCTCAATATCAGGATACTGTGACTGATTGCCATGGTGGGTCATGATGCTGGCGGCTGGTCTTCCAGACGGACAGTACTATAATGTACACTGTCGCACGTTGGTACCCATCATGATATGACCTTAGCTGCTGATTATACATAACACCGTTACAAACGAACTGTTCTTACCCAGAAGCTGAACATCTGATACTAAAACATTAAATGTCTCTTGGTCTTGAGAAGCTGTGTCATCTGTTGGTATAAAATAGTGAGGATAAGCTAAATGTCGTCTGTTGGTAATTATCTGTTGATAGTAGCATGCTAAATGTTGTTTGTTATTACTGAGACTGTAACTGTAATCTGCTAATATTGATGAGCCAATTGTCGTCTGCTGATACTGGCCAGACGACATTTGCAGTCGCAAAGTGCTTCATTAGTGAAAATTCCCCTGACCCAAATCTTTGTGAAAACAATGGTAGGCTTACCTTAATGTATTCGACAGCAGACAATATTTACTCAAAGCAGACGACGCAACTGCAGCTACCCGCCTGCATGGTTTTAACGGCGATATTAGAAGGCGCAGACGGCAATCATTGGTCAAAGCCATAGAAGGACGCCCAGCTCCCAGGGGGTCACCTCACTTCAAAGGGGGCAAATCGACACTGGCCACAGACAGAGGGCGACAAGCAAATCCACCTAGCGGCGAAACAGCGCAATCGGGAGCAACGCCTTCCAAACAGAATACAAGTGATTCGAACTAACACCAGCATGCAAACTACAATTCAATACAAGAGTGCCACTCTCCTACACATAAATGCAGGAGTTCCACTAATTATGCAAATGAGGAACAGTGTTAGACACTTCCGGGTCTTGGTCGGTTTAGCACAACGCGCACATTATTGTTGATTTCTTTGTAAAATGTCAACGAATGGAGCAGGACTCGTGCTACTAACAATCCACAATCTATTTGTAGTTTGCCTAACAAATAGATACCGTGAAGTAAACGCACTCTGTGGATTTCGAGAGGATATGTTCAAAGATATATAACTGTTTGATATATTGTAGATACAATCGGAATTAATGAGGTACACACTGCTCAACCCTTCCCGATTAACCACCTTTATTAGTATCAATGATGAAAGTCGGAGTCATCCTATCGATCCTGCTTAGTGGATACATTTGCAGTTTGGGCTATTTTCCATTCCAACCAGTAGTCCACAACTGGTTCATCAAAGACTGCAGTGTGTGCTGTCCTGTCTGTGGGAAAGTGCATATAGAAGACCTCTTGCTGCTTATCGGAAAGGGTCGCTTATGTGGCAGCAGCGGGTTTCCTTCAAAGAAATATGTCAGAATGACCATATATTTGATGTTCAATAAGCAATTATTAAAAATAAATGTGCTCTAGAGGCGTCATTAAATAAAACAAACTTTCCTTCATCAATGAGCCCTCGGCAGGAACAGGTACAGTGTCACTATCTTCTTCATGTTTGACAGCCCCCCCCCCCCCCCACAACACACAACACAATACAACACACATGGTAGGTTCGATGGTAAAGCAGGGCTCAGGTGGTAGTGCGGAGCCCTGTCCAAAGTCGAAGGTCAAGGTCACCAGGCACAAGTCAATGAATGGCTTGACAGGTGCAGCGTATTCCTAACAAGGAAGACCGGTTTAATAAATGCTTCTGTTTTGCGTCTGAATTATCCATCAAATATTGCATTAATAAAATGAAACAGTACACCATATTAGCATTTGAACTATGTTCTCAAAATAGTATATATCAAATGGATTATTGTGCAAAATCTATGTTGAGCAATGATTAAGGGGGTCGCGCCATCTCGTTTGTGGCGTTCAATACTCTTATATTTGTAACTTTCGGCTGTTTGCGTGGCTGAGACTGCAGCGCGCTGGGCCCCTGACCCACCGCGTGCCGGGCCCTGACCCGCCACGTGCCGGGCCCTGACCCGTCGCATGCCGGGCCCTGACCCGCTGCATGCCTGGCTTTGACCCGCCGCGTGCTGGGCCCTGACCCACCACGTGCCAGGCCCTGACCCGCCATGTGCTGGGCCCTGACCCACCACGTGCCAGGCCCTGACCCGCTGGGTGGTGGGCCCTGACCCGCCGTGTGCCAGGCCCTGACCTGCTGCGTGCCGGGCCCTGACCAGCCACGTGCCAGGCCCTGACCCGCCATGTGCTAGGCCCTGACCCACCACGTGCCGGGCCCTGACCCGCTAGGTTCTGGGCCCTGACCCGCCGTGTGCCGGGCCCTGACCCGCCACATGCCGGGCCCTGACCCGCCGGGTGCTGGGCGCTGACCATCCGCATGCCAGGCCCTGACCCGCTGCGTGCTGGGCCCTGACCCACCCATGTGCTGGGCACTGACCCACCCGAATGTGGGGCCCTGACCCACCCACGTGCCGGGCCCTGACCCACCCACATGCCAGGCCTTGACCCGCCACGTCACGGGCCCTGACCCGCCGCATCACGGGCCCTGACCCGCCGCGTCACGGGAACAGACCTGCCGCGTCACGGGCCCTGACCCGCTGCATCACAGGCCCTGACCCGCCGTGTCACAGGCCCTGACCTGCCACGTCACGGGCCCTGACCCACCACGTGAAGGGCCCTGACCTGCCGCATCATGGGCCCTGACCCGCCGCGTGATGGGCCCTGACCCGCCGCGTGCCGGGCCCTGACCCACCACATGATGGGCCCTGACCCACTGCGTCATGGGCCCTGACCCACCACGTCATGGGAACAGACCCGCTGCGTCACGGGCCCTGACCTGCCGCGTCACGGGCCCTGACCCGCCGCGTCACGGGCCCTGACCCGCCACATCACGGGCCCTGACCCGCCATGTTATGGGCCCTGACACATGGCGTGAAGGGCCCTGACCCACCGCATCATGGGCCCTGACCCACCGCGTCACGGGCCCTGAGCCGCTGTGTTATGGGCCCTGACCCACCGGGTCATGGGCCCTGACCCGCCGCATCATGGGCCCTGACCCGCCGCATCACGGGCCCTGACCTGCCGAGTGCCAGGCCCTGACCCGCCGAGTGCCGGACCCTGACCCACCGAGTGCCGGGCCCTGAACCGCCGAGTGCCGAGCCCTGACCCGCCGAGTGCCGGGCCCTGACCCACCGTGTGCGTGTCGGGCGGACTGGGTGCCGGCGTCACTGAATCAATTTCCGGCTGACATGGTTATCTCTCCACGTTCAGGAGAGGCCCGCCACCATCCGGCCAACCCGCCTCCACCCGCCTCTATCCGCCTCCACCCGCCGCTACCCACCTCCACCCGCCTCCTCCCGCCTCCACCCGCTTCCACCCGCTCCACCCGCCCTTTGTCTGCCTGTAAGCACAGAGTCGTGTGTGAGGCCCTTTGTCTGCCCTTAAACAGAGTCATGTGTGAGGCCCTTTGTCTGCCTGTAAGCGCATAGTCATGTGTTAGGCCCTTTGTCTGCCCTTAAACAGAGTCGTGTGCGAGGCCTTTTGTCTGCCTGTAAACACAGACGCGTGTGTGAGGCCTTTTGTCTGCCTGTAAACAGAGTCGTGTGTGTGGCCCATTGTCTGCCTGTAAACACAGTCATGTGCGAAGCCCTTTGTCTGCACATAAACACATAGTCATGTGTGAGGGTTTGTCTGCCCATAAATACATAGTCATGTGTGAGGCCATTTGTCTGCCCATAAACACATGGTTATATATGAGGCGTTGTGTGCTGTAAACACAGAGTTGTGTGTGAGGCGGAGAAAGGACGAGCTTAACCTCTGAGCTGACCAGTTTAGAATGGTGTCTCATTCAAAATGCATCCTGTTACCGGAAGTGGGCGTTTAGGGCGCGTTAACGCTTTGACTACGACTTGCAAGTTCAACACCGCGTCCATGTCCAAGTCTCTGGCACAAGTGGGAGTTTGTCTTATTCACTGAGGTTGTTATTGTTGAAGATTTATACTGCCTATCATGGATAAGCCTGAATAGGCTTGTTTTCACCATTAGACAGTTTGTCGATAGAAAGCCCGAGCCTACACTTTTACCGACCCAAGGGATTTTTAACCTCCCACACCACATAGACATGGTATGAGAGCAACTGGCCTTTGATGACGCTGTAAGTTATACACAGCGATGGAAATCCAAATTGGCAGAGGTGGGGGCACAGGGAATCGAACCACTGACCTTCAGATTAGGAGTCTGACCTAGAAACAAGTCAGACACTCTAACCACTCCGCCACAGAGAACACCTAGGTTCTACATACTTCAAGGGTCATATCAGAACGTGTGTGACTTGTGACAGTGCGCACTCATGACGACTTTATAGTGCTGCCTCACTGAGATAACGTGCCACCACCACCATCAGCTGATATCCAACTCAGACATTATCCAGACACTGAACCGGCCCGTTCCTTACCTCTCCTAGTTATCATGTGCCAGGTATGTAGCACAATTCTCTTAAAACTAAGTCTTTGGTTTGACTCATCCCCGGATTGATCAAACTCCATGGAAACCCCCGTCTTGATATGACCTTAGATGTCGCCAGGAAGTAAAACTCCAACAACCAACCATGGAAACCGGGTACTGTACCCAGTCAGCCGCAATATTATTATTGTATTACTATCAGAGCATTTCAGGTGACTACAAATGCACCAGTCCCCTTATTAGGACCTTCAAATAGCCAAGGCACAATAAGTTTAAGATATTTTTCAAAAGATCTAAATATATCGGAAATAAATTAGACATTTTTACTTTAGCTTACATGTAAGACTTATTTCAAACCTTTAGACATACTATAATTATCTTCCCATATTTTACAAATCAAGTCAAAATGTTTGAAAGAAAAATTGGACATAGTTATTGTTTTAACTTGCATGTACTTTAAATCACTTATATGTAAGCTTTACTTGTATACACATCCGATTTGAATACTAGAAGAATAGGTTGTGGAGAAGACGAGTTTCCCAAGGCGCGTCATATTGCAGGCATCGTGAGTTGTGAGTGCCCCCCCCCCCCCGACCTCGTGCATGGCACAGAAATGGGCGACTGTCCGCATATAAACTGGTCGGGTACACAAATCCGTCAGTCCCATGATTCGGTGTGTGGAGGGGGGCATTGGTTACAGACACGATTACTCACCTGCCTACGAGCACCAGCGGGCAAGGGAACCCGGATTAACAGCGCGAACCGGGTTGGGAACGGGGTCGGGGCGAGGGAGGGAGAGCAAGGGCAGAGAAGACGGGAGGATGTGAAAAAGAAGATTGGTGGGTTGTTGGGCTTTTCTGTCCTATGGTCATATCACGACAGGTACCGACTTGTGACGGCGCTCATGGCAACTTTATAGTGCTGCCCCTGTGGGAAATCATCCCCAATGACCTAATATCCCACTCAGTCACATTATCCTGATACTAAGCTAACCAGTGCTTGCCCAATTCTAATAATGCCGAGTGCCAGACTAGGTAGCGGCAATTTTGTAAGTCAGTGGTTTAACTCCAGCTGGGATTCAAACCAATGACAGAACGAAAATAAGGGGACAATTGGACAGTCACAACAGGAACATTATGGGGGTGGGAAACATGCAAGAAAACTGTGGAAGAATTGTAGAGAATGGGAGAATTGGTGGCGATGTGGTGGTAGGGAGTTACAGAGGACATAACGTTAGGGTGGAAAAGGGTTGTGGGGGAGACGGGAAGAATGGGAAAGCGGGTGAAACAGTGAGAAGGGGGGTTCTGGGGAGGGAGGGAGAAAATATGTGAATAATATATGGGGAAGATGGATAATACGTAGAGAATACATAGATTATGTAGGGGTAATATGGGAAATATGTGCACAGAGTAACATGTTGGAACTGGTGATTTAATGCGACATATATCAATTGTGTAAGTCTTTAGTTTGACTCGGCCGAGGATCGAGCCCACTACCTTCCGTACAGGAAGCCAATGTTCTACTAACTTGGCGATCTTGTCAGGTGGCGAAAGGCACAGAGACAGGAGGGTGGACAGATAGACGTGCTTTACTGGAGAAGTAAAGGGAAACACCTGGGGGACCCTGGAAGAGATCATCGAGCTGTTGGTGGGTGCTGGGAGCAGAACCTGGTTAAAGGGGCTGTCACATTAGGGTTTTTTGCGGGAGCGTATGGCGGCGTAATCGCGTTACGTCATATACGTCGGCATAGGCCGTATACGCTACTCATACGCTACGCATACGCTACTTATACGCCGCCAGATGCCGGCGTATGTGAAGCGTATGAGGCATACGCCGCCATACGCTTTCATAAATCCGTCCGTCCAAATTTGTTTGTGCATGCTAAAAAAAAACCGACCATGAGGGCGTATGGCCCATACTGTCAAAAAATGTCACAGCACGCTCCCATACGCTCCTCGTACGCTCCTCGTACGCTCCTCGTAGGTTCCACATACGCTCAAAACCACCCGAAAGGTCACCAAATGTCATCATAGGCCGGCACGCGCAGGACCTACGTAGGTTTTCAATACGCTCCCGCCATACGCCGTAATGTGACAGGGCCTTAAGCACTGCAGAGCGCGGGTGGGGGGGGGGGGGTGGAGCGGAGCAGAGCAGAGCAGGGCAAGGCCGGGTGGAGTGGAAGGAGGGGGGGGGGGAGGGCGGAGCGGGGTGGGGAAGGGTAGGGCAGGACGGTGCGGAGCAGTGAGGGACGGTGCAGGGCTGGGAGGGGCGGGGCGTGGAGGGGCGGGGAAGGGTGGAGCAGGGCGAGGCGGTGCGGAGTGGGGACGGGAGGGGGCCAAATATGACTTCTGCCTCGAGAGACTAGAAGCTGAGACGGAGTTTCCTCCAGGGTGGATGGGAGGACGATGTGAGGTATTGGGTATGGGAGGAAGGGAGGGAGGACGGTCCTCGGAGACAGGCAATGTGCGGTCCCCTGACGTACCGCCCCCCCCCCCCCCCACCCCTTCCCTCAGCACGCTTCTGCACCAGCCGACCCCCTCCCATCCCCACACCACACGATGTTATCAGGACTTAATGCAGACACAGGGCGTTAACACCATTATGGTGACGGAAACGGTGTGTTCGTAAACACACTAAATCTATCACACACACGACCCGCCCTCGCCAATTCACCAACAAATCACCCACACATTTCCCGCCTGTAATTCCGGCGTATAAACAGGCAATGTGCACCGAACAGGTATCCCGGTGCGCTTCTATCACTCGGTCACGTGGTGCTTGGTTCGCGTATTGCTCTATTGTGACGTACTGCGCGTTCAGAAGAGGATCATTTGTAAACAACAACCCCACCCGGCCCGCGCTGTTTTTCACCAACAGTCCTCATGTTTATTCGATATTCATGTCAATAATTTAGTTGGTCGCCAGCCCTTCACCCCAGGCCCGCCTTTCCTTTCGCGCCATCCGTTCTGCGACTCACGTGACAAACATGGCGCATGCGCCTCCCAAAAGACACTCTTGGTTAATCCGCGCAGACAACTTCCGCTGCAAATAGTCTAGCTTGGGTTAATTTGGTTGGCAGCAGACAGTATTTGTTCAGAGCAGACGACAAACCGGGTACCAGCTTCCTAAGCCACCATCAGAGGCGGGAAGGCGGGTGGGTATGAGTGCCAGCAGCCCCAGGGATTACCGGTCCAATTTGCCGCGCCAGATATGATACCAGGAGAAGACCCCCGCGGGCCGGCACAGCGGACCTTCACCAGCGGACATCATTGGTGTCGTCTGCTTGGACTAAATCAGTAAATGTCGTCTGCTGTCAATGAAATAGACAAACAAATGGAACATATCCACACCAATACATCGCGCGCTTTGAGTAGTAGGATATGTAGTGCCTAAATGTTGCGTAGTTACAATAGCGACGCCCAGCGGATATTTAATGACATCAGACGAATGATGTCATTGTGGGAGAAATCAGACGATACATTCCTTTGTGTCGGACAGACGAGACGAGTGCAGGTGACTGCAGCAGACGACAGCAGCAGACGACACTCATCTGTGCACCACACTCCTGCAGGCAGATTCTCAGTGCCCGCATGTTGGTATTGGGGGTAGAGTATTGGGGTTTTATAACCTTCATAAGCAGGATATAGTGCCCCTATAAGGGGCTTGTGAATGCACTGACCCATTGCACCGTCCCATTGTTCATATTTCTTATGAAGACTGCTTTCTAACAGGTCCGCCGCATAAACCTACATGCTTGCACAGTCCTATTCTTCATATTTCTCATGTAGACACAGAGACACTGTCGTCCCGCTGTCGTCCCGTCTGTCGTCCGGATGTCGTCCGATTGTCGTCCAACTTAGCCCGAATTTGCATATGTCGTCGGGATTTCACAAAATCCCAGTCGCCGGGCTGTCGTCACCCCCTTGTCGTCGTAGTGTGACTGCAGCATAAGCACCTTCTGAATGCCATTGTTCATGTTGGACGTCAAGCTGTACCCGGCAGGGGGCGCACATTGCCACACCACTGATCTTCAAACACTTTGAAGCACATCTTCAGGGATTCGGGTGGTTTTTTTTTATCAGTTTACTTACTTCGCTGGGTGTCGCATTGTGGGGATATGAAGGAAGGATTTGGTGAAATCGGTTAAACTTAGAGCGCTGCACTTAACAAGTCCATGCGTGATCATTGATTCACCTCCCTGCAGACACACTGCACCGGCATCTGCACCACAGAGCGCCATCTGTCATAGCTCACAGCCACACTTAACAGTGCTCGGAGCAGTGCCAAAAGCAGGGCTTTGAGCTTCTGCCGTATCTTTTAGATAAATATATAACCTTGATCCTAATACTCTACCTTACTTTAGCTTGAAGTAATACATTTGGGGATATTTAAAGTGCAACATGGAAAATTGCTTTTTAGCGTTCATATCGAAATGCTGGACACAATAGGCGTCAGCAGTAACAGGTTCTATTCACGTGACTTAGTGTTCTCTGTAAAGATATATACAGCAATAATGCCTATAATTTGTATAAGTGCACCAGTATCTAACGATCAAATCTAGGCAAATGTTTTGATTTCGAAACTGGTATGCGCATGCACGTGCAGTAATACTTGGTGAACAGGAATTATCTTCTGTAAAATAAATAGTGATCGAATTTAATCCACAGAAAGGTCACTGAGTCCAAAGCAGAATACATACAGGGTTACAGATAATATATAAATGTATATATAGATCTGCATAATCATATTATTGCCAACAGTTGAAATGGGTAAATAAAGCAAAAGCAGAGCTCTTAATTATACAATTGGAGTCTGAATTAACGACACTTTAAGGACGAGCTACTGAATGCACACCGGAAGTAGTGGGTGGATATGGGCGTTCTGGGAAACGGAAATAAAGATTACCCATAATGCCGTGATAAGCAGCGTGTAATTAGTGACGGTGCTGCCCCATAAATAAGGCGAGTGCTCGCTGTGAGCAGTCTCCTCCCCCCCACCCGCGTCCTTCTCTCACCACCAGGAGGCGCTCCTGTTAAAGTTGCATAGTCCGATGGTTTTGAGTGTCCCTCATTTTCTGAGATAAACATATTAGGTTGTTCATTATAATATACCTTACTTTAGTTTGAAGTAACTTTTATTTTAAATCACTAACTTTTGAGATATTTGAAGTGCAAACCTGCTAAATTAATTTTGGCAAGCTGGCCAAAACTCTATCACCATAGGCTTCTGCAGCACAGGTTCTATTATTATTAATTGACTCAATATTCCCTTATATGTGACGACAAATGTTTAATAAGTGCACCAGCATCTAAGTTAGATATGTAGAATCAAATGTAGATAATTATTTTGGTTCTGACAATTTTATGTTTTCATCGGACTATGCGGCTTTAATAAACACGGGTTTCTGGGTAGCATTCCGTGATGCATTGTGGACGGGGAGGATAATACCAGCACAGACCCAATCGTCACTAAACCTGTCCTATCAAACCAAACACTTACACAATTAATACCCAGCTGGGTACTTGGCATGAATACGTTGAATTGGTTGGCTCAGTGTAAGGATAATGTGACTGAGTAGGACGCTGTGCCATAATGCTGGTGGGATTGTATCCCTCTACGGCAGCACAATAAAGTTATCATGAAAGCGCATTTCACAAGTTGGGACCCGTCCTGATATGAGCTTAGATAGGATTAGGGCGTAAAACTCCAATCACTCATTTGATCACCCGAGGAAACCACCAGGGTCGAAGGTGTTAACAAAAGAAGAATGGCTGCGATCTGCAAACGGAAATGGGGGCAGAAGGTGAGAGGCGGTCGAGGGAGAGGAAACAGGCGAGAAAGGGTAGAAAAGGGACAGAAAGGGGTAAGAAAAGCGAGCAGAGAAGGCAGGATGAGGAGAGGAGAAATGAGGAAAGGGTGAAAGGGGAAAGAAGAGGAAGAAGAGACAAGAGGAAGAGGGGAGAAAGAAAATAAAGATTGGAGAAAGAGAATAAAGATATGCTTAAAGGAGACAGAGGAGATAAAGGAAGAGAAAAAAGAGAAAGTGATGGGAGAAGAGAAAGAGGAGAATGAGGTGAGGGAGAAAGAAGAGGAAGAGAAGATATAATGGGGGAAGAGGGGAAATAAGAGAAAGGGGAGAAAGAGCAGGGAGAGGAGAAAGAGCAGGGAGAGGAGAAACGAGAAAGAGAAGAAAGAGGAGAAAGAGAAGAAAAGAACCAGACGTGGCAAACAGGGATAGAACAAAGAGGAAAAGAGAGAAGCAACGGAGGAAGAGGAAGAAAGGGGCAGGTGTGTGGTGTGTGTTTAAGTAAAGTCTGAACACTGCAACTCCTATCAGCTAAGCTGCTGTGGGGCTTCAGGGAATCTCTGTGTATATATATATATATATATATATATATATATATATATATATATGCATACATACATATATATACATATATATATATATATATATATATGTGTGTAAACTTCCGGGTAGAGCATACAGTGTCGGGGATGGGCGGGTCAGCACCTGACATCTCTCCCCGGAGACAAGCCGCGCCTATCTGAGCCTTATTAGGCCTGTCAGTACAAGCCGGTGTGGGAGAGATGAGGCCGGGCAGGCGTGACAGCGGGGGTGGGGGGGGGGGGGGGCACGGGGATGAGCCGGCCTAGCAACCACGAAAACACACTCCCTGTAACTACCATCCGCCCAGATCAAATAGCACCAACTGCTGCACCAATCTACCCCGCCACTGACAATAGCCAACATGTACCCTAAATGACTAGGGTTACTTCCAAGAAAGGGCCTCTGCTCTGATTAGGTCTCTAATTAGGCAGGTTTATCAAGTCTGAGCTCAGAATTGATTGCTTTTCTTCCAAGGGTATTGCAATATAGAACAAATGCTCGTGCTATATAGATCAATACTAAAAGCTATATTTGATATATAATGTATTATATACATATATGACTTGTAGGAGGGGAGGGCCTGGTCCGATTATCTGTATCTATAGCCCCGTTCACACACGGGCATCAACTAGTTCGCCCCATCTAAGTCAACTCAAAATGGGTTCTGAACGCGACATTGAGGAGAATTAGGGCTGATTCAACTCAACTAGTTCGCCTCATGTAGACAGCTTCGCGAGGTGGATTAGATGAGGCGAACCAGTTGAGGTGACTTAAGGCCCGAGTGTGAATGGGGCTTAAGATTATTTATTGCTACTTATTCATTGTGAGGATCCAATGATATTCGATATATTATTCACTGCGCCACTGACGATTGTGGCACCACCCGTTGGCACTTATTTAACGGCCTGCGCGCTATACCAGCATACTGAGCCACACTTGACCATGAAATGAAAATGTAAGATGGGCAAGGCCGTATTCCTTGCTAGGAATTAAAACGTTATGTGTGATGTTTGTATGAAATAACCTTAAATAGCTTTTTTATTTGTTTTAATAAAGAGCCGTCTAAGATTTGATCTAATTAATTTCTAACAATTAACTATTAATATACATGTATATTTATATTTGTATCTGATCATTGGATATTATATTTCAGTTAGGTCGACTTGGCATTCGCAATTAATTCTGGGAGATGCGCATGCTTTCAACAACACGTCTTTAGAGTCACGTGACTGGTGTACGTTAGTAATGTGCGTCATGCCGTCTTAGTATCAAGATGATGACGTTATGGCACCATGATGACATGCACCACATGGAGATTTCCATAACGGGGACATTCCAATTTCTCATGTTCGCCACATAACGATGGGCGAACATAATGACGTCACACAGAATGTCTATAAATAGACGAGGCGCATTGCTGCAGCGCTGACCTGGCTGGGCGGTCTTTAAGTTTAAGATACTTCGCCTTTTCTTGGCAGCTGGAGTCACGAGCTTCTCGTCGTGGTCCACGAGAGTCCGTGAGAGGATAGGAGAAAGATTGAGCCGAGCTGAGCTGACAGTGAGATGTCTCCTGGATATGTAGAGCGGGGCGACGGGCGTTGTCTGTCGGGATTTTATGGCTTACTGACGTCTTAGTTAATATCAGGACGGGTAGCCATTCGCGAGAGTGCGCGCTTATGGCGACTCTATAGTGCTGCCAACAGTGGGATACCGCATCACAGTCACCATGTCATGATATCAAACTCAGTCAGATTATGCTAATACCGGGCCAACCATCCATTGTCCTAACCTAGCGATGCTGAGCGCCAGGCAGGAGAGTGATAGGTTTTAACTTAGTACGTCTTTGGTTTGACTCGGGCGGGGATTGATCCGCACGAGAAGCGGACGCTCTACTGGTTCCGCCATCCCATCCGGTTTGAACTGTGCAGGTTGTGCACTCAACCTTCTGACAAGAACTGCTGACAACCTATTGACAACCTGCCGACAACCTATCGACAACCTGCCGACAACCTGCCGACAACCTGATGACAACCTGCCGAGAACCGGCCGACAACATGCCGACAAGATGCGACAACATACCAACAACTTGCCGACGACCTCTCGACAACCTGCCGACAACAACCTTCGGCGCCCGGCAGGCTGCGGGCAGGCAGCGCCTTGTTTACGGGCGGCGTGCACCTAACCACCACTTGTCTCCAACACCCGCAGTGTTGGCGGCTGATTTAAGGGTGCATTCCTTACACACGGCATGCGGCATGCGGCATGCGGTATGCGAATGTGAATGCGACAACAAATCGAAACGCCTTGAAGTCAATGGACTACATTCCTTACACGCGGTATGCGAATGCGAATGCAAATGCAAATGCGAATGCGAATGCGAATGCGAATGCGAATGCGAATGCGTCAAACCGATCGGTCCCAGTAGCGATCGGTGCGGCATGTGGCATGCGGCACGGGGGTGCGAATAGAAAACCATCAGCTGCATGCCCCGTCGGCGCCGGCACATGTAGTCGGGGGGGCCCTGCCTCCGCCCCCACCTCAACCGCCGATCCCGGGGGCAGTTCACCCTCAGTACGAGCGATATACACATCACGCCTCCCAGCCGCCGACCCCGACCCCTGCTCCCGCGCCAGTATACTACCAGGATGCAGTCGCCCACACCCCCACATCCGCGGCTGACGCCGGGAGGGAGAAAAGGTATTTCACCAAACTATATCTTCCCCTCCGACCTCATCGAGAGAGGTCCTGAGAGGAAGTCCGTCAAAAGAGGGGAGGCCTCGAAGGACGAGTATAGCCTTGCCCACCGCGCCCTCGAGAGCCACCCAGCCTTCCCGGCCCACTCCCTCCCGGGCCTCAACCACCACGCCCTCACAGTCCTCCGCGATAACCTCGTCTATCCCTGGCCTACCGTCTGCCGCTACTCCAAGACCATATTTAGCTGGATAGCGGACGGTAGGCTTCCCCACGGTTGGCACGACCCAATCGCCATCAACATGGTGCGAATGGAGGTCCTTACCATGCCCACCGTGTCAGCCGCCCCCTCCGTTCCAGCCTTCCGAGCCACAGACCCAGCCCTAGCGCGACCCCAGCCAAGGACCCAAGCCGACGCCCGGGTACCCTATAGCAGGGACCTCCACGGGGCCCCGTGCACCGCCTGGAACCGTGATCCCACCTCATGAGACCGTGGCACCGCCGGGGAGGCCCACGGCGAGGTGGGGGCCAGGCAGCGGCATACATGCGCCTACTGCGCAAACGTGAGGAAGGTCCTCACCATGCACAGTGAGGCCGTTTGCATGACGAAGCGAACTCGTGAGCACGCGACCCTGGCCGCCTCGGTGGATTTTTAATCCACCGGCCCCTCCCGGCCGGCCCGGAGGGCCATAACCGGCCTAAAACCTAGACCCTTGCCGACAACCCCATCACTACCACTGATCCCGACATCCACGCCCCCACCAACCGCCACACCTGCCCAGTTAAAGCCACCAGCCCCCAGCCGGAGACCCACCGGACCCGGACCGCCAGGAGCACCAACGGCTCCCCACACACGCGGCCCAAGCACGGAGCACTAGGCGCTGACCACCACAGCCCTACCAACACCGAGAACACAGCCGGGGACCATCACCCCGCCCCTCAGGCCCGAAACGCCACTCACACTGACCACAACCCTCCCCCAGACATCCCAGTCGCCGACCACCCCGCCGGCCCTCAGATGCCTGGTCACGCAACCGCAGATACCACTACCGCCGGCCTCCACCTCTCCCCCGGTGACACCGCCTTCCTCACCCCCCTGACCTCGACCTCCCCCCGCCCCCAACCCACCCCAGCCCGCACAACTTTGCTGCCCCCCTCTCCGACCCCCACCGCACCTCCTCCCCCACCCCCGCCGACCCCCTCCTACCCCGACAGACACCCTCGGCAAGCCGATCGCCGACGTCGTCGATCACCAGATCCAGAACACCCTCCCTGCCGCCCCCTCCTGCGGCCCCTCCCCCGCCGAGTCTGGCCGCGCCCGCGACCCTACCCTCGGGTCGTGCGCCCGGGAGCTCTGGCTCCTCGCCGCGACGGGCTCCTTCACTATACAAGTCGTCCATAAGCCCGGGGCCGACCTCATCCTTGCAGACGCCCTCAGCCAGGCTCATCTTACCAGCCCCTGGGCCGAGGTGGCACGGGCCGAGGTGGACCGCCTCGGGCTGGAACACGTCCACCCCACTCACGATGATTTCCCCTTTCACCCCGGCCTCTAGGTTTTACATCCGCCGAGGTCGCTGACGTCGGCCGCCTACGCCTCGCCTCCCTCGCCCCGGCGACCTGGAGGAATCGCCGCCGGCAAGCCGAGGACTACGTCAGCTATCTCGTGGCCCGAGGCCTGGACCCCCTCGCTCCATCCAGCTTCGACGTTACAGCCTACACCACCTCCCTCTTCGCCCGTGCTCTCGCCCCCGCCTCCATCAAGAACGCGCTCTCAGGGGCGCACTCCTGGGTCGAGGCGGCAGGCGGCCACACCTCGGGCTTTGACCCTCGCCTCGCTAGAGATGTCTGCCGCAGGGAGGAATGCGCCTCCACCCACGTCCCTCGCCACGCGCCGCCCCTCACCACGGAGCAGCTCGCCCTCGCCCTCGCACACCTCGCCCGGGCAGGGCCCGCCTCGCTTGTCCCTCTGGCTGCCCTCCTTCTCGGGTACTTCGGCATGCTCTGCCAGTCGAACCTCCTCGCCCGGAGCCCTGAGGGCTGGGGCGGCCTGCACACCATCACCCGAGACGACATTCGTGCCGCCCCCAGGGGGCTCCGGATCCTCATCAGGACCTCGAAGACCATCTCCGGCCCCTCGGGGGCGGTCGCCCTCTTCATCCCCGCCTCTGAGGGCTCCAGCCTCTGCCCTGTCGCGGCCTGGCACCGCGCCCTCGCCCAGTGCCCGGTGCCCCCCGAGGCCCCAGCTTTCATGATGCCCTCCGGATGCCCCCTCGACCCGCGTTCCCTCACCGCGCTCCTGAGGGGCACCCTGCACGCCCAAGGAGTTTCCGCCCCCCAGACATTCACGCTCCACAGCCTCCGCCGCGGCGCCGCCCAGGCCTGCCACCGTGCTGGGGTGCCCCTGCCCGACATTATGGCACAAGGGACCTGGACCTCAGAGACAGTGCACGCCTACGTGCCCCGCCTCGCCCCTTCGGCCGCCCCTCGAGCCCTCTCCCCCATATTGGTGGAGGGCTCCTCGGCGCCCCCTCACCATGAACACTGAAAGCTCCCTCCGAGCTCCTCTAGTCCTTAAGCTATATACTCCTATTGCTCCCTCTGAGCTTTCTCTTAACTATCCAGTTCTCATTGATATGCCCTGTATAGCCTCCTTGTCGTTACCCTGTATATAGCATTTGACCTTCCCTCTGTTGTTACCCTGTATTACCCTGTTGAGGCACTCAATAAAGTGCCTTTCTCTCAACCCCCGCCTTCTCTTCCTTCCTTGTTGCGCATCAAGACGGCGTGTGTGTGAACGTCCTATTTGTACAAATTAGCCCACCTCCGTGTCTGGATCTAAGTCCGTGAAGAACGGCCATCAACAAAACGGGGACCAGTAAGGAAGGACCGGTAGGCGGTGATCGGGCGCCAATTGACTGGCATCATTTGTAAATAGGTCACGTCTGGCTGCCATCTTAAGTGGTGTAGAGACATTCTGCGCCAGTGCATACCACACACCCCGTTAGTTGCGCAGTCGCGGAACTCGGGTGGTGTGTACAGAGCTTTACGACCACCCTGCCCTGATAGAACACACCCCATTTTGGTTTTCATTTTCTTTTCTTCTTTTATTATGTTTTTTTTACTCGCAAACAGGAATAAAACATGACTCGTGCGATAATAGTATTTGCATATGCCATGACCTGGTTCCGAGCCCCTCCTCAAATCGCCAATGGGGAGAGGCCGGGGTCGGGCGGTCGGAGCAGGTCGGCGGTGGAAGGGAGGGACGGGAGGGACGGGAGGGACGGAGGGACGGAGAGACGGGAGGGACGGGAGGACGGGAGGACGGGAGGGACGGGAAGACGGGAGGGACGGGAGGGACGGGAGGGACGGAGGGACGGGAGGACGGAGGGACGGGAGGGACGGAGGGACGGGAGGGACGGAGGACGGGAGGGACGGGAGGGACGGGAGGGACGGAGGGACGGGAGGGACGGGAGGGACGGGAGGGACGGGAGGGACGGGAGGGACGGGAGGGACGGGAGAGACGGGAGGGACGGGAGGGACGGAGGGACGGGAGGGACGGGAGGGACGGGAGGGACCCTTATCAGCTGCTATGTTTTTGTCTGACTAATTCTTTTATATGACTGAAACAACAGCGATTAAAACCGTCTCTAAAAGCAACCATTATCACCCCAAGGCGTTCTTCTGCTTTACAGACAACTTGCATTTTAGATGTTTCACTGTCCGAGATTGAGCTTGTACAACATAGCTGGGAGGATGCTGCTCGTGTCTCTCATATTATTCCATTTATACATTATTATGATGCTCTAGAACATATCTCACGACCAATGCTACAATGCTGAAGCTGGATTTGTTTCCACTGAGTAAACTATTTTAACAACGACACCAACTGTAGGAGAAGTACTCCATCACGGTTTTGCATGAAAGGCACTGGTGGCAGTCCAAATATACACTTTTCGCACACGCAGTGGGTGTAAGATATCTTATACGGATATTATTCTAAGAAAGTTCTAAAACGTGTTGGTTGGTACTGTTGGAGCTGCCTGGAACACATCTCGGTTTGTATAAAGAGAGGTGCATTGGTCACCTTGGGTAGAATATAGGCGGTGGCAGGTGTGCTTTTGTTGGGCGTGCATTATGTCTCAATCTTGCACCCAGCCTGTACGACAATACGCATGCTTGCGTGTTATTATATGTCCTAGCAACATCTCAGGTCATATCAGGACGGGGGACAACAGGCTTCTCTGCCAGTTACCTTTTCTACCCGATAATCTGAGAACACATGGGTATAATGTTGATAACTCCATTTATGCAGAATAGATATAATATTCGATGGGAAATAACAACCTCTTTTAGTGAATTCGATTTTCAGCAGCAGACGACACAGTAGTGACGGCAGGACGCGGGCTGGCCCTCCGCCTGGCGGGCCTTTCTGGATTAGCCCGCCGGCGATCCTTCACTCCAGGATGAACACGCCACCGACCCCTCACTCAGCCCCGTCCCCACAGGACCCCCCCCCCCTCCCCACACGCACACACACGCCCACACACACGCACAAACGCACACACGGCACCCCCTTCTCCCGACCCACAAGCCCTGCAGCACACCCCTCCACACACATCCCCGACCACATACCCACACACTGCCACTGCTCGCAAAGATCCGTACATGGCTCCAATTACCAACGCGCCTCCCCGAGTACCTGCCACTATTCTATCCAGGCGCTGTCCAATCTGCTGGAGCCACCCCTACTCAGGTCCGCAGCCCCGACCCCCACCCACCTCCACCACCCACCAACACCCATACTCAGGTCCGCAGCCCCGACCCCCACCCACCTCCACCACCCACTAACATCCATACTCAGGTCCGCAGCCCCGACCCCCACCCACCTCCACCACCCACCAACAATACTCACCCAACCCCCACCCACCTCCACCACCCACCAACACCCATACTCAGTCCAGGTCCGCAGCCCCGACGGTCCGCAGCCAGGTCCGCACCCGACCCCCACCCACCTCCACCACCCACCAACACCCATACTCAGGTCCGCAGCCCCGACCACCCCACCCCTCCACCACCCACCAACACCACCAGGTCCCCCCCAGACCCCCACCCACCTCCACCACCCACCAACACCCATACTCAGGTCCGCAGCCCCGACCCCCCACCACTCACACACACCACCAAACACCCATACTCAGGTCACAACCCTGACCCCCACCCACCTCCACCACCCACCAACACCCTACTCAGGTCCGCAGCCCGACCCCCACCCACCTCCACCACCCACCACACCCATACTCAGGTCCGCAGCCCCGACCCCCACCCACCCCACCACCACCACAACACCCATACTCAGGTCCGCAACCCTGACCCCCACCCACCTCCACCACCCACCAACACCCAAACTCAGGTCCGCAGCCCCGACCCCCACCCACCTCCACCACCCACCAACACCCATACTCAGGTCCGCAGCCCCGACCCCCACCCACCTCCACCACCCACCAACACCCTACTCAGGTCCGCAACCCTGACCCCCACCCACCTCCACCACACCCACCAACACCCTAACACAGTCCCACCCCGACCCCACCCACCTCCACCACCCACCACACCCAAACTCAGGTCCGCAGCCCGACCCCACACCCACCTCCACCACCCACCAACACCCATACTCAGGTCCGCAGCCCTGACCCCCACCCACCTCCACCACCCACCAACACCCAAACTCAGGTCCCAGGCCCCGACCCCCACCCACCTCCACCACCCACCAACACCCCTACTCAGGTCCCAGCCACCCCCACCCACCTCCTCTATCCACCAACACCCCTACTCAGGTCCGCACCCCACCACCCACCACCACCCCCCACACCCACTAAAACACCTCACCCCCACCACCACCGACATCTCCACCACCCACCACACACCAACCACCCACCAACATCCCCACCCTCACCCCACTCCTAACACCCACTAACATCCCACGTCACCCCATGCCCATCACCCCCCAACATCCCCACCCTCACCCCCAACCACCACCCCCTCACCCACCCCCCACCCACCCACACCCCACCACCCACCAACATCCCCACCCTCACCCCTCTCCTAACACCCACTAACATCCCACCTCACCACATGCCCATCACCCCCAACATCCCCACCCTCACCCCACAACCACCACCCCACCCTCACCCCACAACCACCCACCCACACCCCACCACCCACCAACATCCCCACCCTCACCCCTCCCTAACACCCACTAACATCCCACCTCACCCCATGCCCTTCACCCCCAACATCCCCACCCTCACCCCACAACCACCACCCCACCCTCACCCCCACCCCCACCCACCCACACCCCACCACCCACCAACATCCCCACCCTCACCCCACTCCTAACACCCACTAACATCCCACCTCACCCCATCCCCATCACCCCAACATCCCCACCCTCACAACCACCACCCACCCTCACCCCACCCCACCCACCCCCACACCCCACCACCCACCAACATCCCGACCTTGACATCCACAAATTTGATCATTAATGCCATAGTTTAAGCTCAGCTCAGGTGAATCACTTTTTTCCGAGTGATCTTTCGAACTCCCGTGCCTTCTGTCCCCCACGCTCCCAATGCGAAATGGTTTTGAATTTCTGACATTTTCTGAGATAAATATATTAGGTTGATCGTTATAATCTACATTATTTTAGTTTGAAGTAACTTTTATTTTAAATGGTTAACTTTGGAGATATTTGAAGTGAAAACATGCCAAATTAATTTCGCAAGGATGGCAAGACTCTGATACCAGAGGGTTCTGCAGTAACATGTTCTATTAAATTGGCTCAGTATTACCCTCCACGTGGCAACAAATGCTTAACAAATGCACTATTATCAGAGTTAAATATGTAGAATCAAATCTAGATAATTTTTTGGTTTCGAAAATTTGATGCCTTAATCGGAATATGCAGCTTTAATATATTTTCCTTCCCCCGTCTATACGCCGTCTACACGCTGTCTATTCGCCGTCTATACGCAGTCCATACGCCGTCTATACGCCTTCTATGCGCCGTCTATACACCAACATTGCGGTCTCCCTCCTCCAGCACCCCCCACCCCGCCACACACACAATCATTCGCACCCTGGAGGTAACCTGGCGAATTAGCTCAAATCAGGCTGATAACCCCAATCAGCAAAGTGACTCTGAGACGGGAATATTCCCTGCAGGCTCCGAGCGTCTCATCTAGCCGCGTGTCGTCTGCGGTCGCCAAATGCCGTCTGCTGCGGATAAAATTTGCCTTGGTAACGCTAGTCAGTCACATAAACTCACCCGTTTCAATGACGGAGTAAACATGCAGTTTGTGGTTTTACTTCACGGCAGTAATTAAGACGACTTACCATATGGAAGCCGCACAGAAGTGGACAAGTCGGCTTCGATTGGCGGGTTCCCGAGGCGCTGTGAGCTGGCGGGTAGCGTACACACGGCTGTAGGTGATAGGTCAGTTATGTAAATGAGGCTCTGAACCTGAGCATGCTTCATATCGGCCACCTGTTTGTGATAGATCAGTTAGGTAAATGAGGCTCTGAACCCACGCATGCTTGATATCGGCCTCCTGTTTGAGATCTGTCAGTTATGTAAATGAGGCTCTGAACCTGCGCATGCTTCATATCAGGCTCCTGTTTGAGAAAGGTCAGTTATGTAAATGAGGCTCCGAACCTGCGCATGGTTCATATCAGGCTCCTGTTTGAGATAGGTCAGGTATGTAAATGAGGCTCCGAACCTGCGCATGCTTCATATTGGCCTCCTGTTTGTGATAAGTCAGTTATGTGAATGAGGCTCTGAACCTGCGCATGCTTCATACCGGCCTCCTGTTTGTGATAGGTCAGATATGTAAATGAGGCTCTGAACCCGTGCATGCTTCATATCGGCTTCCTGTTTGAGATAGGGCAGTTATGCATGCTTGATATCGGCCTCATGTTTGAGATCGGTCAGTTATGTAAATGAGGCTCTGAACCTGCGCATGCTTGATATCAACCTCCTGTTTGAGATAGGTCATTTTTGTAAATGAGGCTCTGAACCTGCACATGCTTCATATCAGCCTTCTGTTTGAGATAGGTCAGTTATGTAAATGAGGCTCTGAACCTGCGCATGCTTCATACCGGCCTCCTTTTTGTGATAGGTCAGATATGTAAATGAGGCTCTGAACCTGCACATGCTTCCCATCGGCCTCCTGTTTGTGATAGGTCAGTTATGTAAATGAGGCTCTGAACCTGTGCATGCTTCATACCGGCCTCCTGTTTGAGATAGGTCAGATATGTAAATGAGGCTCTGAACCTGCACATGCTTGATATCGGCCTCCTGTTTGAGATAGGTCAATTTTGTAAATGATGCTCTGAACCTGCGCATGCTTGATATCAGCCTCCTGTTTGTGATAGGTCAGTTATGTAAATGATGCTCTGAACCTGCGCATGCTTCATATCGGCCTCCTGTTTGTGATAGGTCAGTTATGTAAATGATGCTCTGAACCTGTGCATGCTTGATATCAGCCTCCTGTTTGAGATAGGTCAGTTTTGTAAATGAGGCTCTGAACCTGCACATGCTTCATTTCGGCCTGCTGTTTGAGATCGGTCAGATATGTAAATGAGGCTCTGAACCTGCACATGCTTCATATCGGCCTCCTGTTTGTGATAGGTCAGTTATGTAAATGATGCTCTGAACCTGCACATGCTTGATATCGGCCTCCTGTTTGAGATAGGTCAGTTATGTAAATGATGCTCTGAACCTGCGCATGCTTCATATCGGCCTCCTGTTTGTGATAGGTCAGTTATGTAAATGATGCTCTGAACCTGTGCATGCTTGATATCAGCCTCCTGTTTGAGATAGGTCAGTTTTGTAAATGAGGCTCTGAACCTGCACATGCTTCATTTCGGCCTGCTGTTTGAGATCGGTCAGATATGTAAATGATGCTCTGAACCTGCACATGCTTCATATCGGCCTCCTGTTTGTGATAGGTCAGTTATGTAAATGATGCTCTGAACCTGCACATGCTTGATATCAGCCTCCTGTTTGAGATCGGTCAGTTATATAAATGATGCTCTGAACCTGCACATGCTTCATATCAGCCTCCTGTTTGAGATAGGTCAGTTATGTAAATGATGCTCTGAACCTGCGCATGCTTGATATCGGCCTCCTGTTTGAGATAGGTCAGTTATGTAAATGAGGTGCTGAACCCTCACCTGCTTGATATCGGCCTCCTGTTTGCTATAGGTCAGTTATGTAAATAATGCTCTGAACCCATGCATGCTTCATATCGGCCTCCTCTTTGTGATAGGTCAGTTATGTAAATGATGCTCTGAACTCGCGCATGCTTCATATCAGCCTCCTGTTTTAGATAGGTCAGTTATGTAAATGATGCTCTGAACCTGCGCATGCTTGATATCGGCCTCCTGTTTGAGATAGGTCAGTTTTGTAAATGAGGCTCTGAACCTCCACATGCTTCATATCAGCCTCCTGTTTGAGATAGGTCAGTTATGTAAATGAGGCTCTGAACCTGCGCACGCTTCATATCAGCCTCCTGTTTGAGATAGGTCAGTTATGTAAATGAGGCTCTGAACCTGCGCATGCTTCATATCAGCCTCCTGTTTGAGATTGATTGATTGATTGGTGGTTGCTTTATGCCGTGTCAGCAGCATAGGCCATATTCACGGCGAGAAATGTTTGTTTTTTGTTCAAACCATCGCTTTTACATGTAAAAGCAGACAATCAATTATGTGCCAATAGTCACTCATTAAATTAGAAAGCTCACAATCATATATTTGTGGTCAAGGGAAACAAATTCCCATAGAAAAAGAAAAGTTTTATTAATAATTGATAGAATCTATTTAGTAAACTATATGAGGTGGTACAGTCCAGCTGCCCTCAAAAAGGCTAAAATGTTTTCTTGTTTTACTTTAGTAAAAAGGTCATGCATACTGTCTGCAGTGTAGAACTGTTGGCGCAGGGCCAACAAATCAATGCAACTTAGTAAAATGTATTTGAGTGTAAGCGGGGACTGACAGCCAATACATTCAGGGGGAGGTTCCCCCTTGAGCAGAAAAGCATGTGTAAGCCACGAGTGGCCAATACGGCAGCGGCTAAGGACCGCTTGGTCCCGCCGACCTCCCACATGAGTCTGTGGTGGCTTTCCCACAGATGACCTGTTTGAGATAGGTCAGTTATGTAAATGAGGTTCTGAACCTGCGCATGCTTGATATCGGCATCCTGTTTGAGATAGGTCAGGTATATAAATGAGGCTCTGAACCCATGCATTCTTCATAGCGGCCTCCTGTTTGTCATAGGTCAGGTATGTAAATGAGGCTCTGAACCTGCGAATGCTTCATATCGGCCTCCTCTTAGTGATAGGTCAGTTATGTAAATGAGGCTCTGAACCTGTGCATGCTTCATATCAGCCTCCTCTTTGTGATAGGTCAGTTATGTAAATGAGGCTCTGAAACTGCGCATGCTTCATATCAGCCTCCTGTTTGAGATAGGTCAGTTATGTAAATGAGGTTCTGAACCTGCGCATGCTTGATATCGGCCTCCCGTTTGAGATAGGTCAGGTATATAAATGAGGCTCTGAACCTGTGCATGCTTCATATCAGGCTCCTGTTTGAGATAGGTCAGTTATGTAAATGAGGTTCTGAACCTGCGCATGCTTGATATCGGCCTTCTGTTTGAGATAGGTCAGGTATATAAATGAGGCTCTGAACCCACGCATGCTTCATAACGGCCTCCTGTTTGTCATAGGTCAGTTATGTAAATGAGGTTCTGAACCCGCGCATGCTTCATAACGGCCTCCTGTTTGTCAGAGGTCAGTTATGTAAATGAGGCTCTGAACCTGCGCATGCTTCATATCGGCCTCCTTTGATGACCGGAGATGAAGCAAGAAATCATATCAATGTTCGAGTTCCTTTGAAGAACAGTTCAATGGTCATAATATATTGGTATCAGTAATATATATGAAGTGGGTGTGGCTGGAAACCAGCTGGCGGTTATACAGGCCTTACTTCCCTCCACAAGTCCAGGATTAGCGACCTTCAGGCATGCAAATTCTCCAGCTCACCTGACAGAACTGATTCTTCCTTCCTCCGCTAGGTTGTAGCACCGTGTCATGTATTCGGTCGCGAATGTGGTGGAAGGGGTTAAATGAGATTCGACTTCGGCGTTGGTGTTCTCACTCTGTGTCATGTACAACCGTATCACCTTTGGATATGTTACCACTTTTATTAGATAGACGCCGACACATTCTCTCAGATTGGAAAGACTGCATCCACTTTGGTTTGCATTGAAGCCATTACAATGGAATGAAGTCATATTTAAGTTATATGCAAGACTCTTGCTTCCTTTACTGCACGAACAGCCGATGATCCTCAGTCGGTTGGGCGTCAAGACTGCGATCGACTGGCTGGACTGGTGTAGTAACCGAATCCAAACCGGTGATATCTGTGTCTTTTTTTGTTTATTTGGGGTTTTACATCCTAGTAACATCTAAGGTCATATCAGGACGGGTACTGACTTGTGACAGGGTGCTGGGCTGGTGTCATGACCGAGTCCAAACCGGTGATAGCTGTGTGTTTGTTGCGTTTTATGTCCTAGTAACATCTAATGTCATATCAGGATGGGTACTGACTTGTGACAGTGTGCTGGACTGGTGTAGTGACCGAGTCCAAACCTGTGATGTCTGTTTGTTTCTTGCAGTTGTACGTCCTAGTAACATCTAAGGTCATATCAGGATGGGTACTGACTTGTGACAGTGTGCTGGACTTGTGTAGTGACCGAGTCCAAACCGGTGATATCTGTTTGTTTGTTGTGGTTTTACGTCCTAGTAACATCTTAGGTCATATCAGGACGGGTACTGACTTGTGACAATGTGCTGGAAAGGTGTAGTGACCGAGTCCAAACCGGTGATATCTGTTTGTTTGTTGTGGTTTTACATCCTAGTAACATCTAAGGTCATATCAGGATGGGTACTGACTTGTGACAGTGTGCTGGACTGGTGTAGTGACTGAGTCCAAACCGGTGATATATGTGTGTTTGTTGCGGTTTTACATCCTAGTAGCATCTAAGGTCATATCAGGATGGGTACTCACTTGTGACAGTGTGCTGGAATGGTGTAGTGACCGAGTCCAAACCGGTGATATCTGTGTGTTTGTTGCGGTTGTACATCCTAGTAACATCTAAGGTCATATCAGGACGGTTACTGACTTGTGACCGTGTGCTGTACTGGTGTAGTGACCGAGTCCAAACTGGTGATATCTGTTTGTTTGTTGTGGTTTTACATCCTAGTAACATCTAAGGTCATATCAGGACGGGTATTGACTTGTGACAGTGTGCTGGACTGGTGTAGTGACCGAGTCCAAACTGGTGATATCTGTTTGTTTGTTGTGGTTTTACATCCTAGTAACATCTAAGGTCATATCAGGACAGGTATTGACTTGTGACAGTGTGCTGGACTGGTGTAGTGACCGAGTCCAAACTGGTGATATCTGTTTGTTTGTTGTGGTTTTACGTCCTAGTAACATCTAAGGTCATATCAGGACCGGAACTGACTTGTGACAGTGTGCTGGACTGGTGTAGGGACCGAGTCCAAACCGGTGATATCTGTTTGTTTGTTGCGGTTGTATGTCCTAGTAACATCTAAGGTCATATCAGGGCGGGTATTGACTTGTGACAGTGTGCTGGACTGGTGTAGTGACTGAGTCCAAACCGGTGATATCTGTTTGTTTGTTGCGGTGTTACGTCCTAGTAACATCTAAGGTCATATCAGGACAGGTACTGACTTGTGAGAGTGTGCTGGACTGGTGTAGTGATCGAGTCCAAACCGGTGATATTTGTGTCTTTGTTTCTTGCAGTTTTATGTCCTAGTAACATCTAAGGTCATATCAGGACGGGTACTGACTTGTGACAGTGTGCTGGACTGGTGTAGTGACTGAGTCCAAACCGGAGATATCTGTTTGTTTGTTGCAGTTTTACATCCTAGTAACATCTAAGGTCATATCAGGACGGGTACTGACTTGTGACAGTGTGCTGGACTGGTGTATTGTGCTGAGTCCAAACCGGTGATATCTGTTTGTTTGTTGTGGTTTTACGTCCTAGTAACATCTAATGTCATATCAGGACGGTTACTGACTTGTGACATTGTGCTGGACTGGTGTAGTGACCGAGTCCAAACCCGTAATATCTGTGTTTTTGTTTGTTTGTTGCAGTTTTACGTCCTAGTAACATCTAATGTCATATCAGGACGGTTACTGACTTGTGACAGTGTGCTGGACTGGTGTAGTGACCGAGTCCAAACCGGTGATATCTGTTTGTTTGTTGCAGTTTTACGTCCTAGAAACATCTAAGGTCATATCAGGATGGGTACTGACTTGTGACAGTGTGCTGGACTGGTGTAGTGACCGAGTCCAAACCGGTGATATCTGTTTGTTTGTAGCGGTTTTACATCCTAGTAACATCTAAGGTCAAATCAGGACTGGTATTGACTTGTGACAGTGTGCTGGACTGGTGTAGTGACCGAGTCCAAACCGGTGATATCTGTTTGTTTGTTGCAGTTTTATGTCCTAGTAACATCTAAGGTCATATCAGGACAGGTACTGACTTGTGACAGTGTGCTGGACTGGTGTAGTGACCGAGTCCAAACCTGTGATGTCTGTCTGTTTGTTTGTTTGTTGGGTTTTTATGCCCTAGTAACATCTAAGGTCATATCAGGATGAGTACTGACTTGTGACAGTGTGCACTCATGGCGATTTTATAGTGCTGCCCCACTGGGAAATCAGGCTGCCAGCACCATGACCCAACATCCCACTCAGTCACATTATCCTGGCACTGAGCGAACCAGTCCTTGCTCTATCCTATTAATGCCGAACTCCAGTCTAGGAAGCGACAAATATAAATTTGAAAGTCATTGGATTGTCTCGACCGGGAACTGAACTCCCGACCTTCCGTACGCGAGGCCCGCGCTCTACCGATTAGGCCACCACGCCCGGTCCAAACCGGTGATGTTCACCACATGGTTAATTAAATATATACATATACTAAACCATTTCTTCAAAGACCATTTTACTTTAATTATAGAATATTCTTTATTGGTGAAAAGCAAGTTTGGTTGCTTCCCGATATCAATTCTAAATTGCTACATATTCAGACATAGATGCTCAGACCGCGAACCACTAAAGTAAACAATGCCATTAATGCATCACGGAAGGTCTATTCCTATAGCATGAAGCTGTGCATAAAATGTCGTCTGCTGATTCCTGCAGACGACATTTCGCCGTGAAAGCCGTGACTGAGCCATTAGTGCTGTTCGCACACATGTCGCCCTTATCGTTGCTAAGCGCAGCGTAAACTGCGTGCATTTACATAATAATGTATTCTGCTGGTACTGCCTAATAAACACTCTGCACTATGACTACCGCGGGGACCTGACCCGGGCCCAGAATCCAGGAGCTTTTGTGATGAACTAATTATATTAGCATGTTCTGTAGAGATACAACTTGCTGCTCTGTATAGATGATACACATTCCGACCTCTCCTAATTCACCCAGCAATACGACATTGGAGCTATGTGTTAATTCCGGTATAACGTGCGTGTTTCGGCTGCCTTCTCGTGGTGTAGTGAGGGTGTAAGAGGTTCTGTAGTGGTAAGCCCAATAGCTGGTGGGATAGTTTACCATGTTGTGCTAAGCAGTTTATTATCCTGAGGGTCACGCCCCAGCAGGATAACACATGTACACCAGGATAACCGAGCCTGGACACAGACCGGAAGTGAGTGTCAATAATCACCGGAAGGGCGCCATAAGGATCAGCTTACTGAAAGTGAAATTAGCCTTATCGCCGACACAGGCGAAATAGTGAAGCAGATTTACTTAACTGTCACTAATGGAATCATCTGCAACTGAAAATGGTGGATTGTTTTCTTTGAATTTGTTGAGGCCGCGTTCCCTCTTCCGTTGTTGCTATGCAATGCAATTTAGAGTTGGGACCGAGGTATTAATAGTTTGTCTCGCATAATCGGCAAAATGATGAGTTGGATTATATTAAAGGGTCCTGTTAGGCGGGCCCCGTCACCTTACATGAGGGTGGTGTTTCCCATATTACTTTTGTATTTTGGAAGGCGATTAAAGAAGATGTATACCTCTGACAAAAATTGATCCACTGCAGTTATAACATAAAGGAACCAACGGAAGTATTGAAACATTAATAATTCATTCCCGGCGCTGGTTATCTACATCTAAACAACATTCTAATCGTTCGGTATTTGTCTACTGAAAAGCCTACTTTAATTATAATGCTTGTATAAAATGTGTGTATAGATATATATACATACAAGGATAGATGCAAAAATGAAACCATCTGTTTTAAGTGCGGTCAGAAAGGTCACGACAACACCAGTTGTCAAAACCAGGCAAAATGTTCCAATTGCCTGGGTGACCATATAGCGATATCTAAAGACTGTCCTGTCTGGAAAAAAGAAAAGCTCATTCAGCAAATCAAAACTGAAAAGCGGCTAAGCTACCCAGAAGCTCGAAGGCTGGCTGAGGCGAATACTCCCTCACCAACCACCAAGAGCTATGCTGCGGTGGCCAATGCCTCCAACAGGACAATTGAATGCCAGACTGAACTAACATGGTTGATTTGGGGGAACCCCACTACCTTCACCCCAGTCCCGAATCCGACTCCGGTTTCGACCAAAAAAAATATCAAGAGTAATAATGGTATTGTGGTGCAGATGCTGGCCGAGCCGGCGATGGGCAAAAAGAAAAAGAAGAATTTGTCGGACCGAGTTCCGAAGAGATCTTTGACCCCTATGGACAAAATGTCCAGGGGGTCATCGATCTCCAAAATCTGAACATTAAATCGATATCAGGCGCTGGCTGATATTGAGATGCCTGAGACAGTGGAAACCTGCAGTCGAAGTCTCTCCCCCAAACCAAAGGCGAGGGGGAGAACACCTGTCACTGCTCCAATGGCGTTAGACACAACACTACAGTCTGTAGCTGTTTGTCTGACGCTGCATAAGACTGTAACTCTCTGTTCTATTTACATTCCTCCGAGCTCCATTCTCATTTGACAAGAACTGGATGCCCTTGTGAACCAGTTACCGTCCCCATATTTACTTAAGGGTGACTTTGATGGCCACAACCCATTATGGGGGGGACAATAGGAACGCTAAAGGCAAGAGAATTGAGGACTTTGTGTCCGGTCATGTTCTGTGTGTATTGGACGATGTTTCGTACACATATTTGCATCCCGGCTACAGAACATACACTGCCATCAATCTCAGCATTGTAGAACCAGAACTGGCCCTAGACTTTTCATGGAGGGTCTGGGAAGACCTCTGTAGGAACGACCACTTCCCAATTATTCTTAATTGCGAAGGGGCATCTCCCATAGAGCGAGAGAGGAGCTGGCGGCTGCGTAAAGCCAACTGGCCCACCTTCCGGACCCTATGTCGCAAAGAGCTCACTCCAGACATCAGTGACATCGATTCCTTCACTGAGATGCTGAGATGGATAGTGGAGAAAACTGTTCCGAAGACCTCGGCAACTCCCAAGCGTCTGACGCCTCCATGGGTGGATGACAGCTGTAGGAGGGCTATAAAGGAACGAAAGAAAGCTCAACGTAAATTCCACAGGAGCCCGACTGCTGAAAATCTGGCGCTGTTTAGAATTCTATGGGCTTGTGCTCGCAGAACAATCAAAGAAGCACAGAGGCAGTGTTGGAGATGATTTGTTTCTAGCATCACCATATGCACGCCAGTGGGCAAAGTGTGGACAATGATCAGGAGAATCAAATGAAGGGGAGGTGATTCTTCTGTAGTCCAGCACTTGAAACACAAGGGCACCATTCTCACATCACTCGACGAAATAAGTGAAGAATTGGCTCGTGCCTTTGCTGGAAACACATCTTTGGCAAACTCTCTCCCGTACTTTCTGGCCATCAAGGAATGCCAAGAGCGAAAGCTCTTGGACTTTTCCTCTGATGGCAAGGAGCACTACAACTCCCCATTCAGTGTGCGTGAGTTGAGGTGTTCTTTGGAAAGCTCGCATGACACAGCAATTGGCCCTGATGGAATTTATTTAAAAAAATTTAAACATCTCCCCGAACCTGCGCTGAGACTCTTGCTTCAACTCTTCAACAACATCTGGGAGCCGTGTGTCATCCCCGCCTCTTGGCAGGAGGCGACAGTAATACCGATTCCCAAACCTGGTAAAGACCAGCCAACAACTATTGCCCCATAGCCCTCACAAGCTGCATCTGTAAAACCATGGAGCGTATGGTAAGCAACTGCCTCATCTGGCTACTGGAGTCAGGACATCACCTGTCCAACCTTCAATGTGGCTTCAGATGGGGCCAAAGCACCCTCGACCATTTAGTTCACATAGAGACTTTCATAACAGATGCTTTCCTTAATAAGGAGCATGTTGTGACTGTCTTTGTCGACCTCGAAAAAGCCTATGACACAACGTGGCAGCACGGCATCATGGAAGATCTCAATGCGATTGGCCTTCGTGGCCACCTGCCAATTTTCATAAAGAATTTCCTAGCCTTCAGGCATTTCCGCGTCCGCGTCAAGACTACCTATTCCAGCCTACACTCACAGGAACTAGGAGTACCTGAAGGCAGCATACTGGTTGTGACCCTTTTCGGGGTCAAGGTCAATGGTATTGCTGCTGCTGTGAAGCGGGGGGGGGGGGTCTCCTGTAGTCTTTTCGTGGACCACTTTGTCTTATATTACAGTGGTGCTAACATGAATGTCATAGAGAGACAGCTACAATTAAGCATAAATGGGATCCATCGATGGTCAGTTCTGAACGGATTCAAATTTTCCAAGACCCAAACAGTCTGCATGCACTTCTGCCTGCTGCATAGAATGCATGCAGAACCGGAGCTGATCCTTGATGTGGATCCCATTAAAGTCATTGAGGAAACCAAATTTGTGTGCCTCATTTTCGATGCAAAATTATCTTTTGTGCCACATATAAAGTACCTGAAAACAAGATGCCTGAAAGCGCTAGATATTCTGAGGGTGCTGTCCAGCTCAGAGTGAGGAGCGGACAGAGATGTTCTGCTCTCCGTGTACCGAACCTTGGTTCGGTCATCAGTGGATTACGGCAGCATAGTATACGGTTCCGCAAGGAAATCGTATATTGGGCTGCTAGACACGGTCCACCACCAGGAGCTTCACCTGGCCCTTGGGGGCCTTCTGCACCTCACCAGTTCAGAGCCTCTACGTCGAAGCCAATGAACCATCACTTAACAACAGGAGAATCAAACTGGCCATGCAATATGCAGTCAAGATAAAAACTAATGCATTGAAACCTGAACACAATTGTCTATTCGAGCAGCATGATGAATCCAGGTATGAAGCCAGGCCGAATTACATCCGGTCACAGAGGCTCCACGTGAAACCTCAGTTGGAGGCCTTAGGCATGGATCTGGACATGTTGGAGGACTCAAAAGTCCCAGAACATCCCCCGTGGTCGTTGAGGAAGCCATCAGTTATCCTCCGACTCATGGAACTGAGGAAGTCTGGGACACATCCACTCGAATACCAAGGACTGCATGCAGAGATTCAAGGCCAGTTTGCAGACCACCTCTCCATATACACTGATGGTTCGAAAGACCAAAGCTGGGTAGCTGCTGCGGCAGTCTGCCGGTGGAAAAAACTTGGCGTACACTTGCCCGATCAGAGCTTGATTTTCACTGCGGAAGCCCGAGCACTCCTTCTCGCATTGAAGTGTATCGAGGTGTCCAACCACACTAACTATGTTATATACAGTGATTTGTTCTCCTCCCTCCTGGCTGTTGCTGGACTGAGAACGAATCACCCTATTATAGCAATGGTCATTTATAAAATGGACCAACTGGCAACAGATGGGTATGCCATCCACCTGTGCTGGGTGCCTGTCCATGCCGGCATACAAGAAAACAAACGAGCTGATTGGGCTGTGAAGAAGGCCCTGAACTGTGATCTTGAACCGTGTCTGATCCCTCACTCTGATCTGAAACCACTAATAGCCACCCACATAAAATCCAAATGACAACATGAGTGGGATGAAAACATTAATGAACTTAGAAATTGAAGCATCTGTGTTAAAACCACCACATACTCATACGGGAGGTCGGTGGAACCAAGTGGTCCTTATCCACTGCCATATTGGCCACTCGTGGCTTACACATGCTTTACTGCTCAAGGTGGAACCTCCCCCTAAATGTATTGGGGGTCAGTCCCCGCTGACACTCAAACACATTTTACTAAGTTGTGTCTGGGACACATCCACTCGAGTACCAAGGACTGCATGCAGAGATTCAAGGCCAGTTTGCAGACCACCTCTCCATATACACTGATGGTTCGAAAGACCAAAGCCGGGTAGCTGCTGCGGCAGTCTGCCGACGGGAAAAATTTGGTGTACGTTTGCCCGATCAGAGCTCGATTTTCACTGCAGAGGCCCGAGCACTCCTTCTCGCTTTGGAGTGTATCGAGGTATCCAACCACACTAACTATGTTATATACAGTGATTCGTTCTCTTGCCTCCTGGCTGTTGCTGGACTGAAAACGAATCACCCTATTCTAGCAACGGTCATTTATAAAATGAACCAACTGACAACAGATGGGTATGATATCCACCTGTGCTGGGTGCCTGGCCATGCTGGCATACAAGGAAACGAACGAGCTGATCGGGCTGCGAAGAAGGCCCTGAACTGTGATCTTGAACCGTGTCTGATCCCTCACTCTGATCTGAAACCACTAATAGCCACCCACATAAAATCCAAATGGCAACATGAGTGGGATGAAAACATCAATAAACTTAAAGAAATTGAACCATCTGTGGGAAAGCCACCACAGACTCATGCGGGAGGTCGGCGGGACCAAGTGGTCCTTAGCCGCTGCCGTGTTGGCCACTCGTGGCTTACACATGCTTTTCTGCTCAAGGGGGAACCTCCCCCTGAATGTATTGGGTGTCAGTCCCCACTGACACTCAAACACATTTTACTAAGTTGCGTTGATTTTTTGGCCCTGCGCCAACGGTTCTACACTGCAGGCAGTATGCATGACCTTTTTACTAAGGTAAAACAGGAAAACATTTTAGCCTTTTTGAGGGCAGCTGGACTGTACCACCTTATATAGTTTACTAAATGGATTCTATTAATTATTAATGAAACTTTTCTTTTTCTATGGGAATTTGTTTCCCTTGACCACAGATATATGATTGTGAGCTTTCTAATTTAATTAGTGTCTATTGGCACATAATTGATTGTCTGCTTTTACATGTAAAAGCGATGGTTTGAACAAAAAACAAACATTTCTCGCCGTGAATATGGCCTATGCTGCCGACACGGCGTAAAGCAACCACCAATCAATCAATCAATCAACTAAGTTGTGTTGATTATTTGGCTCTGTGCAAACAATTTCACACTGCAGACAGTATGTATGACCTTTTTACTAAAGTAAATCAAGAAAACATTTGAGCTTTTTTTAGGGCAGCTGGTCTGTACCACCTCATATAGTTTGCAGAATAAATTCTAACAATTATTAATCAACTTTTATTTTTTTACGGGAATTTGTTTCCCTCAGCCACAAATATATAATTGTGAGCTTTGGTAAAAGCGATGGTTTGAACAAAAAACAAACATTTCTTGCTGTGAATATGGCCTATGCTGCCAACACGGCGTAAAACAACCACCAATCAATCAACCAATCATCAATCAACAATATATATTGGAGGAATGTTTAGTAGCACCCGACTGCTGTAAATCCGTGAAAAGTCATGTGTTCTTAAGCGCATGCATCACAGGAAGATTTGCACATAGATGGAGACGACCGGAAGTTTCTGAATACCCTCAAACCGATGCCATAATAAAGTGATACACCACCCCAACGCCTTGCTATGATTGATGTGCATTAACATTGCACCAAATCATGCAAGAGATACCAACATTAAAGCTGCATGATCTGATGAAAACATGACAGTTTTAAAACCACGATACTTAATACATACCTAACTTAGATAATGATGCCCTCAATCAGCATTTATTGCTTCATACATGGAATATGAATTCAATTTAATAGAACTTGTTATTGCTGGACTCTACCATTTTCATCATCTCAGTATGCAATTGAAAATTGATTTGATATGGTTTTACTTTAAATATCTCCAAAGTTAATCCTTTAAAGTAAAAGTTAATTTAACCTAAAGTAGATTATAGTTATCAAACTAATATGTTCATCTAAAAGATATGTCAGAATCGGTAGGATTATATAATTTAAACAAATGTACCTTGTTTGAATGTTTCAATTGCTAATATGACGTCATAGCCCTTCTACTATTGTCTGAAAGGTAATTAATAAGAAGTAAAAAAGGATCCACTAATAAATATGTCGCAAACGTCGGTTAGTGTTGGCTTGGCACAGCGACATCAGGAGTTGTGATCTGTGGGGGAGGCTGTTAGCACTGCGTACTGATAAGTGATATACCTACATGCGGGATATCTCAGCGTCTCCCACAATGCACCACGATTCAGGGATTGCGGAGGGAGTTAAGAGCAAACTTCCGCGAGCTCTGCCGCCCTTGTTTATAATGCACTTTGCACAGGCCACAGGCTTACAACACCGGCTTATACTTGAATCGAACAGAGCCCAGTCATAACGGCAGTGTTCTTGAAATCATGGCCACTTTTCGGCGGAAATTCCAATTGTGAAACAAGACCTCTGCAACAACTTCCGGTCAGAGCGCGCTTACACTGTTGATGGGCGCCCCTCCCGGATGTGGGCAGTGAGTGTCCGGATGTAGTTAATGCACACAGGAAGTGGCGCACTGATTGGTTAGCGCGTGTTTGTAGGCACTGCGGTAAAGCGGACAGCTGGATAAAGAGGGTGCGGACATCACACCACAATGGTGCACTGATGTTGTTTAGACGAGCTGAGACACTTTTAGCATTGTGATGAAGTACCCGTTGATACCCAATGCACTTACGGCTGCCAGATGCAGGCCAGGGAAGCTACTGCTCATCTGGTTGGAAAATACCCACAAGTAACAGGGTTAGGGTTAGGGTTAGCAGCTGAGCAGTGCAGTCTGTCAGATCGGTCTCAATCTGTCTCAAGTCGCCTTCATTAAAGTGTCAGCTAGCATGGCGATCCGCCGTCAGGGCGGTAGAAACACCGGGTCGGTGAAGGGGATGTGTTAGTGGGGGGAGAATATACACATATCTATTATATATATAAATAAATATCAATCCAGAGCAGGGCTGGTGGCAGGATCGGTGTAGTGTAGGTGATATATAAGATCCACCTAATGTATGTATTGAACATTGTGGTATAAACTTAGAACCATCGGATTATGCAACTTTACCTGTAACGTTCCTCACGGCCATCTCCTGTTGCAATGCATTCAGCTCTGTCTTCTTATTCCAACTTTACTGAGATATTAATGTAATGCCATGGGGGCAAAGAAAATGGGCAATATTGTGCCTAGAGCAGGATTTGAAACCACTCTCCGTGCCAGTCCGGGGTTTGCGTGCTCACCATTACACCACCCAGGATCCCTGATGCAATCCATGCCGACCAGTCTACGTCGGTTACCATCCTGCTGTGATCTCAGACTTTACTAAGACGCAAAACCCCAATAATTTACGACTCTAGTAGGCAACGGTTTCCACTCTATTTGTTGGGGTTTGGAACTTAGGAGCATTGAGGGCTTTGGGGAGTTGGGGGGTTAGGCATCAGGTGGTTAGGGGTTTGGGGTTGGGTGGCTATGGGGTTAGTGGTTTTGTTGTTAGGGGTTTTGTTGTTATAGGTTTTGTTGTTAGGGGGTTGGTTGTTAGGGGTTTGGTTGTTAGGGGTTTTGTTGTTAGGGGTTTTGTTGTTAGGGGTATGGTTGTTAGGGGTTTGGGATTGGGGGTTGAGGTTGGGGTTGACCAGCAATAATTGGCACAGGTGTGGCGTAATCTTGTTTTCAGAATCCTGTCGATTAATCTGTCCTCGATGTGGTTCTATATGTGCTGTATAATTTATTATGTGGATATAAATAACACATTGGTCCCCAAATGTAGATGGCCCCCGGTGCGTGTTCCGTACAAGACTATGTATTTACTGCAGCGCTGTGAGACTTGTTCGTGCAGCTCTATGAATGCTGTATATAAATAAAGACCATGCCAATTCTTCACTCATGCATATTACTTAGAGTGGCTAGTATGTCTAATTCAAGGCCACATCCCATAATAGTATCTGTAAATGCGAGTGCTGCTGACCTAACCCGTTAACACTCCCCATGGTGGGGATTTCTACGCAGCCTGTTATTGGTAAGAGTCCACACACAGATCTCCTGATGATCATATAGAGGTGCAAACTACTGTGGTACGATGAAATTATCTATACATCAGGTCTGGGCAAAAACCATCTTGCAAGGCAGAGTGAAAGCTGGACGGAGATGGGGCAGGTAAAGGAAGAGGTGGGAAGACAACATCAGGGAATGGACAGGGCTGCAGTTTGGTAAGTCCCAGAGGGAAGTGGAGAGCAGGGGAAACTAGAGGAAACTGGTTCCAATGTCATCTGTGATGATATTGTTGATGGTTATTGGTAAGCATCTCATTATTGAAATTGTTCATACTAACCGATCAGTTGAATTTGAGCTTCAACTAGAATCGTCTGTTGGTATGATCAGGCAAATTTAGTCCCTGGATTCAGCAGTCGTGGCAGAACGTATCTCAGATCCGCCGACTCATCTTACAGGATAAGGATAATCCATGAGACCTGTCACTTTGATGAGTGCACCTGTCTATATCTGTCTCTCTCGACCTAATACCGTGAACTAGTGGTGTGACCTAATGCATTGAGCTAATAATGTGACCTAATACTGTGACCTAATACTTGACCTAATAATGTGAATTAATATTGTGACCTACGATACGATGACCTAATATTGTGACATAATACGATGACCTAATATTGCAACCTAATATTCTGATCTAATACTGTGAGATAATACTGTGAGCCGATATTGTGACATACATGTGGTAACCTAATACTGTGATGTAATAATGTGGTGTAATGCTGGGATGTAATAAAGTGGTGTAATATTGTGACCTAATATACTGACTTAATAAACTGACCTTATACTGTGCACTAATATCATGATCTAATATGTGACCTAATGTTGTAATCTAATAGTGTGACCTAATGTTGTGACCTAATATTGTCGCATAAGAATGTGACCTAATAGTGTCACCTAATACAATGACGTCATACTGTGTCCTAATAATTGTCTCCTAATAATATGACCTAATATTGTCATCTAATGCAATGACATCATACTATGTGCTAATACTGTGCCCAAATACTGTGACTGAGTATACTGACATAATACTGTGACCTAATATTGTGACCGAGTATACTGACCTAATACTGTGACTTAATAATGTGACCTATTGTGGGCTAATGATGTGACCTACTACTGTGACCTACTACTGTGACCTACTACTGTGACCTACTACTGTGACCTACCACTGTGACCTAATAATGTGACCTAATACTGTGACATAATACTGTGACCTAATACTGTGACCTGGAACATAACGCGGTGACCTAATATTGTGACCTTACTGCGACTGCCATCACAGTGGGGGATAGGTGGCCTACATGATGTAAGCGGTGGTTACCGTTGACAGATACTGATATGAAATTAACACAGCACTCAGCATGCATTCACTCTCCGCCCACAATGCCATCCCTCTCCAGCAGAGGCTAGGTCCGCCTTATTTCTCTATGAAGGGAACTCCATTTGTAAACTTGATTAATTGCATGGCTTGTCCTCACCAGATCCCCTTAGATTGGTTTCTTGCGGATATTTAATTATATATTTAAGTTCACATGTGTCTCTCCGAGATGGCTAGAGTTGGGGGCTTAGTGCCCAGTTAATCAGTCTCCAAGCACATGGCGCACATAGCCATCCACCGAATCAGCGAGACCTGGCGGGGGAGGTTTCTATTGCCCTCGGGACTGGTAATTGTTGTTTTTCCTGAATTCTACGGGGGGCCATACAAAGGCTATTTTTACATCCGAGGCATATCAAGTAGTTCTCCAGATAATACAATGTACTCATCCCCTACCCGTCTTGTATGACCTTAGATGTTGCCAGGATATAAAACCCTAACAAACATCCACGCCGATAGTGGTAGTGTTCGACCTGTACTGTCGCGAGGGTGCAGCGGGTGGGCACTTGAAGTTCAATGATAATGATAAATAGTTGCTGCCATATGAAACCTTACGTACATTATATTTTTCACGAATGCATCCGTAACTTTTTTACGGAATTACAGTTTGTGGTAATTCCAAAACTGATGCCACTCATCGAATAGAAAATCTGCAGAAACAAGCAATAGTTATTTCATTTCATAACAGCCACACTGATCCATTATCCAAGTGGTCTAGAATTTTAAAGATGTCAGACCGATATAAGCAGAAAGTGTTATTATTTATACATGGTTTTGTGCAAAACAGACTGCCAATGACATTTTCAAATCTGTTTTGTTATAATCATGATATCAACAGCCCAGATGAAACAAGACAAGGAGACTTATTTCATAAAGCAGCTATGAAGTTGAAGTTTGTTGGCAAACTCCCATTGTATGCATATCCCACTTTATGGAATACATGATATCCTATCATTGAGGAGAATATCTCATGATCATGTTATAAACACAGGATACAATCTGTCCTATTAAGTGAATATGCAGATACAGTGAACTGCGACAACAAAGTACATCACGATTGTTACCCTGGCCCAAATAGACCCAATGAGTAACGATACAATATTTACAATTTAAACCGCAGAATTTGTCTATTGATGAACATGTCCTGATCTCATCATATCGTTTTCTAACACGTGTTTGTTTACTTAAAGAGCAGTCTCTAGGTTAGTTGTATATCAGCTCCAGGGCTCATGATTTTGTATTATATATTATTTGTTTATAAGGGGCCGTGGGAAAACAGCCATTAATGGTTACACTGTTCCTGCAATTTCTATTGTCAACAGGTTAGTTTATGTTTGTAGACTATGAATGGAAATTGTGAATAAAAAATGTGTAATGTCTAATCAGTCTCCGGTAGCAGCTACGTTGATCCCACTAGGTCGGTCACTGAGAAGCATTGCAGTTTCCAGATATAATGGGAAGATTTTGAGATTAGCAAACGTTGTTTCAGCTATATAAAAAGGAAACGAAGAAACAAGAAAAGATTAAAAAAGAAGCTGCCTATCAGTATCACTGCACCGCCCCCCTCCACCCCCCGTGCACCAGGCAGACTATTTGCGCGTTTGCGGACTGAATAGGTCCACCACACCTCGTCCTGCCTACATCGCCATTGGTGTCCATTTACCTAATTAACGGGGTGGAGTGGGCAGATTCCTGCCTGCAGACGTCACGTCTCGCAATGTCGCAACCCATTCATGAGACCTGTTAGACACGGTGCTCTCCCTGATCAAGTGTCGTCTGCCGTCAAACACAATTCAACCAAAGCGTCTGGAGTGAAAACAGGTGCGTCTGTTATTCGAAAAGATTGGCATGTGGCACGAAAAGTCCCGTGTTGGTCAGATGATGACATTTAGTATTGCAAATTCCAGTGATCAGCCGTGTAAGAGATCGAGAATGAGGCTTAAATAATAATGGCCATATGGCAGTGAAAGGTGCTTCCCGCTTCAGAGAATTGACGATTATTGTGCGTGCGCAACCACGTGTTTGCGTGCGACTCACGAGGTGTGGATCTTCCGTTCTATCCGGGTTACCGCCCTCATGGCAGTTCACTATATTAGACAAGTGTATCCACAAATATCAGGACTAGTTACGTCTCAACGAGGCTCCAATATCAACACTGCTAGCCAATGACCTCAGCACGAAGGCAGGCCAAAGATTCTACAGTAGAATCTGCTGCAGTTTGAGGCATATATCTTTTGACTTTAATGAAGTTTGTTCTGTTAATTTCAGTAAGAATTATTCTGATCTGATCAGCCTACTCGCATAGGGTTTGTCGATGGCGGAGGCTATATGAAATATAGATGGGGGAAATATACCAGGAATATATAGAGGGACCTATGTAGGGAATGTATGTATAGGGCATATATATCGATAATATATAGGGAATATTCATGGGCAACATACATAGGGAATATATAGAGGGACTTTATATGAGGAATATAAGAAATATATAGATACTCCATATAAGAAATATATCTTGGGAATATATCTGGGGAAAATATATAGGGAATATATAGAGATAATTTAGAAGGGAATATAAATATACATGGGGGATTTATATATACAGGAACTATATATAGAGAATCTACATAGGAAATATATATGGTGGAATATATAGGGAATATAGAGAAGGAATCAATCTGCAAGGCAATATATATTGGCGACAAGCATTGCATTCAAATATGAACCAAGTCAGCGGAAGTCTGCTTTGCTCATACAATCTATTAGAGTATTCGGATGGCATAACACAATTTAATCAAATAAATCAAATATAATAGTTCAACAGTACGAAGAAGAAGGCAAAGTAAACTATTTGCATTTACTTACTGGCCAGAGGACATTATAGATAGGCTCACCTGGAAATAAGAAAGAAAATAAATTATTTGCAAGTGGAAGATCATTCGATCCATTTAACATTCAAATGTAATTGGTTGGAGATATTTTTTTTCAGACCAGATTGATAAAGGATTTGGCTGTTTTCAAATTTTCATTCCTTTCTGTTCCAATTAAGGCCCTACCAACTTAGTAAGTGTCCCTCTTTTAATGGTTTCCTCACCAGTATCCGGTCATGTATACTCCACTCACAACCACTCACAACCACTTACCACCACTCACCACCACTCACCACCACTCACCACCATTCACCACCACTCACCATCACTCACCACCACTCACCACCACTCACCACCACTCACAACCACTCACAACCACACACAACCACTCACCATCACTCACACCCACTCACACCCACTCACAACCACTCAAAACCACTCATAACCACTCACAACCACTCACCATCACTCACAACCACTCACAACCACTCATAACCATTCACAACCACTCATAACCACTCACAACCACTCACAACTACCCACAACCACTCACAACTACCCACACCCACTCAAACCACTCACACCCACTCAAACTATTCAAACCCCACATCCAAGTAGTACTAAGTATAGCTCCCACGTCACTCCGATTCATCCCCTACAACTAGTACAAGCCATTGCTTCCCACCAGACTCCCCCCCCCCTCCCTTCGCTCTCCCATTCTCTCCTCCATCCGCCCATCTTCACTCTCCTTCCCTTATCTCGTCCTGCCTCTCCAGTCAACACCCTGGATCGTCTATTCAGCTCCTTCCAGATGCTTCCACTTCTATCCACACGCCATTAAGCTCCTCTCCCGCACCTTCCTCTCCCGCACCCTGCAACGTCATCCCTCTCCCTCCACCCTCTAATCTCCCCTCTCTCCTTCTTTTCCACTCCGCTACCCTCTCCCTTCTTGCCCCCTCATGGCTCCCCACCTCCCCTGCTCCGATATTCTCTTTCCGCTTCCTCCAATTCTCGTCTTCTCATACTCTTCAATCATCACTTTCCTCCATTTCCCTTCCCCTTACCTCCGCTCCCCACCCCCGCCCTTACCTCCGCTCCCCACCCCCGCTCTTCCCGACGCTTCACCCCGCCTTGCCGACGCTGCCCTCCCCGCCCTTCCCAATCTTGCCCCCGCTCTTCCCGACGCTTCACCCCGCTCTTCCCGACGCTTCCCCCCGCCCTTCCCGACGCTTCCCCCCGCCCTTCCCAATCTTACCCCCGCCCTTTCCGATGCTCAATGCCACCCTCCCTTCCCGATGCTGTTCCCCCGCGCTTCGCCTTATTTATATTTGTAGAGATTGTGTCACATGGACAATGAAGTATCCAAACATCAAGACTAAAAGATTGACAAGATTTTCGCTTAAATTCATTAAAATATTTACATTTCAGCGAGTCAGATAAATATGTTCACCGTATGCTCACCAATCATGTGAGTTCTACCCGTTCTCGTGTGTGAGTGGTACACCAGACGGCCGGTAGGGGTCATGGGCGGCGCATACTACATACAGTCCTGGCATATCTCACACGGGGCCCTGAGAAATGACCTTCTTAATTCTTTATAAATCATTATGGTCATCGGAACAGGATGGTCTAGTTGTTTATCTTTTATGTTGAGATATTACTAATTCATATGACAACACGTTAAGTACCAGCGACAGCTAGATGTGAACAGGTTGATTTCACCTCAGTATTATCTTGCAATGTCGCCGAATTAAAGAGAAAAATAGTGCATACAAATCACCAAAATTGAAATCTTGTTAGCATGCTGGTATACCACCATCATGTCTGCCATGTCGAGTCAGAGGCCATCACACACACACCGGGAGGGGGGGGGGATGTCTGTGTGAAAATGGCGCATTGATCAAATAGAGGGTCTTCCAAATGTTACCTTGAATAGCGGCTTTACTATGTGTAGACTCAAATAGTTGGGGGCGGGGGTTCTCCGACCACAAAGACCGGCTGAGATGATTGATGCTCCGTGACTGTTCCCTAGCCGTCTCTATAACGTCTGTGGATCCATCTATAGGTTTAGGTGGATGGAGTTCGAGATATCAGCGCGAGAACATGTTCACTAACAGATTTTTCCATTAGCAACAACGAATAAAAGATTATACATGTAATGCAATTTTAGTAAAACTAGACACCGCAAAATGCACAAAGGTGACATGAGACTGAAGTCCAGTGTGGTGTCACTTTGCTCTCACCTGTCATTATATTGATATCACCAGATATCATATTGAATTTCACCAAGTGTTATTGGATAGGCCTATGCATACAGACCATATAGGTACGTAGGACCCTCTGCGAATGCTGCTGTTGCTGCGACTGGAGCCGATATGCCGGGCGCGAGTGTAGTAATCTGAACTAACCTCACAGGCGAGGCGGCATACACGCAGGTAGGCGACGGTTCATGGTGTCGGAGAGTCTCGATAGCCTAGTAACCAGGACGCGAGCCCATGAGAGTCCTGCTCGGGCACAGTGTCCCACCACATTAGTACCTCTACAACTGCAGGTGCTGCGCGTGCAGTACTCACATTAACTCTACAACCGGAAGTGACTGGCACCTTTCACACTGGTTGCACAGCTCGTTCCGAATCTGGTTCCGGAGTAGGTTCCGGAGCTGGTGTGAGAGCTTGTACCGGAGCTGGTGCCTTAACTGGTTCCGGAGCTGATACCAGACCTGGTACCGGAGCTGGTGTTGGAGCTGGTTGCGAAGCTGGTGCCCAGAGCTGGCACCGTGCAGGCACCCAGCCTCCTGCGGCGTTCCATACGGCTACGACCCCGGCTTCCGCTCCCCTGAATGCCTGGTCACAAGGCGCGGGGAACAGGCACATGGCACTCCCCTACGAAAATAAGCACCAGTTCCTTTGCTGATTTCCTCCGAGATATATGACTTGTTGATTAGCGAGATACTCGAGATGTTAAGACAGAGTTTGTTTTATGCAAGACCCCAATCCGACATTATTCTACAGGATTTGAGCCACTATGTCTACCATTAGACGATAATATACGATACGATGATAATGGTTTGTTAATCAGAGATCAGCTATACATTTAAGCAGGCGACTGAGCGCACTCTACAATATATAAGTAGTGTCGTAAACAGTTGACGACAACCACCACCACTGAAAGTATCGACTGCAGAGATAACAATAGCAACCATGGCATAAATGAGACGATTATCATTCGTTATTTATATTCGCATAATATATTATGCATCACATATATTCAGGTTTAAAAAGATGGACGCCGGGGGGTAATTATGTGGGCTCTACACTTGTACATCACCTCATCTCACGGCGTCCACCCATCCATCACTGGGAATAATGTAAGGGGATTACAAGTTAAAAATAACTATCAAAACTGACTTTCGGGGATGAAACATAAAACATAAACTGATTAAATTCAGGTCTGTGCACTCAACTAAACACATATTGTACCAGCTAAAATGAGCGCCACTACCTACACAACGCCATTCTTGTGTTGTCCTCAATGATGTGAACCTTGTTCCAACCTGAAGTTGTGCGTGCATGTAGTTGTGAATATGTTCGACCATCTGACACTATTCAACACACAGTAAACTGGGGCCGTGGAAATGGCTTCAGCTTATATCAATGTAATTGTCTTTCCACTAGTCAACTACAAACAACAGAGAAGGTCAGTCATATTGTGTTCCTCCTTGCAGTCCCAAAAGTGGGCGCAGCGGAACACGGGTTGGTTGTTGGAGTTTACGTCCTGGCAACATCTAAGGTTATATCAGGACGGGCGCACCGGAAAGAGGTTTTTTATGGGTTGGGATTTTACATCCTAGCAACATCTATGGTCATGTCAAGATGGGTACCGACCTGCAACAGTATGCACTCATTGCAACTGCATAGTGCTTAGTGAAGACTCATTGACACCGGGAGTGAAGATCAAATGTGGAGTGCGACAAGGATGTGTTCTATCACCTAGTCTTTTGAAGATTTATACGGAAATGATTTTCAGAGAAATAGATGACATCATAGGAATAAATGTTGGAGGTGGAAATATCAATAACACAAGATACGCAGACGATACAGCACTGCTAGCCTTAACGTCAAATCGACTACAAGATATAGTGGATGAAGTAAAAGAAAAAAGTGAGAGATGTGGCCTCAAAATGAATGTAAAGAAGACAAAATCCATGGTTGTCAGCAGAAAGGAATACAAACCAAGAGCAGAGATAAAAGTTAATGGTGTAATCTTGGAGCAGGTAGAGTCATTTGTGTATCTGGGCCATTTAATAACTAGTGATGGCGGATGTGAAAGAGAGATTAAACGGAGAATAAACATTGCCAAAACAACATTTCTAAAGATGCAGAAAGTACTAACATCTAGAGACATAAATATAAAAACAAGACTCCGACTGCTAAAATGCTATGTGTGGTCTACACTTTTATATTGCTGCGAGACATGGACTTTGAAGAAAGCAATAACAACAAAGCTCGAGGCATTTGAAATGTGGCAATACAGAAGAATGTTAAAAATTCCATGGACAGCAATGATAAGCAATGTGGAGGTCCTAACAAGAATGAAAATAAAGAGACAGATAATACAAACGATCAAAAACAGAAAAATTAAATACTTTGGCCACATGATACGACACCAGGAATCACAGAGAAGAATACTGGAAGGGAAGATAGAAGGGAAAAGACCAAGAGGGAGAAGGAGAACAACATGGATGGACAACATCACTGAGTGGACAGCAATGAGCTATGCGGAATGCGTGAGAGGAACGAATGACAGGAAGAGATGGAGGTCCATTGCAGCCAACCTTCTTTGAGAAGACGGCACCCATTGATTGATTGAGTGCTTCCCCACTCGGAGACCAGGCCACCATTATAATGACCCAATATTCGACTCAGTGACATTATCATGGCACTGAGCTAACCAGTACCTGCCATCTCCTAGCAATGTCTAGCACCAGGCTAGGAAGCAACACTCATCAATTTTGAAAGTCATTGGTTTGACTCGGCCGGGATTCGAACTGCCGACCTTCTGCGCTCTACCGATTCGGCCACAGCGACCGGTTGGAAGGAGGAAGGTCGTTGTCTGCTAATGAAGGAACCCTTCAACAACAAGTCACTTCACAGTAGCGCAATGATTTGGTCACACGGCTCCATCACGTCTAGTGACGCATCACCTCCCGCCAACATACCTCCGCCGTCTTAGTTGGCCCATAAATATTGTGCGGGGTGCCGGCAGGGGCTGACCACGTCACGTGACACCAGACCAGCCTCGCCCTTTGATTGGTCTACGTCAGGTAACGTCAAACTACGGCGTCCAGCCGTATGACATGCTTGGTTACTGAACCGACCTTCTTTTCAGAGAACTCCAAACCCATCAAATTCGTTGTCCAGTAGCTTTGGTCTCGGTCCACTGCTCTGAACACATTACATCACAGCTGTATGAATGTTACACACTGCTACTGGTTAAAGGTGGGCTGTTCTTGAACTTTATCTGTGGAATTTCGCTATAGATGGTATTCCCGTGACGTCATCAACCGGAAGCGTGGCCATTGTGGCGATATCAACCAGTAAACAACCTGCAGGTTGCAGTAACATAGTAGAACATTCTTTCAGTTTTATTCCATATTAATAGAAATGCCGAACCCTAACCTTATGAATTTAATATAATCTTTTCATTGAATATGCTTTCTGCATGTGAGCCAAGCGGTTTGTTTCTAAGTGCTGTAGTTTTAGAGATATTTAGCTTTTTCTGCATGAAGATTGCAAACACCCATTGACAATGCATTGAGTTTACCGATACGCATAGTGCAACATGTCAATTTTATTCAAAATTAATAGAAATGCAGAACCCTAACCATATAAATTTAATATAATATTGTCGATGAATTTGTTTTCTATATGTGTGCCAAGCGGTTTGTTTCTAGGTAGTGTAGGTTTAGAGATATTTAACTTTTTCTGTATGAAGATTGCTCACGGCCATTAACAATGCAATGAGTTTGCCGGTACGCGCAGTACAGCACGTCAATTTTATTCAAAATTGATAGAAATGCAGAACCCTAACCTTATAAATTTAATATAATATTTTTATTGAATTTGTTTTCTATATATGTTCCAAGCGGTTTGTTTCTAGGTGGTGTAATTTTAGAGATATTTCACATTTTGACAATGCATTGAGTTTGTTGGGTTTGTTATTGTGGGTTCTAGCACCACAATGGCCGCACTTCCGTTTAGCGTGACATCAGTGCATACCCTCTATATGTGTGACACTGTAGTAGGTAGCTATCTTCAGGTCACTTTCCTATATCTTGAACTTCATCTGTGCAATCTAGCTATGTGGCTGACATCTTAGCCTGTAGTAGGTAACTATCTCCTTTGCTCAAATCCACAAGAGTCATTGTGGCTCTACTGACTTTAACCAGCCACAGTTCCATCTTCTCTGGTAGTTGGCAGACTCCGCCCTTGTTCAGTCGTTGATGTTGTCCACAGGCTGCTTCTTGTGTCTTCCCTTTCTTCTCCTTCCCTTCTCAGAGTATCTTAAAGACTGGCCTTTACAAATCCAGATGACGATGAGACGTAGCCATACAATTTTATATTTGTTTTATTTATTGTGTACATTAGTTGATTAAGCGCAGGAAATTTCAATCATGGACAATTGGTCTTGCTCATTCCACCACTCCTTGCCCTATCCTAGTAATGCCGAACACCTGGCTAGGTAGCGACAGTTCAGTCGTGATGTGAATATATGATCGTGTCAGTTCCCCTCTTCTTGTCCCGAAGTTGTATTAATGGTGTTTGGAGACATTATATATATTTGCATATATATTTGCATACATATATGTATGTATATTATATATATATATTTAACCTATGCTTTCATTTATATTGATTAAAAATGGGTAAATACATGACTTGAATGTCACTGTTCGGATCGATTTGAATGTGACTGCTTGGATTATCAACAATAATGAAGAAAAGAGTTAGACATACTAGCTTGTACAGTGTAAATGTATATATGTAATGATTTGGCCGAAATATTATATATAAAAGTCATATGAGTCATATATATATGCATGAGTAATAATATCTGTGTCGTTGGAAGGTAATTTAACTGAACAAGTTTTGAAATATTAATGGGTCTGGATTATTATATATTCATATATATCTACATATAGCTTTGGTTTATTACATTCGTTGAGTAAGCATGGCAAATTTCAATCGCGGACAATTGTTCTTCTCCACTCCACTGTTCCAATTGCCATCTTAGTAATGTAGAGCACCAATGTTCTGAGTCGTTGGTTTGACTTGACCCAAGGTTCGAATCATATCACCTGCCAAAGCGGGAAGCAAGATAAATTCATTCTGTTATCATGTTTTTAATAGAATAACGATGACGACTAATTCGAGGAATAAATGGCCAAACACAAATACATCAAAGGTTTCATGATCGACCTCCTTACATATCAGTGTAGGAGCCTCGCTTGATTCAAATGTCCTTATATAAAACACTTATCCGTATCTAACTAGTCCAGACCTCAACACAGTACTATTCTTTTTTTTTCTTTGTAGAAAACCTTTGTTGATTTGATATATTATATATGTAAATACATGTAGTGTAAATACATATGGCTGGAAAACCAGTGCCTTGACGCTGAAAAAATACCTTTATTCGCTGAATAAGAGGATCATTTATCCCCCTCCCCCCCCCCCCACACACACACACAAAAATACCTAGCTTAGTAATTTTGCTAGTCTTTTAGAACATTATTACTTAGTGACGGAATGAACACTCAGTGAAAATGGAATGCTTTGCGCGCGGTCAAAATGCATTTCCGCTTATTTCTTTCTTTGAACAGATGACATTCAGATGACCTAGACGATGAAATGATAGTGCACGCTGGCAGTGAGCATGTGCCAATCCCCTTCTGTGTGCTTTGTGTGTCCTTATGTCGGAGGGTCCAAACGCTTGTTAGAACAAGCAACCGCACATCTCGACCTGCTGTTTGCTGACAATCCATCGTAGTTTGACTAGTTGTCTGCGACAACCAATGGGGACCTTTCAGTTTGCAGAACTCTCTCGTCAGATGCCGCACCATGCCGGTCTTGTGTGTTCTGCAGGTGTAGGGGTGTGGTGAGGATTTTGGTGTGTGTGGTGGGGTGTATGGGGATTTAGGGGTGTGTGGTGGGGGCGTATGTTTGTGTGGTGGAAGTGTAGGGGTGTGGTGAGGATTTTGGTGTGTGGTGGGGATTTTGGGATGTATGGTGGGGTGTAGAGGTGTGTGGTGAGTGGGTATGGTGTGGTAGGTGTGTATGGTGTGTGTGGTGGGGGCATATGTTTGTGTGGTGGGTGTGTTGTGGAGTTGTAAGGGTGGGGTGAGGATTTTGGTGTGTGTGGTGGGGGTGTATCAGGATTTAGGGGTGTGTGGTGAGTGGGTACAGTGGGCTGGGTGTGGTTGGGGTGTAGGCGTGTATGGTGTTGTGGTTGGGGTGTAGGTGTGTATGGTGGGTGTGTTGTGGGGGTGTATGTTTGTGTGGTGTAGGTGTAGGGCTGTGGTGAGGATTTTGGTGGGTGTGTATGGGGATTTAGGGGTGTGTGGTGGGGGTGTGTGGTGAGTGGATATGTGTGGTGGTTGGGGTGAGGTGTTGGTGGGGTATGTTGAGGTGGTGGTGGGTGTGGTTGTGGAGGTGTAGGGGTGTGGTGAGGATTTTGGGTTTGTTGTGGGGGGTATGGATTGGGTTTAGGTGTGTGGGTGAGGGGTTGTAGGGGTGTGTGGTGAGTGGGTATGGTGTGGTGGGGTGAGGGGTGGGGGTGGGGGCTTGGGGATGGGGTGTCGGTTGAGTGGTGGTTGAGGTGTGGTGTAGTAGGTGGAGTCTGTGCTAGAGCGGCACCTCACAATCTTTAGCATTCCTAAACCCCCACCATCACCCCTACACCCCCACCACAGTCCTAAAACCCCACCACACACCCTATACCACCTACACCCCACACACACACCTATACCCCCAGTACCTTACACCCCCACCACACATATAAACCCCCATCACACACTTACACCCACACCACACACCTACACCACCAACACACACACCACACCTACACCACCACACCTACACCACACACACACCTACACCCTCACCACATACACACCTACACCCTCACCACACACACCTACACACCTACACCACCACCACACACCACACACCTACACCCCCACCACATCCCAAAACCTCAACCACACACCTACACCCCCACCACACCCCTAAACCCTCACCACACACCTACACCCCCACCACACAGCCACACCACATCCCTAACCTCCCACCACACACCACCATGCCCACCGCACACCTACACCACCAAGGCACCTGCACCCTTCTATCCAACCATAATGGCCGACTTGGACCGGGAACGGGTGCTGCCACCAAGTGTATAGCAAGAGAAATGGCTCATGAAAGGTCATCTGCTAATTATCCCCCCTACCCACACACACACCCTCATCCAGACGTGCTACATGTCTGGTTGGTGAAGCCATAATGACAGTGGAAGCAATCGAAGAAGCAATCATAGAATTGGTATTGATATTATCTAATAAATAGCTCTCTTTTTTCACAGATAATATCACTAACAAGGTAAGTAAACTAACAACTAACAACAGCAAGATTTACACATACAATGATTGGGGCCATTCGAAGACGGGGCGTTTTAACAAATCACCAACCTTATAAAGCTGATCCTTAGAAGCTTTCAAGATTTCCGATGGCGGATTATCATGTAAGGTACAGGGTCTTTGATGGCCGTGAGTGTTTGCCTCTGTGTGCCATATCTGCTCTGACTACGCACTATGATCTCAATGAAGATGCGGGGGGATTGCTGGTACAAGAGGGAGGTGTGCTGGGGATCTGGACACCAGACGTTTGCACGCAATCAGTGAGAGCAGTGTGATGAGGGTGGCCCAGTGGAGGCTGGAGTGTCGGGGCAGAGTGGAGGGGAGGGGGGTGACGGGGCAGAGGGGCGGGCGGGGTGACGGGGCAGAGGGGCGAGGAGGCAAGCTCCGAGTGTGTACAGTGGTAGAGCATCTCCTGGTACCCGAGACTCACGTCGTCACCTTACACCGGCACCCAGTACCCCACTAACAGATCCAAAGTACCGACATACAGACGACCAACTGACAGTCAGCACAACAGCACGCTAAAGTAACAGTTAACATACAATAACATATAGCACTGACAGTCAACACAACAGTACGCTAAACTAACAGTTAACATATAATAACATATAGCACTGACAGTCAGCACAACAGCACGCTAAACTAACAGTTAACATACAATAAAATATAGCACTGACAGTCAACATACATTAACACACTACACTGACAAAAGGC